>CM042539.1:29286254-29656254 GCA_023630585.1 Cranoglanis bouderius
CTAGATTTATATTATATTAATTAATGACTGTTTCATTAGTGTTTCATTAATATACCTTGTTTTACTTATATATATATATATATATATATATATATATATATATATATGTATATATATATATATATATATATATATATATATATATACACACACACAGTACTGTGCAAAAGTTTTAGGCAGGTGTGGAAAAAATGCTGTAAAGTATGAATGCTTTCAAAAATAGAGGGAGTGAACAGAAGAAAAATCTACATCAAGTCAATATTTGGTGTGCCCACCCTTTGCCTTCAAGAAACAGGTTTTTTTTTTTTTTGTTTGTTTGTTTGTTTGTTTTGGATCACCCTTCAATCATCAGTTCCCAAAGCATTTACAGTGTCACGCGATCGCGGTAGAAATCAACTTGTTCCTGGAAGGCACCTAGATAAACAGTGTGACACAATGAGGCATGGTGGTGGTAGCATTGTGGACTTGGGGGAAACTGTTCAGGCTTGAGGGCAAGATGGATGGAGTCAAATACAGGGCAATCGTCAATGCACACCTTTTCCAGTTTGCCAAAAAAAAAACTGGTTTGGAGGTTCATCCTGCCACCAGGGCAACAACCCGAAGCATGCTGCCAATGCTGCGTTGGTGTTTTTTTTCCAAATCAAGAACCTGAAGGTATTAGAATGGCCAAGTCAATGCCCAGACTCAAATCTGCAGCAAGACTTGAAAATTGCGGTTCACCAACAGTCTCCATCAAAATGGGAGGCAGACAATGGGCAAAAATATAATTTTACACACCCCACACAAGAGGACAATCTGGGAAGATAAGCTTTTAGACCATCCTAGAATTGGGACAGTTTTTGAGAGCACTATATCAGCTCGATTATCCTCAGGCATGTCACAATATACATTATAAGGTTCTTCCACAAAGTTGGAAGCACACAATTGTATAGGATATCTTGTAATGCTATAGCATTACAATTTCCCTTCACTGGAACTAAGACACCCAAACCTGTTCTAGCATGACAGTGCCCCTGTGCACAATGCGAGCTCCATGAAGACTTGATTTGCCAAGGTTGATGAAGGTGGAAGAACTTGAGTGGCCTGCACAGATCCCTGACCTCAACCCCACTGAACATCTTTGGGATGAACTGGAATGATGACTGCACCCCAGGCCTGACCTCTTGTGGCTGAATGAGCACAAATCCCCACAGCCACGCTCCAAAATCTAGTGGAAAGCCTTCCCAGAAGAGTGGAGGTTATTCTAACAGCAATATCTGGAATGGGATCTTCAAAATATGTGGACATATGGGTGTAATCTTTTGGCCATATAGTGTATGTTTTTAGTTTTGGTATGAACCGTCCCCTTTCTTAAGTTTCAGGGAATGAAACGAACATCATGGATATTTGTAGTGACACCATCTCCCAACCATTCCAGCAAACTCTCTGATATATGATTTCTTATTTATTACTTTCCCCCTCAGGTGTGAGTTCTCTGTCTCAGGCTCTGTGTTCCAGTGATGACTACTCCAACTCTCTTCTGCATCTCGACCTGAGCAAGAATCCGGGTATTCTTTCTGGGGAGGACGCTACGGTTAGAGCACACTCGGAGACACACACAAGCTTAGGGGTGTTTATGTAAAACCTATACTATTGCAACCATACAAAAGTTCATAAAGAGTCATCCAGAAACAAAGCAAAGGTCTAATACACAACACAACAGTCAGCAAGAGCAAAAGGCTCAGAAATTAGACGCTTGCTACGAATGACAAGACTTCGCGCTGAACTAAGAATAGTTTAGAACTAGGAAGTGATAGTAGAGGTCGTGCTATTATTCACAGCTTCAATACTTTTTAATATGCAGCTCAGGCACACACAGGCCGTCAGTCTCACACCCTGTAACTGTATATCTGCTCTCCTGCCTGTGTAGAATCTGTACCTGTTCTTGGCTCAGCCCAACTGCTTGGTGCATTTGGATCTCTCGGGCACAGACTGCGCAGTGGAGTCAGTAAGTTTTCCGCATTATCGTCACGTTCAGTTCAAATTCAGGTTATTGCAGAATCGATAATGGGGTGGTGCGATGTTGATTATTTTCCTATAACAGCACATCCTGATGAGTTTTTTTTTTTTTTTTTTCTCTCTGTATTTAAATCAGTGTTAATGACATTCATGTTATGGTCTTCTATCCTGAAGACTTACTCTTACAAAGCACTCCCACTGGAGACTCCTTCCCTAAATGTTAAATAAACATCTCCGTACAGAAAGTTTCAGAATATCAACGATTATATGTTTTTCTTTGTTAAATAACAACACGTTCCTTACAATCTCATTCTCGTTCATTATGAGGGTTAGAACATGTGGCACATCTGCTACACGAGTTCCCGTAAGTGTGTTGTTATTATAATAAAGATTTTTTTTTATTATTATTTTTTTTGTAGAACAAGTGCATTAATGTAACATGCCTATTCAAGCTGCCGTTACAGAAATCGAATCACCGAACAGATCTGAGAATTCCACGGCGCGCTGGGGTAAATGCGTTTCATTTTGTTTCTTGCAGTTGTTTGGCGCTTTGCTCCGAGGCTGCTGCGCCGATCTCTCCTACCTGAACCTCTCCAAGAACTCCTTTTCTCAAAGGTGACTATCGGTGTGGCTTTTTAAACAGCTTTAGCACAGACTACTGATTAGGTTTGACTTTGGTTTGCCAATAAATCTCTGTCTGTATGCTTGTGCACTTGTCTCTAAGCTCGCTGTCTCTAAACACGGTAGTAGACCGTAAAAGCACTCTGTGTAATAATATCTCTCGAACGTTTTTGGTTAAGACAGAGTGGCTTCCATTAGTCAGCATTGTGTGTGTGTGTGTGTGGGTGTGTGTATATGTACAGACATAGACAGAGAAAAAGAGCTGGAGGGTGCAGACATACAGGAACACAATGATGTATATCTGCCTGCCTAAACTCCCCGAGGAACCCACCATTGCAATAGCATTCTAGCCCAGTAACTGCATTATGAGAACTTCTATGAAAAATGAGACTCGTTTGAGCAGAATTTAACTCTTCAATTCCCAAGTTGCTCCATTTCTCTCCATTTCTCTCTCTCTCTCTCTCTCTCTCTCTCTCTCTCTCTTTGCCTGAGTCATGATTTGAGAAACGCCTCATTTGCTAATGAGTTTTCAATTCGTGGCGGCCGGACCAATTTCGAAATGCTCTCACTGAGGGCAGAAACACGCGTAGACAATAATCATGCACGCAGTATTACGGCGCCTTATGTAAGCGTTCACCCCTGCTGAAACTGTTGAAACCCCTAAATTAGTTCTGGCACATACCATCAAGGTAATATTTCATGATCTCAATATAAATACACCTGTTCCTGAAAGACCCCAGACATTTGTTCAAGAATATAACTGAACAAACAGCATTATGAAGAATGAAGACAAAGGGTCCATCAAAACAAGTTGATGCTACCACCACCATGCTTCACCGTGGTGAGGTTTATTTTCTTCTGCAAGGCGGCGTATACATGTAGTCTCTCATATTTAACATTAAATCAATTACTTAATAAAAAGGAAAGGATACGGTACAACCACAACTCTGCCTAGAGGAGGCTGTCCAGTAAAATCCAGTGAACGCATTAGGCAGAGAAGTAACGGCTAACATGACGCTACCACCACCATGCTTTATTGTGGTGAGGTTTATCTTTCTTGTGCAAGGCAGTGTATACATGTAGACTTTTTTTTTTTTTTTTAAGAAATTTCAGATTCTTAGTTTTTAATTCGAATGCCAGAGCCCTTTTCCTATATGAAGTGAGATTACGAATGTGATTTCTTTTTTAACGTTCGTAAACAGTGTGAATGAATGTTTGTATGGGCGAACCTCAGACGAGTTTGAGCGCTTGATCGTGTAGAGTCGAGGTCACCCCTCCCCCGGCCCTTAACGTATCGTGCCGCCTTCTCGTGCCTCAGTGAATGTTTGCACCTTTTCTAATAGTTGTGTACGAGTCCCTCGGTCGTCCTAAATGTGAAAAGATGGATCTCAACATCATAAAGCCCGCTGTTGGAAAGGGGTCAAATGTGCAGAAGATGCCGGAAAAGCAACGAGAGGATTTTTCCGAAGGACAGCGGGCAGTTTAACCGCTGAGGATAAACAAGGGACTCGTGAACAACTATCGCAAAACATAAAAACGATAGTTGATGATCATCCAGGTAACAACACGCGGTATTAAGAATCGACCGTATGTAAACTTTTGAACTGGTTCATTTGTGTGAATTGAGTTATTACTGTGTTTCGTGGACTGTATGTAAACATCTGTTATGTGAAATAGCTTCTTCAGGGCAGGACTAAATAAAAATAAAATGAAATTTTTATGATCCCTTATCATTATTATTATTATTATTATTATTATTATTATTATTATTATTACTTTTTAATTATTAACATCTTGCAGATTCTGCAAGGCGTATGTAAACTTATGACCTCATACTATAGTGTTTAGAGTCATAGGGAATATCAGAGCAAATCTGTTTCATTTTGTAACACAAGAGAGCGCATTAATACGATAGATTACCATTTCTGCTCTTTGCCCCTGAATCATGCATGCACACACGCTCTGGGCCAAGCTCGGGGTTTCATCTTGCTGTGGTGTCATCCATTACGGAGCATGTTTTGGTTTTTGGATGTGAATGAAGGTGGAGTGAGAGGCTTTTTAACTTTGCTGAATTCCTGAGGAAAGACATTAATACAAGGCAAGAAAAAAAAAAAAGGATTCAACAACGTTTCATCTTCTAACCTCCCATTTCCTCCACTCTCTCTCTCTCTCTCTCTCTCTCTCTCTCTCTCTCTCTCTCTCTCTCTCTCTATCTCTCTCTCAGGAAAGTGAGGGACACACTGCCCACCTTACGTCAGTTCTTTACCTCAGCGTTCAGCCTCAGCCATCTCAGCATGGCCTCGATGAAGATGCCCCCGGATGTACTCAGGTGAAACAACGCCTCTTCCACAGGCTTGCAGCTTCACATTCAGTGCTCCGTAACCTAGAGTGCTAATTAAATCGGCGTGAGAGGTGATTCGATTCCTTATAAGTGAAATAAAAGACATGTAAACACGAGCCTTGTAAGCTGAACAAAAGCATTATAGGTTATGTATCATAGAACAAATAAGTAGCAACTGTACAGTGTGAAAAAGAAACCAACACGAAAAATCACATCATCCCGTGCCGTACTAAATTCTCTCCGAATCCGCGCCCACGCCAAATTAGCATACGTAACCGAATCATGCTAGCTCATTTCCATTCTTGTGCTCGCTTACGTGCACTAAAGTATTCTTTTAACTCGGAGAACTCCTGGCTTATTTCTGAACATTTTTCATTATTAGTTTTGTAACACTATAATCCGAGAAGCTGGGTTTTTTTTTTTTTCCCAGGGCATCCTAGACTACTTGTACATGTCATCATTTTTTATGAATCCACCATTCTTCATATCATCGTTCATACTACATGGCAGCAGCGGAATGCATAAAATCATGCAGATGCAGGTCAAGAGCTTCAGTCCATGTTTGCATCAAGCATCAGAATGGAGGGGGAAAAAATGCGACCGTGGCATGGTTTTTTGTTTTTTTTGGGCTGGTTTGAGTATTTCAGAAACTGTTGGGGATTTTCACACACAGCAGTCTCTATAGTTTGTACAGAATTGTTCCAAATATATATATATATATATATATATATATAACAGTAGTGAGAGGCAGATCTGCACAAGGAAACGCCTTGTTGATGAGAGAGGTCAGATTGATTTGAGCTAACAGGAAAGCTACATTAACTCAAATAACCACTCTTTACAACCGTGGTAAGCAGAAAAGTACCTCAGAACACATTAAACCTCACAGGGGATGGGCTGCAAGAATCTGAGGCTACACTGGGCACAGGTTCATGTAACCTGGTCTTTTTTAAATCTGTTGATTCTCACAAAGATACTGAACCATTTAGTTAGAAGGGTTGTAAAAAAAAATTTCACCATAGGGGCCAGAGGTCTCTATGGACACTTTCACACATGCTGTAATTAGTCTGTTCGATAAGTCGGAATCAGAGCGAAATTAATACATTTCGTTCAATTGCGATTTGATTTGGTTTGGTTTGTTTTCTCACTGCACATAATCTAACAAAGGAGCGTGCATGGTTGAACACCTACAGGTGCATCTCAAAAAATTTGAATATCACAGAAAAGTTCGTTTTTTCCCGTAATTTAATTCAAAAAGTGGAACTTTCATATATTCTAGATTCGTTACACATAAAGTGAAATATTTCAAGCCTTTTTATTGGTTTAATCTTGATGATTACAGCTTACAGCTCATGGAAGTCAAAAATCCAGTATCTCCAAAATATTAGAATAAAGAATTTATAATACAGCAATGTCGACCTGAGAAGACTCTAATCAGCTAATTAACTCAAAACACCTTTTTACTCAAAAACGCCGTCACTCAGTGGTCCAAAGTCCTCTTTTCAGATGAAATGTTGCATTTCATTTGAAAATCAAGGTCCCAGAGTCTGGGGGAAGAGTGGAGAGGCACAGAATCCAAGTTGCTTGAAGTCCAGTGTGAAGTTTCCACAGTCAGTGATGATTTGGGGTGCCATGTCATCTTCTGGTGTCGGTCCACTGTGTTTCCTCGAGTCGAGAGTCGATGCAGCGTCTACCAGGAGATTTTAGAGCACTTCATGCTTCCATCTGCTGACAAGCTTTATGGAGATGCTGATTTCCTTTTCCAGCAGGACTTGGCACCTGCCCACAGTGCCAAAACTACTAGTAACTGGTTTGCTGACCATGGTATTACTGTGCTTGATTGCCCAGCCGACTCGCCTGACCTGAATTTTGTCAAGAGGAAGATGAGAGACACCAGACCCAACAATACAGACGAGCTGAAGGCCGCTATCAAAGCAACCTGGGCTTCCATAACACCTCAGCAGTGCCACAGGCTGATTGCCTCCATGCCACGCCGCATTGATGCAGTAATTCGTGTAAAAGGAGCCCTGAGTGCCTAAATGAACATACTTTTCAGAAGGTCAACACTGCTGTATTATAAATTCTTTATTCTAATATTTTGAGATACCGGATTTTTGATTTCCATGAGCTGTAATCCGTAATCATCAAGATTAAAACAAAGAAAGGCTTGAAATATTTCCTTTTATGTGTAACGAATCTAGAATATATGAAACTTCCACATTTTGAATTAAATTTCGGGGGGAAAAACCGAACTTTTCCATGATATTCTAATTTTTTGAGATGCACCTGTACATGTAAAAAGGCTTTCATTAATGGTCAGACCAAAACAAACCTTTTGCCAAATCTGCGTATCGCTCACAAAAATCACGGAAAACATGCAGCCCAATGCTAAATAAATGATTAGATAATTATATAAACAACTAGTTTAAAACATCTTGTGTTTTAATCCAGGATTTATTTTCTTATTTTCTTTTTTTTTCTGCTGGTGCAAATTTCCAGCCGCATTAATGCAGGTCAGTTTAGAAGCTAGCATCAATAAAAACTGCACTGCAGGTTTTGTTTACTTGGAAGCGAACCAAGCCCATCTTTTTCTTGTTTTCATCGGCACTAAGGCGGAAAATGTCCCAGGGTTCAATTCAAATGGACTTAATGCTGAATATGTGAAAGGATATTACCGCGCAGCTGCCACACTTTTGGAACGGTGCGTTTCAGAACGAAACTCTCTGTAATACTGGCTCTTCACAGAACATTCAGATCCTCTCGAAGCTTGCAGCTTAACTTTTTAAGATTACATTCATGGATCTTGATTATTTGATGGTCAGTCACGACAGGAGCAGGACACAGGAGCTTTGGAGATGCTTTTTAAAATGCTGGGGTGATATCTTGACGTGTGATCTTTCTCTTTAAGGGCTCTCTTTCTGGGACTGTCCTCCAATCCTCACATCTCCGACCTGCACCTGGATATCAGTGGTTGTGAGGTACACAACTCACTTTTTACTTTAGTTATTCACGCTCAACCATGCCAAATCCATCCAGACCGAGAAGTCCAAGGCGTCCATTTTTCCCACCAAGCCCCCTTGCGCTCCAGGTGGGAAGAATGCCCGCTCCTTATGTAAACAGTCAGCGCTTTTCCACCAGCGCTGTCCCATAGCGTTGCATAAGCAGCAATTTGAAGAGATGTCTCGGGTAATGCGTTTTGGAAGAAGATTGCGCCGGGTTAGTGCTGTTATTTTGGGCGACTCGGACAAGATGTGGGAGGTAGCGGTGATAACAATGGGAGCCAAAAAAAAAAAAATCCCATTTTTTAAACATTTACTTTGATATACAGCCACATCTGATTGTTTGTTTTTTTCTGATTACAGAAAAGCAATTACACATGAGCTCAATTGAATAAAAATGTATTTGTATAGCATTCTTTTTTTCAACAACGGACATCGGCAGCGTACAGAAATCCAGGTGTGGATTTAGAGCCTGTAATGAGCGAGACAGAGTTGCGAGGAAAAGGTTCCTGAGCGGAACCAATTTACAGCGTTTCATTATATAATTTCTTATAGCAAACTAGCAAACTATACATGTTGAGATAAGGATAACGTAATGTCTTTAACTGGAATTGCATGTGCACTGTGTGTGTGTCCATAATGTTGTCTACTCATATGCAGTGTCTATTTTTAAACCACAAAATAACTGTAAAAAAAAAATTAAAAATAAATAAATAAATAAATAAAAAATGCACCCTTTACCAAAATGCTGAACTCAGTCTCAGTATGATGCACTTTGAACCTTTTCCCAAAATATATTTCTGTCATTTGCTCTTTCGTTCCTATTCATTCCTTTCAACCTTTTTTTTTATTCGTCATGAGTCATATGAAGCCATTCGTGCGCTTGCTTTGAAATCGAGCGCATCGAGCTAACATTCATCCGCCAGTTTAATAAGTATTAATCTCTATAAAACGTAATACATCGTTGCATTCTCTCTCTCTCTCTCTCAGCTCAGATCATCAGGAGCAGCAGTGATAAAGGACTTGCTTCCCCAAGTCTCCTCCATCAGTACCCTGGACATCTCAGATAATGGTAAGAAAAAAGTGCCTTCCCAGTGCGTTGGAATACGTCGGAACGCTTCCAACCGCGTTCAGAGTATTTCAGAAGATTCAATAATGAAATACACAGCGCACGTGTATTTAGAACTCAAGCACCTTTTATCTATAAAAAAAAAAAAATTAAAAAAAGAGTCGTAATCGTAGCAGATGAGTGCTTGGTCAGCTTCTCCTTCAAATCTTGTGGCTTCATTATAAAGAAGAAGCTTTTATTTGTCACATATACAGTACAGTATAGTGAAATTCGGGGTCAGAGCACAGGGTCAGCCATGATACAGCTCCCCTGGAGCAGATAGGGTTAAGGGCCTTCCTCAAGGGCCCACTTGGTGGTGTTGGGGTTTGAACCCCTGACCTTCTGATAACATAGTAACCCAGTGCCTTTAACCATTGAGCCGACACTGACTATTAGGACTATTCATACAGCAATATATTGGCAGTATACTAGACCACTATTAGATGTTTATTTAAATGCTTGCCATTGTCTCATTCATATATCGTTGTATTAGTATTTTTTTCTTTTTTTAAATCGTCTCTTGGCGTTTGACAGCAAAGGGGGAAAAATACAAATACTATTTCCTCCATCCTGCTTCAGTTAGCATTTTCTATCAGTGATAGAAATTTTTTTTTTTCTGGCATAAAAGCAAGTTCGTGTCTTTAAAGGTTTTACTCCAGATGCTATTAAAAAAAAACTCTGGGACACTCAAGAAAAATCTGGCAGTCTTGGAGGTGTGAACTACACTAATCTGATAGTGCAGCCTAGAAAATCCACTTGAGTGCGTGCATAACCAGATTCTGAATACACCTAACTTTCCCCCGCATAAATATTGACGTAACTGTGAATACGGTTCTTTGTGTATTAACCCATATTCTGATCCTATGTGTGGTGATTCACTTCAGGCTTGGACGCTGATCTTTACTCGGTCATCCCTGCCTTCTCTCGCCACCCCTCCCTCAAGCATCTGCTGCTGGGCAAGAATTTCAGTGTCAAGGGCAGGTATGGAGCAGATTTCTGAAACGTGCACTAATAGCCTTTGACCATCGGTGCAGAGCTTGTTTTGCGGCATGGCTGACCTTTTAAGAACCAGTTCCCATTTGTAGTTTGTGAGTCTGTTACGTAATCAGAACCTACAAACACTGATGGAAAGGAAAATCCAGTTATTAGGCTACAAATGTTCTAAAATATTACCTTAAACTTTCACTAAATTTCTGCTTATTTAATAATTGAGCGGTTGGTTTTATCCATTTGACAAATGAGGCAGAATCGGTCATAATCCCTGTCTGTCAGTTTTCCAAGTCGGACTGTAAAATGTTAAGAGATTTCACGTGCAGCAATCTCTTAAAACGTTCCTGCTGTTGTCGTGATTGTTGTCATGGACTGCGTCTCAATAGTATTTACATTCAAAAGTATTTACTAATCCAGAAGACTGGCACGCAAAACAGAGCTGTCGGCAGGTTTTCAAGGCTACATGAGAGGTTTTTAAATCTAGAGCGGAGACTGTATTGAACTGTATTTAAGAATTTTAATTCCTATGTGGTTTACTCATGCAATATCCATTACACAGGTATCCCATCGCTTTATCTCTGTCTCTTTTTCTCTGCAGGTTGCTGGATGAAATCTTACAAAAACTAGTGCAGTTAGTGCAAGAAGAAGAGTGTGTGAGCGCTCAGAGATACACATACACTCTCACAGACATTTCCCCGGGCACACAAAAACACACAATTTCTTCCCTTTCTGCTCCAATGCAAGCATGTACTCTAGAGTCTGTTGTGTTCATGACAGTGAAGCTAAATAATTTATCCCTTTGTCTCTCTTTCTCTGTCTCTGACTCCCTCTGAATATGTCATTTATTTAATTTTCAACACTTCAAGACACTCTCTCTCATTGCAGATAGCACTGAACTCATTCAGTTTATGCTGTTCTGTGCTGATTTCTCACCTCTTTTATTTTTCAGTGGTAAATCTTTTTGTGTCCAGGGTCTGCAGAGTTTGTCCCTAGCTGACTCCAGACTGCGATCTCGAGGAACGGTGCTAGTAAATGCACTGGGCAGCAACGCATGTCTCAGGAAAGTGGATTTGAGCGGCAACGGCCTGGAGGACACGGGGGCCAGGATGCTGAGCAAAGCCCTGCAGATCAACACCACTCTCAGGTACAGCAGGGTTCAAAAATCCACAACAAACTTATTTTTATTTTACTATTTGCCAAAAACTAATTTGCCAAAAATCACACATTTTTGATTGTTAGATAAGATTGCAGAATTCTTGGGTATTCTTTAATGAATACCTGAATCCTTTGTTCAGTAAGTCTATGTAATGTTAATTATATAATTATATCATTTCTGCTCTCTTGACTTGAGGAAAAACAGCACACAGGAAAATCTTCAAGCACAAACCTATGAATTTTTTCCAAATCATTCCAAATACCAAAAACATAGGTTTTCATATTTTAGTGCTCCCTAGAGCTCAAATAACATGGCACTTTTTGTGCATCCTGGCGATACGGTCCCAGGAAGTATCCTCAAGTTTCATGTCGATCCATTGAGCCACTGTTGAGATATGGCCTCGCTTCCTGTTTGGCGGCTTTGCTTTCAGATTTGTTGGCGTGTTACAGGCAAATGGTTTCAAATATCAAAAATCCTTCCGATAAGATTGATGTAGATTTGTCTGAAGATCATTTGAACCAAATTTGGTGACGATTGAACAAAAAAAGGTTCAGAAATGGTAGAAAACCCAATATGGCGGAAAATGACATGGAAAAGGAACTTTGTTGCTGTATTAAACGTTTTGAAAGTTATAAATGTACTGTGAACTTTGACCCAATGGTGGTGCTAAGAGATTATCAGTGTTCTCTTATGTGTGTTTGTGTGTGTGTTCTCTTATACCATAGCATTGTGCCAAAGTTTATGACTAGTTTATGACAAATCTCCATTTGTAGTAACTAGTTACAGTTACATGTTGTGGAACATCCATGAAAGAAGTTAGTTCCTGTTAGTACTTACATTATTGCAGCTATAAACAGGCATTCCTTCACCAGCTTCTTTTTTCCTCTCTATTCAAGTTAACCAAACAGAATAATGGAGCTTGTCATGTTACTACGGAAGTACAAACTGCACTGTCCTGAAGACTTTCCCATGGTGGAAAACCTAAATTAACCTCTGATTCTTGAATTGAATTGAATTGAATTGAATTGAAATCAGAACCCAGTGACCTTACTAGGAAGAGAAAGAAACAAAGAGATAAGATGTCAGGTAACAGAACTGAGAACTACAGTATAAATACAATGCAAGAATTCACAAAGGACAAACTAAGGGGTTATACACTGACTAATGAGACACTGACTAACTAGACCAAAAGAGCTGAGGCAGCAGCTAGTAGACAGAACACAAAACAAATCCTTGAACATGAAGCAAAATAAAAGCCTGTTATTTTGTTTCAGAAGGAATGTAGTTAGTAGGAATTTGTAAGTATACTGAAATATGGTGCTGGGAGCAGAGACGGACGTGTCTGACGTGAATGTCTATCTAACAGTCTAAAAACGACTGTTAAAGCACTATGGCTTTATTATTATTGAAACATTACAACTTGTTTCGATGTGTAATTATTGACAGAGTGAGGAGTCATTTACAGTCCCCTCTGAAACTATTGGAACGGCAAGGTCAATTCATTTGTTTTTGCTGTAAACTGAAGACGTGGGTTTGCGATCAAAGGATGAATATGATGAGAGACTTTGGAATTTCATGCTTTTATTTCGTGGTATTTATATGTAGATCTGTTAAACGAGAGAGAACATAGCACGTTTTGTATCAGACCACCCAATTTGTAGCAGAGCCAAAATATTGGAACACGTGACTGACAGGTGTTTCTTGTTACTCAGGTGTGTCCTGTTAGATCGATTGTTTAAATAATAAATAGCTCTGAACATCTACTCGTGGTTTTAGCCTTCGGTTTCACCTGTGAAGACTGCATAAGCCGACATGAAGATCAGAGAGCTGTCTATGAGAGAAAAGCAAGCCATTTTGAAGCTGAGAAAAGATCAGAGGCATCGCACAAACATTGGGCATAGCCAGTGCAACAATTTGGAACGTCCTGAAAAAGAAAGCAACCGCTGGTGTACTGAGCAACAGACACTGAATGGGTCGGCCAAGGAAAACGGCAACAGCTGATGACAGAAACATTGTGAGAGCTGGGAAGAAAAAACCCCAAAACGGGTGAAGGTATCACAATCCACCGTTCGAAGTAGACTTCAAGAGCAGAAATATAGAGGCCATGGCACAAGATGCAAACCACTCATCAGCAGTAAGAATCGAAAAGCCAGATTGGACTTCGCAAAGAAATACAGAGATGAGCCACGAAAGTTCTGAAAGCAAGATTAACCTCTACCAAAGTGATGGAAAGTCCAAAATGCGGAGAAAGATACATACAAGCTCATCTGTGAAACATGGTGGAGGTAGTGCCATGGCTTGGGCTTGCATGGCTGCGTCTGGAACAGGCTCACTAATCTTTATTGATGATGTAACTCATGATGGCAGCAGCAGAATGAATTCCTAAGTTTACAGGAACATTTTGCCAATTTACAGAGAAATGCATCCAAATTAATCAGGAGGAACTTCATCATGCAGCAAGACAATGATCCCAAACACACTGTCAACTCAACAAAGCACTTTATCAGGGGGAAAAAGTGGAAGGTTTTAGTCTGGCCAAGTCAATCACCAGACCTTAACCCAATTGAGCAGCATTTCATATCCTGAAGAGGAGACTGAAGGGAGAAACTCCTGAAACAAACAACAACTGAAAGAGGGTGCAATAAAAGCCTGGAAAAGCATCCCAAAAGAATAAACCAACAATTTGGTGATGTCAATGAGTCGCAGGATTGATGCAGTTATTGCAAGCAAGGGATATGCAACCAAATATTAAGTGTTATTTACTTCAAGACTTATCTGTTCCTATACTTTTGCGTGCCTAAAAATTGGGTGGTCTGATACAAAAGGTTCTGTGTTTTATGTTGTTTAACACATCTTGATGTAAATGCCAGGAAATTTACCAGGAAATCCTAAACTCTCGTCTCATATCCATCTTTTGCTCTCAAATCCAAATGTCTTTGGTGGATAGCACAAAAAAAAAAAAAACGAATTGGCCTTGCAATTCCAATAGTTTCGGAGGGGACTGTACAGTATTTAGCATTGCTGGAAGGAGTCTCCAGTGTCAAGGCTTTTTCGATAATTTGAAGTTTTCCGCCACAGGAAAGCCTTCAGGACGGAGCGCTTTGCGGGTTCTTGGTATCACGACACAAGCTGCATTTTTGGTCGTTTAACTTTAAGCGACAGGAAACAAAAGAGAGCCTGGCGTTTTATAGCTGTTCTAAAATAAATAATGACGTGTTTCGGCATTCCACAACAATAAGTGTATCTGTAAATGGATAAAAAAAGTAGGACATCTTTAATGATATCTTTCATGGACGAAAACTTGCTGTGGTCTAAGAGGAATAAAACGCATCAGGATGTGCTGTTATTGGAAAATAATCGAAGCACACCACCTCATCGCTGATTATTTTCCTATAACACACACCAAAGTGTTTAATTCTTTACTTAATGGTTGTATTTGCAAAGTTCGATTTGTATTTCCTGATTTTAGGAGCGTGACATGGGATCGGAACAATACCACAGCTGCTGGGTTTCAGGATGTAGCACGCTCCATGGAGCAGTAAGACACACACACACACACACACACATACACACACACACACACACATACACTTCCACTCTACAGTACACTCAAATCTGTTCTATGACTCAGTTATTCGTTCCTTTTTTTTTTTTTCTTTTTTCTTTTTAATAGAATTTTCTAATACCAGCCACTTGACCTTGGATCCTCATTTAGCGCTGTTTAGTCACTGTATCTGGGCAAGTTAACACAACTGAATAGGGCATGCGCTATAAAGCGAGCTGTAGAAGATCTAAAGGTTTTCTTTTATGGTGCATCGGGAATATTTTTCATCTGTTGCTGCTGCTTTATAGATACGTATTTATATCTCTCTGGCTCCGTGTCTCTCTCTCTCTCTCTCTTTCTCTCTCTCTTTCTCTCTCATTCCTCAGTAACTTCACTCTGCAGTGCATGCCTGTGCCTCTGAGCGATGTTACACAGGCATACCGCAGTTCCCCCGAGAGGACGGAACTGGCAATGACAAAGGTGAGCAAGCGGAAAAGGGACAAAAGAAATAAATAAAAACAAATTTACAGGTTCATACGAGAAACGTTTGGAAATGTAAATTAAATGGAAATGGAAATTATAATGGCAGATTGTTGCCGATAATAATGATGTAATAGAGTTTCACACTGCTTTCAAGAGAAATGATGATATTTCAAGTGTGTATACAGTAAATTTGTGCAGCAGTGTATATACACACACACACACACACACACACACACACACACACACACACACACACACGCACACACACTCATACATAAACACTTCCAAACACAGCAGGGTTGTTCTGCAATCTTCCTTCAACACTGGCAACACACTGCAATCCAATCCACTAACTCGGCACCCTGTGTCTCTGCTGCTTCGTGTATATATATATATATATATATATATATATATATATATATATATATATATATATATATATATATATATATATATATATATATATTATATTGTCATGGCTCCGCCCACTCTCACAGGTTCCGGAACTTTCTCAATTCTCAAAGCAGATTGATCCAAATACAAATTTACAGCTAAGAGCAGTCAACTTGTCCTCCCTTCCCTTTGTTTCTTCCTTCTTTCAGTTACTATCCATTCTTTTCCTTTCTCTCCCTCACTTTCTTTCCTATCCTAGCTTTGCTATAGCCTTCTCTTTCTTTCTTTTTTCTTTCCCGTTCCTCCTTTCCTTTGTTTTTTTTTCTCCTGCCTTCTTGACTACTATCCCCTCCTCACCTTCCTTCTCTACCCTTCTCTTCCTGTCCTTCCATCCCTTTGTTTCTTCCTTCTTTTCTTTACTATCCATTCCTTCCTTTTCTTTCCCTCACTTTCTTTCTTATTCTAGCTTTGCTATAGCAGCCTTCAGTTTCTCCTTTCTTTCTTTCTTTCTTTCTTTCTTTCTTTCTTTCTTTCTTTCTTTCTTTCTTTCTTTCTTTCTTTCTTTCTTATTTCTCTTCTTTCCTTTCCTCTCTTCCTTCCTCCTTTCTTTCCCTTTCCTCCTTCTTTCCTTTGTTTTTTCCCCTCATCCTTTCTTTACTACTATCTCTTCCTCACCATCCTTCCCTACCATTCTTCACCTTCTCTTCCTGCCCTACCTTCCCCCCCACCCCCCTTTTCCCTTAATTTCTTACTTCCTTCTTTCCCTTACTAGCCATTCCTTTCCTTCCTTTCCCTTCCTTTCTTTGATATTCTAGGTTCGCTATAACATCCCTTCATTTTTCTTTCTTTCTTTCTTTCTTTCTTTCTTTCCTTCCTTACTTTCACTTTCTCTTGTGCTCTTTCCTTTTCCTTCTTCTTTCTCTTCCTTTCCTCCTTCTTTCATTTGTTTTTTCTAATTCTTTCTTTACTGCTTTCCCTTCCTCACTTTCTCTTCGTGTCCTCCCTTCCCTTTGTTTCTTCCTTCTTTCTCTTACTATCCATTGTTTCCCTTTCTTCCCCTCACTTTCTTTCCTATTCTAGCTTTGCTATAGCAGTCCTCCATTTCTTTCTTTCTTTCTTATTTCTCTTCGTTCCTTTCCTCTCTTCCTTCCTACTTTCTTTCCCTTTCCTCCTTCTTTCCTTTGTTTTTCTCATCCTTTCTTTACTACTATCCCTTCCTCACCTTCTTTCCCTACCCTTCTTCACCTTCCCTTCCTGTCCTACCTTCCTTTTTTTCCTTCTTTCCCTGACTAGCCCTTCCTTTCCTTTTTTTCCCCTTCCTTTCTTTCCTATTCTAGCTTTGCTATCGCAGCCACACCTAATGCACAAATGAAAAGTTATAAGAATACAAGCAATACAAAGTAGCTATAGCAACAGAGCAATAAAATAGAAATAGTTATAGAGATGCAATTTATAAGTATAAATAGGTCAAGTGTATTGATGATGATAATAATAACAATAAACACAGAAACCAGATCAGTATGTTGCATAGAACCCAAAGATTCACCGTAATTCACTATATGACAACTACAAGTCTGGAGTTCCCTGAGAATGGAAGTCTAAAAACATCTGATTTTAACCAATCAGATGTGCTGGTGTGGTCATTGACACAAAACTCCACCCACCTATAGCAGTAACCACACCCACTTGGCAGTGGTCTACTCACACATAGCTAGCTTCATTGTAACTTATTTTGTAGAGCGTACCATTTGTTTTGTTATTTAACATAGTCTCTTTTATTTACAAATTACATCACATTCATTTTGAACCAACTTGTAGAACTACAGATTTCAGGTTCATGTAACTTACACCTCTAGTACCGACCACATACTAGAGTTACTAGAGTTACTAGTATTACCTGGCTGTGCTGGGCTCCTGCCGATTTGAAACAAATATTTCAGACTGTCTATAAAATGATTGACAGGCGGCCCATCCAAACACAAACAAGCGCACTGAAGACCAGTTTTCCAAACAGGTTTTCTCAGCCACATAATACACTTGTTCTGAGGACATGGCTTAAACCATTATTATTATTATTTTCATTTCTACACATTTTTTCAGTAAGAAATAAAAAAAAAAAAAAAAAAAAACTAATGCAACTTTAATACCATCTGTTTTATTCCAAAATCTTTCAGACTGAATATGTACAGTATATTATGTATACATAATTCATAGCATTATGTAGATGCTTTGCTTTTAAAGGTGACTTTGAAAAGTTGGACAATATGGCTTATCGTGTGACTGTCCAAGCATTTAATTAGGCTCATTTCCATATGACTGGAATGCTTATCTGAACATCACTGTCAGTGTCGAACATGCAGTTTATAACTCTCTGTCTCCCTGTGTCTTCCTCTCCTTTCCCATTTGTCAGATCCAGCGGGCATTGTTAAGAAACAACCAGACTCAGCGCTTCTCTCAGAAACAGGCTCTCAGACTGCATCAGGGTCTGGTGACTAGCACTGCTGAGCAGGTACTCTCACCATACTGACAGTCAGGTGATGCAATAAGCAGGAAAGGTTGCCGAGAACTGAGTTTGTTAGCAAATATGGCCATGACTGTTAATGTCTGCATACAGAACTGGAAAGTTAGTGCTCACTTGTGAGTACATCTAGCTGTTCTATGACATTGCAGAGGGCGAAAAATTGATCTATGCGTGTATTACCCATCACGTTCCTAGGTTGGTAGCAATTCTGCATGGGGCATTGGACTAAATGACTAACAATGTGTAGAAAAAAAGTTCTCATTAACTCTTTTTACCAGATGCCAAAAAATGGGATTTTTCCGCTTGTTTTGGTCGTGCCCGTGTTCAGCATTGAAGTTATTTGTGATGTCACACTCCACAGTAGTGTTTAATGGCTCATATGAAAGTAGATACTTTAAGGGCTTTAAGAATTTACAGTTTTTCATAAATATTTCTTTTTTTTTTACCTAGCTTACTAGGTAAAACCCAGCTAAACACAGTCACATGATACTCTACACACAGAAACCCAACAGTGTCCTGACTAATCTTATAATAATAATTAAAACAATTTGCTGCAATAAAATAATTAATTTGTTTATATTGTTTGAAAATGCCCGATAAGTGGATTTCTATTCTGCTGGTGGAATGGAACACCAGTGTACTGTGAGAAAGCGTTAAGGGGGCCAAGCATCAAAGGCAAGCGTAGGCACCCTACTGGAATTGTATGTTTTCTTATTAGGGGGCCAAGCACCAAAGGTGCATAGGTACCCTATAGTCATTGCATGTTGTCTTATTATCACTATAGTAATTGTATGTTATTATTATTAGAGATGCACCGATCGACTAGCCAGGGACCGGAATCGGCCGATTTTCTACATGCTCGGCCCGGACCGGAGACCGGCCGGTCAGTCTCACGTCTTTCCGATTCCGAGCCGGTCCGTGTTGTTGCCAGCGGCACAGGCAATAACGTCATAGCCACGCTCACAGCCGCATGTAAACATTTTGTAGGCAAAACCGCGAAAACCCATTGACCTACTGGAGGATCGACAAAGATCGTTTCCCTGCGCTTGCTCCACTTGCCCGAGCCTATACCTCTCTGCTCCATGTACAAGTGTTGAAAGTGATCGCATGTTTAGCTTGGCTGGACATGTGATGGATGAAAGGAGAAACCGATTATCAGGTGACAAGGCAGAGATGCTTCTGCTTGTGAAGAAAAACTTGCCATTAATGCTCGAGTATACATATGTTGGCAGCAAAGAAAAGGTGCCTTGTGTAACGCTTTACACGGAGAGGCCGGATAACCTGAATGGTTGTAGCCAGGTGTAAGCAAAACTCACGTATCTGATATTCCACAGTGGTTTATTATCTGCGTTGTCGATCCCCCGCACACATGGGGCAGTTTGCAAAACACTCCACTAACAACTGCATTACTGAACATAAATAAAACAGGGCAAAGAGCAACAGAAATATAACCAGGCTTTACATGCATACATGCGATGATCATAGCTCGCGCTCTGTCTACCTACTGCCCCCTCATCAGTGAGGGAGTAAGAGAGAGCGTTCCGCCTTAAAGGAGCACAATTTCACTTTCCTATAATTCACTGGGACAAACCAAGTTCAGTGGACACCATGATGTTAATTTCTGCCATATTGGATTTTCCACCATTTCAAAATGTTAAAATTTTTTGCTTCTGCTACAAATTTTGTCCACCAAATTTGGAAGAGAGCATCATGAGACCAACCTGAACGAAACTTGCTTCTTTAAAAAAAAAAAAATCATGTATGGGACAATTTGTCCATAACACACAAATGAATTTGCATTAATATTAACCTGTGAGTTGAATTACAGCTGTCTCTACTGTCAGAGATGCTAAATTCTGATTGGTCAGAAGGTGGTCATTTTCAATGACAGCAGCTCTGAAAGTAGTTCTGCCTATAAAGCAAGTCACAGCTTTATATTACTGCTCTCTTTCTAATAACCTTATTGTTTACATAGCAACAGCTCATTCACAAAGACTTCACAAAGGACACGTTACACATACAGTACGTGTTTTGCGTTTGGGTTTTTTTTTTTTCAATCTTCATGGCTGTTTTAGGTGATGGAGCGCCTGTGCGTGCGCATTCAGCAGCAGGTATGTGTATTAAGAGCATCAGGCGAGGGAGAGGAGCTGCAGGCTGCCAGGCAAGTTCTGAAGGAGGCCAGGAACTCTCGTGCTGTGAGTCTTGGTGGATTCATGAGAGAAGCAAACATTAGTGTTTTTGTGCAGTTATTTGTGGCTGATTTTTTTAAATAACCGTCGTCTCTGTTCGCTCCCAGCTGTACCCTTCTCTGTGTGAGCTGGCTCATGTGCTTTCCGTAGATGGGCCAGTTAGACAGAAACTGGAGTCTATCACTGGAGAACTGGCCAAAGCAGCTGACAAAGAGCTACAAGTGAGCTTTTGTTTTGTTTACTCCTTTTGGTGATTATGGGGACTGAACGATGAATGGACGGATGGTTAGTTAAATGGCTGTATGGATAACAGAACCTTTCTCTCTAACAAAGTCATTCTCGCTAGAGCTTCTTTGTTTAATAATAGCATTTTTCTCACCAAAGTGAAAATAATAGATTGAAATACATTTAAATAAAAAAATAATAATAATCAAACCTTGGACACCATTAAAGACCATGTGATTTTTCCTTTATGGATAATTCTGGAGTTGAAAAATCAGTATATATATTTTTTGTTCTAGGTGATTGTGGACTCCATGGTATCTCTGTGTCGGGAACTTTGTCCCCTCTCCTCAGCTGCAGCAGAGCATCTTTCTCCTCCTCTCTCTTCTATCTCTGAGCATGTGTCCATCCCCCGTTCTGACATCCGCACTGCGCTGATGGAGAGAGCAGCCCAGGACATCCACCAAGCTCTAGAGTAAGATATGAGGCATATGTTTACCTTAATAAACTACATAAACCAGAGTTGAAATTAAAACTTGGTGTGTGAAAACTGTACCTGTGCTAATTTGCTATTTATTTAGTTCATCTTCATGTAATTGTATTGTCAATGGCATTCCTAACTGTTAGCTCTTTCTCTCTCAGAGAAGTAAAGATGTCTGTGGTTTCCTATCTCACCAACTCAGTAGTGGACCAGATCCTTCAAGAGCTCTATGCCACTCACAAGACACTGGTACTACATAAATCCGTATCTAGTGTCATCAGGGTTGCCAGGTTTCAGCTAAATTTCCAGCACGAATGCATACATCTCAAAAACCACACAAAAGACCTGAATCTAGCCCAAAAAGTGCATGCATTGGAAAAGGGAGACAGATTTTTCTTGTGATTAGAGTTAGTAACAAGTTCACATAGTATGCACGCATTACTAACAATTACTAGGTAATTAGTAACAAGTAACATAGTATGCACGCATTTCGATTATTGCAGTATCATAACTGCTGGTATTGCCATAACTTCAACTTCAAGACAGACACAGTTTTTGTTTTATGCAGCTGTATTTACTCAGTGCAGCTTATAACATCCAAGTGAAAGATATAACACCAACAAATAAAAAAACAAAATCACTCAGTTGGAAAAAGGATCACCCCCTTGCTTTAAATTGCCTTATTTTATTTAATTACAGCCTTTAGTCTGTTGGGATACGTCTCTACTAACTTTGCACATCTAGACTTTGCAATATTTGCCCACTCTTCTTTGCAGAACTGCTCAAGTTCAGTTCAATTTGGTGACCGTTTGTGGACTGCAGTCTTTAAGTCATTCCACAGATTTTCAATGGGGTTTAAGTCTGGGCTCTGACTAGGCCATGCAAGGACATTCACCTTTTTCTCCTTCATCCACTGTGTGGTCAGTTTTGCTGTGTGCTTTGGGTCATTGTCATGTTGGAAGGTAAACCCTCTTCCCATTGACAACTTTCTGGCAGAGGGCATCAGATTTTCCTCAAGAATTTGACAGTATTTTGCCCCATCTATTTTCCTTCTATGCTGACAAGTGCTCCAGTCCCTGCTGCAGAGAAACACCCCCATAACACGATATTACCACCTCTATGCTTTACTGTAGGAATGGTGTTATTTGGATGGTGAGCTATATTGGATTTCCGCCAGACATATCGTTTGGTGTTGAGGCCAAACATTTCATCTGACCTTCCATAATTCAACACCTTTTTCCATGTGGCCTCAGAATATTCAAGGTGCATTTTGGCAAAGCTCAGTTGTGGGTGGCTTTTTTCTTGTAACCCTCCCATACAAGCCACAATTGTGGAGAATTTGTGATATTGTTGTCCCATGCACACAATGACCACTCTTTGTCATTTTTTTCCCCCTGTAACTGCTTCAGAGTTGCTGTAGGCCTCTTGGTAGCCTCTCTGACCAGTTTCCTCCTGGCTCTTTCATCCAGTTTGGAGCGACGTCCTGATCCAGGGAGGGTCTGTGTTGTACCAAATACCTTCCACTTCTTAATAATAGATTTCACTGTGCTTCTAGGCATTGATAAAGCCTTTGAAATGTTTTTGTATCCATCTCATGACTTGTGCCTGTCCACAACTTTATCCCGGAGATCTTTTGACAGTGCCTTGCCAGCCATAGTTGATTGTTTGCTTCAGTTGCACTACAAAATGCTCCAGGAAAGCTCTTTTCATGCTGAGCTAATCAAAATGACCACAGCTGATCACAGATGAAAGTCAAATGGCTTTGTGTGCCATTAAGAAGGTGAGTAGTTACACCTTATTGAGTTTACAAGTCATTTTTAGGAGGGGGGTGATCCTTTTTCCAACTCAGTGATTCTGTTTTTTAATTTTTTTATGACATGTTGGTGTTATATCTTTCACTTGGATGTTATCAGTTGCACTGAGTAAATACAGCTTGATTAAAACAAAAACTGTGTCCGTCTTCATTTCAGGCTGAAAAGCAACAAAATGTGATTATTTTAAAGGGCATAGAATGAAATATACTATCCTGTAATATCTGTATAGTTCACATTTATAACAGAAATGGTTCTGTATATCATAGATGCACTGTCTGCACTCACACTTTCCCTTTGTTTGCCCTAGCCTGTATTTTGTGTAAATAGATTACATGCTTTAAAACAAGATCTTGGCAGCTGCAGACTATTTTTTATAACTAACCCAAAATTCACCACTCGCTGACTTGCTTTTATCCACCAGCCCAATTTGGCATAAAATCCTCAACCCTGGTAAAATGACATGACTCTCATGTTTGTGTAGCAGACTAGCACTGCACAGTTAATATCTTATATTAATAGCGCATTCATCTAAATCTCTATTTTGTGCGTAAATACTTTATTAAAGCCATTAGTCATTGATTAGCTTCCCATAACAGCATACCCCATCAGGGTTTTATTATTAGTTTTGGTCTGAAATGTAGGCAAATCTGTGCTATCACACTGTCCTAGTCTTTACTATGTGTTTTCTACGTGTTTATTCTGGTTGTAGCTTCAGCAGGTGGCTCGAGTGAGGCGATCGGACGACGGTGCCATGATCCGACACGCGCTCCGTCATTCTGACACCATCGACATCCCTGAGGACGATTTCAGTATCGGCATTGTAAGGAAACGTGTCCACATTCCAATGGATGTCCTATTAAGCCAGGCAATCTCTTACGATTTTCATAGCAATACAATTACAACATCAGTTGATAAGTGGTTTCATGTCGTTGTTTATCGTTGGGAATCGAGTTAATGTTCATTACAGGAAAAGAGCCGACGCAAAATCATTCATAATTGGAAATAATTGGAATTTTTTTTTGTTTTTGTTTTTTTTACTCGTACTCATTACTCATACCTCTGTTCTCAGGATACAATAGCCATAAAGAAGCGCAGCTCTAGGACACGACGCATCCGGCCCGTCTCCACCAGACTGAGTGAGTCACACTTGACAGCTGCCTCCAGCACAATTAGACACATCTGAGTCAGTAGCTAAACAGTTCACAGATGAGAAATTTGTATTAATATGAGGGATATGAGTGATGACTCAGCATTCGAGCTTCTGCTCTGGTTCTCAACAGAATGTTGTTCAGTGAGTTCAAATCACAATGCTGTAATTGCTGAAGGAATGACTACAACATAATGCTCGACGAATCGTGCACTTAACGACCACTTTATTAGGAACACCTGCGAATCAACGGTTATCCAATCAGCCAGTCATGTGGCAGGTCAAGAGCTTCATTTAATGCTCACATTAATGTTTGAGTATTTCAATAAGCCTGCTGATCTGGAATTTCCACACACAGTGCTGTGCATTCTGAAATGCTTTTCTGCTCACCATGGTTGTAAAGACTAAAGTGAATTTTTTCTTTCTTCCAGGTCTAGGCGATAATCCCAACCTGTCTCCTTTACTTTCAGCACCTCGTTCGTCTGCTCCGCTTTCTCACATAGCCTCTTGGGACAATTTGTCCAGCTTGCCTACCCAAGGTGCACCTCTGCGCCACGTGACCCACATCAGACCCCGCCCACCAAGAAGGCATAGGCCTGGACACACCCCTCCAGATATGGTAAAGAGCTGAATTAAAGCTAAAAATGAAAGCTATTTGGAGGTGTGATGAAATCGCCTATGTTCCCCACACACATTGCGATATCATGGCCTTGATTTAGTATCTTGGGGCTTCGCTAATTTGCGCACATGAGTAACTGTCGGAGCACGATATAAAAAGAAATAAAACGCAAAGTAATATGAAGTGCTGGATCAAGTGCTATTTTATAACGAGGGTGAAGCCATATTGTTAAATTAAACCAAATTTGCAGTGATTGTGTGTCATTACAACCAGGACTATTTATAGAAATACTATATTGGCGATATACTTGACGACTATTAGATGTTTATTTCAATGCTTGCCGTCTTGCCAATCATATATCACTGCATTACTGTATTTTCGGAAAAACACCTTACCTAAAATAGCTCAAATATATAAAATAACCTCAAAGTTTTGATGTTGTCTTCTGAATCTCTCCGGATAAATTGCATTTTACGTCAACTTGAAAGGCCACAGGCTGTATTTCTGTTTCCTGCTGCAGATCTGGTTTCCTTTGCTAATCGAATTAATCCATGAACTAAACACAGGCACTTACTTCACATGACAAATGTTCTCTGATCCACAAATATCTTCAGGATCATCTACAGCCACAGGCCTGAAACTTTAAAACGAGCAGACGCCCTTGTTGTCGTGATTCTAATTGGTTTTCCGCTCGCCTTGCAGCATTCTTCTGAGAATGGTGGGGTGAACCTGTTGGATGACGGACTGCCTGATTTCTACACCAAGAGGGTCTTACCAGACAGGTCTTTAATTTGATTCATATTAATAATAAAGCTTTAGCAACAGAAGTCAGCATGTAGGCTGTTGTACGTTATTTAGGGACTGACACAGCATGGTGTGTGCTGTTAAAGGAAACGAATCAACGATTCGCTGATCAGTGTGATGTGGCTCACAATGCGAAGTTGCTGTCACTGAGTATTATTCCACGGCAATTTTTTTTTTCTTTAACTTGAGCCATTGATATTCAAGCTGCTGTTACAGAAAATGAATCAACACTTTCTGACCGATGAGAATCGAGAAATCAGCAGGGCTGTGGTATAAATGCTTTATAAATGATCCAAGCAAGTTTGTCATGTTTTAACTTTTCAGACTAATGTTTCAGGTGCAAGTTATCTCAGCACGAAGACCCCTTTCAGAGCCTCTTATTTTTTGTTTTGCCTTTTGTCTGTTTTGCAGTCAGCTGTCCTCTCATCATACCCAGACCCTGAGGCTGAAGAAGAGGTGCAACGTGCTGTCCTTCTTGTCAGGATTCAGGAAGAACCGTTACTCTGCGTCACAACAAGAGCCGGAGCCTGCGATCCAGGGGGAAGTGTGCGGGGATGAATGTCGCACCAAGTACGTTTTTTTTTGTTTTGTTTTTGTTTTTCAAATCATCTACACAAGCAGCTTACAATATGCTGTATACTGAGCCGTGCATGTGCGTTGTCTCTTCCTATTTTCATACTGCTGCGTCCTCGTTTCCCATCTGTCATTTCTCATCCACTCGATATCATCCAGTCGTGCTACTTACATCAGATCAATAGCTGAGAGGATATGAAGGAAGCTAGAGGCAGCTATAAAGGCAGGGAGTGGGTATACAAGTTATTAGAGCGTATATAAATCATTCGGGCACATTTCGAAAATGTTCTTAAAGGGAGATGCGAACATTTTGAAGTGATACCGAATAGACAAGGCGGCTTGACAGAAATCAGGGTGTAGATTTATACTCCCCGTGAGCAAAAAGTGGCAAGGAAAAACTCCCTGAAAACACATGAGGACAGTCGATTGCAGCAGCCGTGCTTAGGTACACATCTACACTATCCGATTATTATTTTTTAAAAATCTTTCGGGTATCCAATAGCGGCAGAATGTGAGCATCAGGCAGCCACAATAGAATACAGGATCCGGCACATACAGTATAACAGAGAGAGAGAATTAGGTATGACGCAGATTATTATGCATGCTCTTATCCTACAGTGGTTTAAATAGGTGTAGGTTGTGAGCAGAGTGCTAGCAGGGACTCTGGCAGGTCTAGCTATGACAACATTACTGAAAAAATAGAGAGACAGAAGGTAACACAGGCATGAGGGCACCCTGGGATACCAGTATCCAGCCAATCCACCATCAGCATGATAGAATTGTAATTGTTTCACTATAAATAGCTACATAGAAAGACTTTTTTTTGACTATTTTTTGTTGCCTGTGACGACGAAGAAGGATCTGTGAAACTGTGAAAGTAAATGTTTTGTTAAATGTTTTTCTTGGGTTATTCATTTTTGCACTGAGGATATAAATACCTTTTGCCCTCAACTGGTAGACAGAGATAGAATAGAAAGTTGCATTCACTCATATAAAGCTGTGTGCCTTATTTTATTGTATATTCTATTTTATATTTATTTACTTGTTGTTATTATTTTTACCATTGGCATCATGACAATAGCTTTATCTGGTATGCTTATGTAGTATTTCCATCCATCCATCCATCCATCCATCCACTGGTTTGTGACAGTAGATTATTAAATGGAATGGCCCATATAAAGGTTAAGCATTTGGGCATTTTATGTAGTTTTAGCTGAGAATTCTGTGCTTCTTTCAGGTTTTTTGTTTTTTTGTTTAAATTTGTCTATTAATTTACTTATTTCCAGCCAGCATTCCTCATTTAAGCGTCACACACCCTAAAGTCTGTCATCCTCACGAGTGCGTTAAAAGTGTGCTGTTGTTCAACACAGTCTGATATCATACATGTCAAAAATGAAAGTTACTATGCTGAAAACAATTCTGAGGTTGTGTTCGGTGTTAATAACATGTCTTTAAATCCCAGCGCCGGTACAGAGAGCCTGTACTCTGTGATTAAGCACGCTAAGGATTTCCGGCGGGCAGAGACGTCGCAAGAGGAGGTCAACGGCGATCCGGAAGATCGGGGACCTCTTCAGATCTCTGGCCGAAATTTGCACGGCATACCGCTGCCAGGGATGAGGACGGCGAGCCCCTACTGCATCTCACGGAGACAAGTATATAAACAAATAAATAATATTCACATAGAAACCTCCCATAGAATATTATTATACACTATTATTATTATACATTATTATACCACAGCACCGTTGACTGCGATGAGTCCGAAAGTTTATTGATTGACTATAACAGCGGCTCTACAATGACAATTAGTAGTTCCGGCTTCTTGGTTTATATTCATACACTCGTTTTGATATCGTTTCTATAGTAACAACTCGCACAGGGACTTGCATGATGATCCGCGCCACCTGACGAAAAAAAGAGAGAGAGAAAAAGAGACATTAAACATTTTTTTGGAAATAGTCTCCAGTGTCAGCACTTTAAGTTTTTCACCACAGGAAAGTTTTTGTCTCTCTCTCTCTCTCTCTCTCTCTCTCTCTCTCTCTCTCTCTCTCTCTCTCAGTTATTCAGTGGAACTATAAATGGATAAAAAGTAAGCCATGTCGTTCTTTAATCAATAAAAATGTATAATTGCTGCCAAATTGCTGTGGTATAAGAGGAATAAAACGATTCGCAACACCCCATTGTTGATCCTTTTCCTATAATAGCATGCCTTAATTAGTATTCACATGAGGCACAAAACAACAACAACACCACCAACAACAAAATGGGATCAGACTAGGAATATTCGAAAAAAGTTGTTTCTCACGGGTTCTTTGGTTCTGTTAGGAACTCTCTCTGATAGAGAACCTCTAATGTATGGTTAGAACTTTTAAGGTTTCCCTCAGAGGGAATAATAAGAAATATATACATGTAATTGAATGTTCTTTGACTTGTTGCTAGTACTATTTTCAATTCTCTACATTTGCGTCAACCATTTTATTTGTCTGATCTTATGGCACGAGTCACGAGTTTGTTTGTTTGTTTGTTTGTTTGTTTGTTTGTTTTTACTTAATTACCTGATTGCTACCTTCATCACTCTTCCTCATCAGTCAACCGAATACAGCGAGGTGTTCATCTCCTCAGACGTGACCGTCCCCGCAAACAGAAGCAACAAAGGACAGAAAGCTCCTAAAGACAGTCAAGACGAGCCACATGTCCAGGGTTCGAGCTCGTCCTCTGCTCAGCTGGAGGAGGAAGTGACGGTGGAGTCGCAGCAGAGACCCGAGCCTCCTCCTCAGAGCAGCAAGCCGAGACTGGGGAACACCAGACAGCACCATCTGGAGGACAACTCTGGTAATGCAGGTGTTTTAATAATAATCATAATAATAATAATAATATGAGTAATAAAACTAATATGAGGGAACCAAAGCAAATGTTATGCCGGACAAAATTAGTAGAAATGCGCTTAACAAACCTTGACACAAATAACAAATTCAAGCTAACTACAAAGGTGTAACCATGATTAATGTCCTCACTCTTTTCGTTCAGTTGGTGTTTAATTGACGTTTCTTTAACTTTATGCTATTTTAGTAGAGGATGCTGAAGAGGCTGCTGAAGGAGAGAAAGATGTGGAAGATGAAAAAGAGGACATCCAAAGTCAGGAAGCGCAAAAGCAAAAAGCAGAAGGACAAACTCCTCCACCCTCTGAAAAGGTCTATAGCGTGCATTAACGTGTGCGTGTGCGATGTGCATGTTAGTGCAGACCTACAGTACGTGCTTGTTGCTTTGGCGTTGACCGTTTGATCAATTCATATTAGTTTTAAATGTCATTCCCCAGCTAGATAATTCACCTGAGAAATCTCCTGACGAGAATCAAGCACAGCCTCCTGTACCATGTGCCCATGCCAAGCTTACATCCAGTTTGGTAGAGTCTCCTGTCAGTCAAGGTAAATTCAAATCGGATGTTTTCTATACGTGTTCGAGGGTAGCTATATAGTTGATATATATTTTAACAATGCAGGTTTTTATGATGTTTTTTTCCACATTTAATGTCATATAGCAACCAACTAAAGTAAAAAAAAAATATATATATATAAAGTTATATAATACTTTTTTTTTTTGCTTGTAATACAGCACCTAGTCTTTTTTGGATAAGAGTCTACCATCTCTTCCTTGCTAAAATCTTCCAGATCGATCAAATTGTCTCTTGTGCACAGCCCGCTTCAAGTCATTCCAGAAGTTTTCGACAGGATTTAGACCTGGGCTCTGTTCCAAGACGTTGATCTTCTTCTTCAGAAGCCATTCCTTTGCTGACTTGGATCTTCAGCTGTCTAATAGAGGTCCGCAGGTTTTGTGCAAAAATAGATGTTTGGAGCTATCCACGATGCCCTCTCTCTTTACTAGACCCCCAGTCCCAGCTGAAGAGAAGCAGAAACCATCGCATTATGCTGCCACCACCGTGCTTCACCATGGGCATGATGTTCCTTGGGTCCTGTTTTTGCACCAAACATATCTTTCTGAAATATGCCCAGAAAGTTCTACCTCGGTCCTATCAGACCATAACATGTTTCGCATCGAACGTTTGTTGTTGTTGGTTTTTTCCTTTCTTTTGAGAAAGGGCTTCCATCTATCCACCCTACCCCACAGCCCAGACATGTGAAGAATATGACAGGGCGTCGTCACGTGTACAGAGCGACCAGTACTTGCCAGATGTTCCTGCAACCCCTTTAATGTTGCCGTACGTCTATTGGCAGCTTCTGTGATAAGATTTCTTCTTGTCCTTTCGTCAATTTTGATGGGTAGTTCTGTTCTTGGTAACGTCACTGTGGTGCCCCGTTTTCTCCACTTGTTGAAGATGGCCTTCACGTTCTTCCATGGTACATCTAATGTCTTGGAAACTCTTTTTTCCTGATACCTTTTTCAACAGTGAGATTCCACGCATGCCTCGGACGCTCTTTGTGGACCAGTGGCATGAAACCAAGATGATGTCAAGAACATCCTACCTACAGAAGCAGCTGATCTTTATTTGGGGTTAATCAGAATCACGTCGTTGATGACAGGAGAATTACTAATGTTTGTTTTTCAGTATATCACATTAAAGAGGGAATAAGATCTGATGTGCTTTATTTTTTTACATCCCGTCCTGCGGTTTTAATCACTGTATATAGCTACTACATCCATAAGCTTATGTGCTTATGGTTTCATCCATGAGCAACAACATGATGACGATGACGATGTTTAGGCTGATCGTATGCCTGATGGTATGTATGGCTAGGTGCGGAGGAAGACTCTTCCTCAAGTGGAGCTGCCACAAAGCCTCACAAGAACCGAAAGGCCCACTCCTGTGAGTCAGGTAACTATTCTTCTCGCTTAGTGTTATTCTAATGATATTCTACTGACTAGAAATCCCAAGCGAAAATTACAGCGTGCTCTTATTGTCCGTGTGCATTTGCGTGCATGTTAAGGCTTTACTTCAGGCGTGGAGGAGACCAGCCCCGGCAATGCGGAGAGGTCCTCAGACCCTAAACCTCCGGTGAAAAAGCCACGAATTCCTCAGAGAAGAAACAAATCTTTTGATACTCCTGGTAATGTGTACAAGCAAACAGTATATACAGATGCATTCATGACAAAATTGTGTGTGTGTGTGTAGGAGTGTGTTTACAGTCTAGCAGATGGCTCTAAGCTGACCTTTAACTAATCCAGATTAGTTAATAAGGTAACATAAGGTCGTGTCTCTCTCTTTCTCTCTGTCTGTCTGTCTCTGTAGGTCAACAAAGTCCAGAGCCAAGCAACAGTGAAGCCTCGTGATCAAACAGTTTTTTTGTTGTTGTTTTTTTCAGGCAGATGTACAAAAGAGTGATGAAGAAAATGGACAGGGGTCAAGCAACAGAGTGACAGGGTTGTGAGGAATGATCTTATGCTGAAATTGCATTCCCAACTCTCTGTCAGTCATGTTTCTACACACACACACACACACACACACACACACACTAACTACTTGACTGGTGTCGTCTTTCATATCCTTTAATTAAATTATTCACTCACTAGTTTTGCATCATTCATTCCATTTCAGTTGTTTCTTACAGGTACGTCTGTCTGTTCTCCATCTCTCCTTTTCTCTCTCGGTCTCTCCGTCATTCTGTTTTTCCACCTTTGCTTTCATTACCGCTGTACCTCCTTTAAAAGGTACAATGAGCAATATTTCCCTCTTGCACTGCATAGGCCATGTATGGTGTTATTTACTTGCCTGGCTTCTCACTATGACCTCAGAATATCGTATCAGCGTCCAGCGTTGCCCCAATTTCTCTTCCGTGCCAGCTAGAAAAGCAATCACGCTGGTGAAGAAAATGTTTTTTGGGGGGGAAGGTTCCTTGAAAAATAATCAGCAGGGGATTTGCTTTTTTTTATTTTTTTTATTTTTTAAAGTCTGATTTTGCTTCAAAAGTGAATGTAATTTCGCTTTCATCAGTGCTTTGCAGTCGTACCACACTGAAATGTCCAATCACTGTCCAATCACAGCCCTGGACAAATCATGAGATCAAGCGAATGCAAGATGCGATGCAATGGTTTTGCTTTTCAGTGTGTCATGTTATCTTCAAGTGATGTAAGATTCAATGTAGGTAAGGTTTTACGTTTTAGTGCGGCATGTTGTCTGTCAAAAATGTTTTTGGTTTTTTGGGGGTTTTTTTTTTGTGATTGCATTTCTATCATTTTCTATATTCTCTGAATCATTTCCATAGACCTATGTATTTTATGTTGTTTATTTTTAGAACCTGCAGGATGTCACTTGTGTAGAATCTCTATAGCGACTATGAGTAAGCTGATTTTGCACTGATTAAAAAAATTTTCATTACATCTTTAGGCTTTCTTTTTTTTTTTTTATAAAGAAAATGTTATCTTCATTTCCATTTATTGTTCTGATAAGGTTGTTCTTATCCAGATCAGCAACACAGATGTCATTCACATGTATTTTATGCTGTTCCGTACAGAGCAGAATATTGCTGTATTTAAATGAGCTCTATTTTTTACTGGTGTTGTGAATGTGACAAAGTCAATAAAAAGGAGAATCTCAGTACTGGTTTCGGAGACACGGGCTTGATGAACATTTTCTTTAAGCAGCGCTTAAGAGACAAAAAAATGACAAAAGAGTACAATATATTATAAGCATAATTCTAAAATAAAAGCATAATAAAGTAGAAGCATACAAGCACGCCTGTTCTTCCATGTTTACCTTGTGAAACACTTAAAAGGAATTACTGAACTCAGCTACAGTAACGGGAATATTAATTGTTAATATTCAGATTTAAAATACTACAACATTAAGGCCTGTGATGATAGATAGATAGATAGATAGATAGATAGATAGATAGATAGATAGATAGATAGATAGATAGATAGAACAAGCAACAGATCAACAGACTGATAGATAGATGCACAGATAAAGAGATGGACAGATTGGAAAATAGATAGATAGACTGGAAGACAGATAGGTAGATGGACAGATATAGAGATGGACAGATTGAAAAATAAGTAGATAGATAGATATATAGATCGACAGACAGATAGATCGACAGACTGAAAGACAGGTAGATGGACAGATTGAAAAATAGGTAGAGATAGATAGATAGATAGATAGATAGATAGATGGACAGATTGAAAAAGAGGTTGACATACAGATGGATGGACGGATGGACGCATATATAGATAGATAGACAGACAGACTGAAAGACAGATGGGTAGATGGACAGATAAAGAGATAGACAGATTGAAAAATAGGTAGAGATTGATAGATAGATAGACAGACAGACATAGATACAGTAGATGGATAGACATAAGTGGACAGATTGAAAAATAGGTAGACATACAGATGGACAGATGAACGGATGGATGCATAGACAGATAGATAGATAGATAGATAGATAGATAGATAGATAGATAGATAGATAGATAAAGATTGAAAAATAGGTCAACATACAGATGGATGGACGGACGGACGCATATATAGATAGACAGACTGTAAGACAGATAGGTAGATGGACAGATAGAGATAGACAGATTGAAAAATAGGTAGAGATAGATAGATAGACAGACAGACATAGATACAGCAGATGGATAGACAGATAAGTGGACAGATTGAAAAATAGGTAGACATACAGATGGACAGATGAATGGATGGATGCATAGATGGATAGATAAAGAGATGGACAGATTGAAAAATAAGTGAGACATACAGATGGATGGACAGACGGACGCATAGATAGATAGATAGATAAAGAGATGGAAAGATTGAAAAATAGGTTGTGATACAGATGGATGGACAGACGAACGCATATATAGATAGATAGACAGACTGAAAGACAGATAGGTAGATGGACAGGTAGATAGACAGATTGAAAAATAGGTAGAGATAGATAGATTGATAGATAGACATAGATACAGTAGATGGATAGACAGATAAGTGGACAAATTGAAAAATAGGTAGACTATGTAGACACTAATCTGATGGAGATTAGTGATTGCAAAGAAGTGGTAGGAGAGAGTGTAGCTAGACAGCATAGGATGGTGGTGTGTAAGATGATTCTGGTGGTGAGGAAGATGAAGAGAGCAAAGGCAGAGCAGAAGACAAAGTGGTGGAAGTTGGAAAAGGAAGAGTGCTGTACGGTTTTCAGGGAGGAGTTGAGACAGGCTTTAGGTGGTCAGGAGGTGCTTCCAGATGACTGGACTACTACAGCTAAAGTGATCAAGGAGACAGGTAGGAAGGTGCTAGGTGTGTCATCTGGAAGGAGGAAAGAAGACAAGGAGACTTGGTGGTGGAATGAGGAAGTTCAGGAGAGTATCCAGAAGAAGAGGTTAGCTAGGAAGAAGTGGGACAGTGAGAGGACGGAGGAAAGTAGACAGGAATATAGGGAGATGCAGCGTGAGGTTAAGATAGAGGTGGCAAAGGCCAAACAGAAAGCTTATGAGGACATGTATGCAAGGTTAGATAGTAAGGAAGGTGAGAGGGATTTGTATCGGTTGGCGAGGCAGAGGGACAGAGATGGTAAGGATGTGCAGCAGGTTAGAGTGATTAAAGATAGAGATGGAAATGTGTTGACAGGTGACAGGAGGGTGAGGGAAAGATGGAAGGAGTACTTTGAGGAACTGATGAATGAGGAAAATGACAGAGAGAGAAGAGTAGTAGAGGCAAATATTGTTGAGCAGGAAGTAGAAAGGATTAGCAAGGGTGAAGTTAGGAGAGCTTTGAAGAGGATGCAGAGAGGAAAGGCGGTTGGTCCTGATGACATACCAGTGGAGGTATGGAAGTGTCTAGGAGAGATGGCAGTAGAGTTTTTAACTAGGTTGTTCAACGAGGTCTTAGAGAGTGAGAGGATGCCTGAGGAACGGAGGAGAAGTGTTTTGGTGCCGATTTTTAAGAACAAGGGAGATGTGCAGAGTTGTGGAAACTACAGAGGTATCAAGCTGATGAGCCATACAATGAAGTTGTGGGAAAGAGTAGTGGAAGCAAGGCTAAGGGGAGAAGTGAGCATTTGTGAGCCGCAGTATGGTTTCATGCCAAGAAAGAGCACTACAGATGCAATATTTGCTTTAAGAATGTTGATGGAGAAGTACAGAGAGGGTCAGAAAGAGCTGCATTGTGTCTTTGTAGATTTAGAGAAAGCGTATGACAGGGTGCCAAGAGAGGAGCTGTGGTATTGTATGAGGAGGTCTGGAGTGGCAGAGAAGTATGTTAGAGTGGTGCAGGATATGTATGAGAGCAGTAGGACAATGGTAAGGTGTGCGGTAGGTGTGACAGAGGAGTTCACGGTGAAGGTGGGACTGCATCAAGGATCGGCTCTGAGCCTCTTCTTGCTTGCGGTGGTGATGGACAGGCTGACAGATGAAGTCAGACAAGAATCTCCATGGACTATGATGTTTGCGGATGACATTGTGATCTGTAGTGAGAGCAGGGAGCGGGTGGAGGAAAGTCTAGAGAGGTGGAGGTTTGCTCTGGAGAGAAGAGGAATGAAGGTTAGTCGCAGCAAGACAGAATACATGTGTGTGAATGAGAGGGATCCAAGTGGAACCGTGAGGTTACAGGGAGAAGAGATAAAGAAGGTGCAGGATTTTAAGTACTTAGGGTCAACAGTCCAGAGCAACGGGGAGTGTGGAAAAGAGGTGAAGAAGCGGGTGCAGGCAGGTTGGAATGGGTGGAGAAAAGTGTCAGGTCTGTTGTGTGATAAAAGAGTACCAGCAAGAATGAAAGGAAAGGTGTACAGGACAGTAGTGAGACCAGCGATGTTGTATGGTTTGGAGACAGTTGCACTGAGGAAAAGACAGGAGGAAGAGTTAGAGGTAGCAGAGCTGAAGATCTTGAGGTTCTCTTTGGGAGTGACGAGGATGGATAGGATCAGGAATGAGTACATCAGGGGGACAGCACATGTGAGATGTTTTGGAGACAAAGTTAGAGAGGCCAGGTTGAGATGGTTTGGACATGTTCAGAGGAGGGAGAGTGAATATATCGGTAAAAGGATGCTGAGGTTAGAGCTGCCAGGCAGGAGGCCGAGAGGAAGACCAAAGAGGAGGTTTATGGATGTAGTGAAGGAGGACATGAAGGTAGTCGGTCTGAGAGAAGAGGATGCAGGGGATAGGGCTAGATGGAGGCAGATGATTCGCTGTGGCGACCCCTGAAGGGAACAGCCGAAAGGAAAAGAAGAAGACATACAGATGGACAGACGAATGGATGGGTGGATAGACAGACAGATAGATAGATAGATAGATAGATAGATAGATAGATAGATAGATAGATAGATAGATAGATAGATAGATAGATACTTTTACATTTGTCATGAGATACTGTTATTGTTATTGTTTAATTTGGCAGTCATAATGTAGTTCCTTATCTGGTCAAAGGAGGGCGCCAAAGGCCAAGGCATTAGGCATGCTAATTTCATGAGTAGGTTATTGGGTAGTTGGGGTTACTGGGTAATTGGCTAATGTGCAAAAGAGGACTAACTAGCACTAAGACCCAAAATTTATTGTTGTAGATAACAAAATTACAGTTGTGGATACATGCAAAGAGGATACATGCAATTAAACTGGATAACACACCTCTCTTAAATTGAATAAATAATAATTTACAGTTATAGAAGTAATGTAGAAGTGAGTTACTTAGCACAACATACTGTATGTCCCTCTCCTCCACAATTAGGTCTGCTATGGAAAACATTGACACAGATTAAAGGTGTTTTCCAGTAACACAAATTAAAGAGTCTGTTTACACAAAGTCATAAAGTCATAAATCATTCCATTAATAACATCTCATTTAATCGCATGCAGTAATGCACACTGTGCAAGCCCAATGAAGCATAGCACTTTTGCTGCTATTTACACAGGCCTACTAAACTACTATGAAATTTGTCTGATAAAAAAGAAGGCATATGCAGCTGTCTCTTTGGAGCCGTACCTGGCTTACACACACAAACACACATGGATAATACATTGGGATCAGTGACAAGAAACAATAAAGTTCTGATTAAATTTTATGGCCAGGTATTCCACTCAAGTTCAGTAAACATGTTCACTCATTAAGGGAGCATTATCATGTATGCTTTTCACACTTTTATGATATTTCCCAAGCTAATCACTGGTACTGTTACTCATTAAATATTTATAGATTGTTCTCACTTCCTTTCTTACCATCTCAGCCTCCCAGCACTTACTCATAATGGGCTTTTTCCATGTTAAACAAAATGACAGCAAATTAGAATGTTAGACATGTCAAGTTGCCAGGTGTTTAATTGTCATACCTGGACCCAAAGCAGGTCTGCAAGGAGTTAACAGCCTAACCGATTCATTTTCACCTCATTAGCCTTCATTACTTCTGCCACTTACTCTTCTGTGCCAGCTGCTCTGATTTTTGTAAGAAAAATTTTTGTGAGGCAGCATGAGTGGTTGAGCATGAGCGTGAGTGGTTATAAAGATGTGGGCAAGTCATCTGGCAAACAAGGATGACATGCAAAGCATCTTGCTGGCTCATCACCTGCAAGATGAAGGTTGGGGGTCACGTGCAGTGCCAGTTAGGCAGCAGGAATGTGATGAATAGTCTTACACGGACTAGACCCTTGCAATGGAAACTGGCTTTGTGAACATGGAATGGTGGGGGAGAGAGACTGGGTTAGTGTGTGAAATGGAAAGGTATGGGCTAGGTATAGTCATACACACACAGTACATGCAGTACGAAATATCTTGATCAGGGTGGTCTCTTTCCTACTCCAGAGTTTCCACAGGAGACGTGGAGATACTGGGGTTACAATCCAATGATAAGGGGCCTTTCAGTTGGAGTTTGGAGTGTATCCCATTGGACAAGTGGGTTGTCTTCATAAGATTTATAATCCTCTGAAAGGAAAATTCTGACTGTTGATTTTGCATACCAAATAGTAGTTTTGTGATTTCAGCCTTCTTGGAGAAAGTGGAGCAGTACTTGGCACCAGAGCACCTTGGGCCAAAGGTCAATGATTGACTTTGTATCATCAGACTTCAGGCCATATGTTCTGGACATTTGGGTCAAGATGGGGACAGAGCTTGGTGGTGAGTTGGACACAGGCCCAGGCCAGATTTACCTGGTAAAACAAGAGAGAGTCTTTCAACTGAATGGTACAGGGGAGCCAATAGGGCTGCAGCAAAATTAGTTGCAGAAGCAAAAGGTCAGGCATTGGAGGAGTTTGGGAGACCATGGTGACCTCTACTGGGGATATTGTTGTGTGATGGAAGAAGCACTTTGAGTAACTCCTTAACCCAGTGCCATCCCTTCAAGAGTCAGTGCTAAAAATCTCTGGTGTTTTGGAGTCCATCTCTGTGACTGAGGTGGAGGACTTTAGGTATCTTGGGATCTTACTCATGAGTGATGGAAATAGATAGTATGAAATTGACAAATGGGTCAGGTCAGCAGCAGCAGTGTTACAGTCACTGTACTAGTCTGTGGTCGTACAGCAGAAACTCCTTGTTTACCTGTCAATCACAAGTTGAGGGTAGTGACCTGAAGAATAAGTTCACAAGTACAGAACTGAGGTTCCTCTGCAGGGTTGTTCAGCTTACTCTCTGTGATAGGGTGAGGAGCTCGACAATCCAGGAGAGCATTGGAGTAGCTGTTCCTCCAAAAAGAGAGGCCAGTTGAGCTGAACATTTGAGGTGGTTTCGGCACCTCAGGATGCCCCATGGTCGGTTCCTCTATCAGGCATGTCCCAGAGGACGGAGACCCAGACCCAGGAATATACGAGGATATAGCTCATAGTTGACTCGGGAATGTCTGGGTGAAAAGTGAGAATCTAGTGAGAATCTGTGGCTAGGGATAGAGAAGTTTGAGCTGACCTTCTTATACTGTTGCCACCACAACCCCCCAGGAAAAGTGGAAGGAAAATGAATGACTTAATGGATGAATAGTTTCTATACACAAATGTCAAACTAGCTAGTACTGTCCACAGACATCCATAAATGATCTAATTCTAGGATCTGCAGTTTTTCCCCTTTTTTGCTTAGCAAAGGTCTCTCTGAATTACAGAATAATTAGAATAATTATAGATTATGACATATATGCAGTCTGGTCTTCTTGGCATTCACGAGTGCAGCAACGAGGAGTCTGTTATGTGTGTGAGAGAGGCATGATAGGGTAGAAATTCAAAACAAAGCAGAGCATCTGATTCCACAGCTGTGCTTTTTCATCAGAGGATATGGCCATATGTAGAGTTATGTCAGCTGTCCCAGTATTGCACACATGGCAGAAAAGATGTGAGATGTTTTCATGTGGACTTTGTAAGGTAGCCTTTTCACTGTGTTTGGATCCCAAAGCTATAATTTTTGAAGAGATTTGCAGCTCATATTCCCGTGCCATTTTGAGAGCGCCAGTAGACTTTAAACATCTATGCACTGGTTTGGAGTGAACCTCAAAGATGCTGACCTAGTACTAAAGGATTAATGATTCATCATTTATCTAGTTTTCAGGTATGTGCATCTGATGGAGCCTGTATTATCATTTTTAAAATGCCATGCAGGTTTCCCGATATGAAAGAAAATGCTTGGTACATAGAAAGCAAAATATGAAGACTGGATAATCATGCAATGTGATATTTTTTTTCCATATTTATATAAATTATGGATATTTCATTCAGAAAGATGTCAATTAAAGAATCTGATCTGTAATAGCATTCTCTACTTATTCAATAAATAAGTTGTCATTCTTATTGATTATATAACAGCAGATTGCTTAACAGATGGCAGCGATGATTCAGAGCCAGCATAATGCATGCTCTTTTTTTTTTTTTTTTTTTGCTTTGCTGGTTCCTAATGATCAAATTAGATACAGACCTACATGTGCTAGTTTAGGCATAGTCTGTTATATACTGTAATTAAATTTGTACCACAATGTTGTTGAATTCTCAAAAGTATTGATTAATTTTCCATACCATTAGTTATGCTGACTGCAAAGCAAATCACAAGTTTATATTAATGTGTTTGTTCTAATAGATTATCTATTTGCATGATTGTATGCATTGCACTGGTGCCACATGATTGGCTGATTGGATAATTGCATAAGTGAGTAGAGGTGTTCCTATTCCAGTGGCTGGTGAGTGTAGGTATCTATGTTGGAAGATGTTTTTGGCATCTCCTCTGCATTACACTTTCCTGTGGCTTTGTTATCATACACCTACTGCTAGGGATTCCTGGCTGCTTCATGATTCAGCATGAGTCAGCATTCACACTTTTGTTTGTAAGTGTTAGAAGTGAAGATCCAACTAACCCTGGATCAGTTACTAAAACAATCACACTAGGATGCCATGGCAGCCGGAGTGTGTTCAGTTTATTGATGGTCTATAGTTCAGTCAAGCTCAAATAACAGCCGTAACGACGGTAACAAACCCGAAGTTGCTCACAGATTGAACATAAAGGACATTAAGCTCTGTGTGATTTGGTCTAAGTGGTCAAAGAGAGAATCTCATTCTCCAGCATTGCTCTGACCGGAATGTCAATCCAGTCTTCATGATTTGAGATGATGATCACTGTGCTGGCTCACCAGTTCACGACTGGCACTCTTTTTGATTTTCTTTAGTGAGTCAGTGAAAACTGAGAAACAGGTGTCACTTATCTCATTTGCTGCTATGCGTCTCAGTTGCTCAGTTGCTCTGGAATAATGTCTCATATGGGTTCGAATACAGTATGTTGAGGTCAGAGCAGTGCCTGAGTAACCTTCAGTCATTCTTCTTAGCCTTACAACAGCAAACCTGTACCAGTGTTTCACCTTCAACAATGTATTTGGAGAACAGACTGACAGCACCAATGTTGGTGAAGGTAGCATTGGATTTCATGGCGATAGCTTTGGACTTGGCTGTTAGCAAGAAGCCCAAATGACCTTTCACTGGAACCCTTAGCCCTGTAAACATGTCTTTGACTGTTTTTGGACATTGTTCTGGGATATCGGAATTTGTTGTGCTCATTTTTGTCACGGGTGCCAATAATTCTGGAGTTGGCTGTATGATATGTGATATTTGTGCATTAAAATATAGTTTTCCATGTGAAATGCATTTACTCTATGCATTATATAGTATGTATTAGGCGTATTAATTGTCTCCCACCTTCTCTGAATCCACTGTACTGTATGTATAATGTATGCAGAGGTGCAGGACTGGGACCTTTAGATAAATAATAAATTGCTGTCATAGCTGATTATAAATAACGACACCACATGTACGCATGGTTGCGGTGCATGAGCCCTATAAATAGAGATATTATAATGAAGGTGGACCAAGACATAATATGGTGTATGAGAGAGCAAATCCCCTGCACTCTAATCTCTGGTACTGTAATTTGATGGAATTGTAAATCATGGTATGAAAATATCAACGATTTAATATACTTGACCACAGCTTCGCTGAGAAATGCCATGTTTCCCATCAGTCAATGAAATTGTTAACTGCTGTGTATGTAAATTTGATCATTAAGCACTGGATCATGTACTTTATCTTGGAGACAGTTTAATCGCAACTATTTTAGAGACAAAGAAAAACACGAGACAGCGTGTTTTTGCAGGAAGTGACATCATAAGTTTATTTTATTGCAAGACATCTGTTCAGGCCAGGTGAAAGATTCATCATTTTTTTAAATGTAAGGAATAAAAACACTTGGGGACATGCTGTTATAGGAAAATGGTCAACAGTGGCTTGGTGTGACATGGCCTGACGCAAAGCATATATACAATTACCGCCTGAAGTGTACGACCACAGCAACGACCGCCAACAATTACAGTTGTAAATTTTTTTAACGAATCTTTTCATCTGTTTATAATTACATTTAATGTTGTAGAACGTCTGCGAAATACATTACCTCCTGTTATCAATTACAACAGCTATCAGTAGTTGTTTCCTCACATTCTCTAGATGTTAATAAGACAGGAAAAATGAAATAAAGATTAAAATAAACCAAGCATAATATTATTAAACCTATTTCTAGACATTTTACAAACTAATCTCAGTCATGTTCTATTGGCAGATCATTTTGAAGGTGCATTCTGAAATGCTTTTCTGCACACCGCGGTTGTAAAGAGTGGTTATTTGAGATGCCGTAGCCGTCATGTTTTTTGTTTTTCACACCAATCTGTATTACCTTTAGGTCCTGGTTGTGAAAATCCCAGGAGACCAGCAGTTTCTAAAATACTCAAACCAGCCAGTCTGGCACCAACAACATTACCACAGTCAAGAGTCATGGCGCTGGTGCCGCATGATTGGCTGATTGGATAATTGCATAAATGAGCAGGAGTACAGGTGTTTTCAGTTTTACAGGTGTTTTCAGGTGTTTTCAAACTATTCCAGTGGCTGGTGAGTGTAGGTGTCTATGTTATAAGATGTTTTTGGCATCTCTTCTGCATTACACTTACCTCTGGCTTTGTTATCACACACCTACTGTTAGGGATTCCTGGCTGCTTCATGATTCAATCAGGCTTCCATTAGAAACGTTATACTAGCGATAATTATCAGCTGCATAAACTTTATAATGTCACGTCAACCCATGTCGTCGCTATAGCCAAATGGAGCACACATTTAATTAGTCTCTCTACAGATTGTAGCTCACTTAGTTACCTTAGCTTACTTGGTGAGAAACACACTTTGCTAAGTGTCATCTATATTATTAGCAACACTAATAATACACTCTGCAAATGTCACCCAGGCCTACATTTCACGATGCTGGCACTGTTTCTTTAATGATAGGTGTATGTTTCTAGCACATGATCTCTGTTATCATGTTTTGAACTAGGAGTTGCTTAGTAACACTATCAAGGTGATTGTAGTCCCTGCTTTTAAATCCCAGCCTCACATTTCATTCCGGTAACACACCAGCTGTTCTTTCTTTCTCGTACACACACACACACACACACACACACACACACACACATGCTCACAACCCTTAATCGCTTACTCATTTTTACTTTCACAGTATATCTGTCCAAAGCGTTTGTCTAAAACAATGATGAATGTTTATCATTGTTAGAAGATAAATGTGTTTGCTGTGGTGTAAGAGGACCAAAAAAAAAAAACACATTCGGACTTGCTGTTATAGGAAAATGATCAACAACAGAGTGGTATGATGCAGCCGAACGCAAAGAGCGGTTACTGTTATCACCCTGAAGTTGATTATTTTTCTATAAGTTAATACAATGTTACTGACACTGGAGACTCCTTCCATGAATGCTAAAGATACATCTTACAGAAAACTTCTTGTTTTCCATCTCTGCTCCCTGACCTCCTTTCCTAATCAGAGAGAGAGAGAGAGATAGAGATGATTCAGACATACAAAAGCACACTTCATGCTGGGCTCTAAACGACAGAATTGAGTCATTAAGCCAATCACGGAGACACTTTCTCAGTATTACCACAATGCCTCAAATCACTCACTTACATTCATTCTAATATCTCCACTTGACATACATTCTGAGCATCCATGTTTGACTGATACTCGATATGTCGGTATGTCATTCATGGTGCTTCATGCAAATTGTGGCAAATCTGTAGCATAAATCAGAGAAAAGAAGCATAAACCATGCAATTGATTTGGTCATTTTTCATTGTCCAAATTATATCATTTCATTTTCTTTTTTCTTTTCCGAAACAAAGTGTCAGTGTCACAAAACATGACCCTTCAGAAAAAAACAACAACACGTAAGTCACATTCTCTTCAACTGATCGCCTTCCTTCTTGGTTTTGTCCGTTTATAAAAAGACAATATGTGAATAACATCTTGAGGAATAACATTATCCTCAGTACCAAAGATTGCATATATATATATATTTAAAATAATAATTAAAATAAATATAATGGGCAGCTGAGGGGAGTAGAATGGCACAAGGACCATTTCTGAACATTTTGCAGCCCAAAGCGACACCTTGCTCAGGCAGAATTGACACTTCATTATCTCGGATGAGGGAAAAAGTTTAATAAACAATAAAATAATAACAACTGAACAAGGTGATACTAAATACTAGCTAACACTTACCTGTGCTTTGGGTCTGTTTCTTCTCTTCTTCAACTTCTTCTGCCCCAGATAGATAGGGACTCTCCATGATCGATGCTCGTACATGACATTAGTTACTTTACTTACCTAATTTAGTTATGTAAATTGCAGTTTCTATTGTTTTCACACTATAAGTAGCCCCACCCCCACCCCCACCCCCCTTGCGATTGCCTGGTACATAAACATTTTCGCCAAATGATAGTAAAGTGCGTTTTTTGCTTGTCTATTTTAAAACTCTTGGGGCCCCCTGGTGGCCAGGGGGTCTTAAGCGGCTTTATACTAGCAAGAAACCATGCTACCATGTTGCAGGAAACTTATTAGCATTTTGTATTCCATCTATTAAATGAAATACAGTGCTAGTGATTTGTCATTTTGTGAATGAGTCAGCTATTTGCGATGCCTCTTTTAGGTGAACGTCAAAAGCTGACACGCACACACGAGCCGTTTTTTTAAAAGTTCTTATTTTAAAAATAGATGTAAGCAATACCAGTACTCTTCCAGCATAATTGAATAAAATGCTTTAATGGTACCTTCTTTTCAGCATCTGGGCCGTTCATTAGCGTGAAAGATGAGCTACGCGTTTGACTCTCAGCTGTGTGTGTGAGGCAGCACGAGCACTGCCGCTTGTCGAAGATGTACTGTATGTAATCAAGTGGATGAGGGGAGTGGATTATCAGTAAAAATGAAAATGAATCTTCTTAATGAAGCACAGACATAGCAGGCACAACAACACTGTAGCGCCATGCTGATTTAACAATTATTTAAATAGACTTTATAAAATGTCACGCCAAGTAATATTTGTTATAGAGGTTATAATATTTGCTATAGAGATTTGAGCCGTTAGTTAGACGAAGAAGAACAACCAGTGGTCAGAACATCTTTGTCCAGTTTAGAAAAAAAAATAATAATAACATCGCTTGGGAGCAAAAGGAGCCAAGCTCTATGCTGTATGCAAAAAACGTTAAAAAGTTTGTTTGTTGCATGAAGACGTTCTTGACTCACATGGATTCGCATTTGCCTTGTGTAAAGGCACAGTACCATCACACACCATCTTGCTTTCACCCCAGGTGGTTTCCTAGTTGTCCACCTTGCAATATGTCCTTAGACAATTTTAGACAATGTGTAACATTTAACTAAGACACACAAAAAAAACCCAAAACAAACTGTTAATTAAGCCAAACCTGGAAGAATGTTAGAGCTGCATGCAATTTTTTGTACTTCATACAAAAGGATTTATTTGTAAATAGTTTTGAAATTCATAAAAATCCAGTTAGTTTAAAAAAAAAAAAAGTGTTTGTATACTACAAGAGCTCCTGAGGTGTTTAAATAACTATAAGATGGATCACTAATGTGAACCTCGACTGACTGGTAATGAGTACTAGAATTTTCTGTTTGAATAGTTTCTAGAGTTTTTTTTTTTTTTTTTTTTTTGCTGTTTTCAGCTCTGCATTTTATGGAGTTTTGTGGGTTCCTCAGCTGTGTCCTAAACACAAGCTATGTTTGTGGTACTGGTGTCATGCTCTGGCCCAATCTATCCTTTCTTCCTAAGGTCTCATCTCTCAACTATAAATCAGTGCTGCACTGGCTTCCTCTATTGACGGACAACACTTGACACTCCCTGTTATTGTCTCCGCCATATGGCATTACGTTCCTGCTAAATTTCCAGACAGAGCAATTACTTGTTTGCTTTGGTGTCAAAACACAAAGCTTTCACACTGGGTGATGGAGGTCATCTCTAACCTATAATTCTGCCCAGAAGCTGACACAAGATTTCAGTTGTTCGGGACTATACGTATATATGATGTGGTTTGTGCACTCTTGGATACTGCTGTCATCTTTTTTTGCTGTCACATGTGCTTCAATGTGCTTAACCTTACTACTAAATGAAATCTTCTTCTTCTTTTTTTTTAAACAAATTGTGAGCAGGGGTGGACCAATCATGAATTTATTAGCTAGCCCACAGGGCAAATAAAATCTCTAGTGTCCTGTGTTAGGGTTGCTCATAAACGTAACTGACCCATCTCATCGTGTGTAAAAGATATTTGAGTCTATGTAGAGTCCTTGTTTTCTTTCAAAATGATTTACCATGCATGTTATGCTAGCACTATTGAAACTGTGAGACGAGTTATTGCAGACAGGGTGCGGGTGAGGGGTGAGATGGAAAATAAATATTTTAAAAACTGTATGTTTTCAATCAATGGGATGACAATCAGGTGTGAGTGAGCGCCCTGTTTTATTTAAAGACCAGGGATCTATCAAAGTCGGATCTTCACAAGACATGTTTGTGGAAGAGTATCTTGGCAAAAACAAAGGAGCTTTCTGAGGTCCTGTTGATGGTCATCAGACTGGAAAAGGTTACAAAACCATCTCAAGCCAGAAGGCTATTGGAAAAAATGTTTTGTGGATGGATGAGACCAAAATAGAATTTTTGGTTTAAATGAGAATCGTTATGTTTGGAGAAAGAAAAACACTGCATTACAGCATAAGAACCTTATCCCATCTGTGAAACATGGTGGTGGTAGTATCATGGTTTGGGCCTGTTTTGCTGCATCTGGGCCTGGACGACTTGCCACCATTGATGGAACAATTAACTCTGAATTATATCAGTAAATTCTAAAGGAAAATGTCAGGACATCTGTCCGTGATCTGATTCTGACGAGAACAACCCTAAGCACACAAGTCGTTCTACCAAAGAATGGTTAAAGAAGAATAAAGTTAATGTTTTGGAATGGCCAAGTCAATGTCCTTAATCCAATAGAAATGTTGTGGAAGGACCTGAAGCAAGCAGTTCATGTGAGGAAACCCACCAACGCCCCAGAGTTTAAGCTGTTCTGTACTGAGGAATGGGCTAAAAGTTATTGCTGCACAAGGGGGTCACACCAGATACTGAAAGCAAAGGTTCACATACTTTTGCCACTCTCAGATATGTAATATTGGATGTTTTCCTCTATAAATAAATGACCAAGTATAATATTTTTGTCTCATTTGTATAATTGGGTTCTCGTTATCTACCTTTAGGACTATATGACTGAAAATCTGATGATGTTTTAGGTCATATTGATGCACATATATAGAAAATTCTAAAGGGTACACAAACTTTCATGCACCACTGTAGCCATATACGAAATAAAAAAAAAAAGCACGCTGCTGACACATGTTAGGTTGATTGGATGATCAGGCATACAGCTGTCCATTCCACACATGACAGTTCTGCCCCATTATCACCCTTCAATTCACGCAATACATTCCATAATTATCGCAGTTGTACTTTTGAGGATTCGAGGAATAATTCGAGTCCTTGTCATTCTGATCAAGCCCCATTCAGACTCATACAGAGCTGCTGAGGCTTGATGAGGCATAATTAAAACACTGCAGATCAACGAGCTTGTCGTGCAGACTAATCATCCACCTCTAGCAAAATTTGTGGCATGACAACCGAGCGGTGGCCACAAACCGTGCCATGTCATCAGCACTGAATAGGAGCAGTTTAATAGAGCACACTATGAAAATCCATTATTTCAAATGCAACTGTTTTGTGTATTACAAAGTCAACTGAGGAAACTTAACCAACTCCAAGGTCCAATAGTAGTAACAGTAAAGTGAATAAAGAAAACACTAGATATTGTTAACTATACTATAGGATAGTAAAGGATGAAAGGATGTTCAGTATGAGCATATTGTGAATGAGTACTGGGATGAGACCAAGACAGTTCTATGATTACAGCAGCAGTTTGTTGGTACAAATCTACAGTATCCAGGTGAGATTATCCACTGACGCCAGGTCAGACTTGAGCAAGAACTGTTCTTGAGAATTACAGATCTTACATTTATCCATGTGGAACCAGCTACAACAGCAGTAAGTTAGTCACAAGTGAACAAGTGCAACCTGGGACAAAAAGTATCCCACCACTCCACAAACCTGGGTGATAGTGACAGCATCAAAACATCCCAGTCTACTATAATGTCCATTAACGCCCCAGATCAGCACCTTTACCTAAGGGTACACCAGAGACCGTTCAGTAACATGATCCCCATTCGCCCGGCTGCAAAATGCTGGAGAATTATTCCGAAGTATCTTCAAGGTTGGCATTTCCATATTAAATTATGCATGTTGAGCAGCAGGTTGGGTGGCATGGTGGAGCAGCAAGTAGCGTCCTCACAACTTCAGCATCTGCAGTTTGATCCTGAGATCGGGTTACTGTCGGTATAGTGTTTCTGTATGTTCTCCTCAAGTCCACATGGGTTTCCTGCTCACATATTGCCCCAAGGTGTGAATGTGTCTGTGTGTGTGTATGGTGCCCTACAATGGATTGGTGTCCCATCCAGGGTGTATTCCCACCTCACACCTCCCAAGTGTTCCTGTGATAGGCTCTGGATCCACCATGACCTTGACCAGGATAAAGGTCTTATTGAAGAATGATTGAATGAGTAGCATGATCCTTGAATGGTCTGGTACGCTGTTTATGGAATGACTGATTAATTAATAATAAACAAAGAGGAAATATATTCATTTATATACATATAGAACACTTTAGGGTTGGTAATGATTCAATGGCTCAGTGGTTAACGTGTTGAGCTACTGCTCTGAAGGTTGAGAGTTGCTGGACCGGTGTCCTGCCAAATGGATGTATTTCATAAATTCAGTAGATGTATTGTACAAAAGTACCCTGCTGTTTATTCCCCATTAAGTACAAATAGCCTTCCTTGTTGGCAGATGCTATTCACTGAAAACGGCACATTTGCAAACAAAAAAAGACACATTTCATCTCTCAGGCGTATGCATCCTGTCACTACATTTTGTTTCTATTTTTACTTAGTGCAAAGAGATGCTGCCAAAAAAAACCCCAACAACAACAGAAAAATCATCGCCATTAAACATTTTTCCCCATCAGGATGCATTTAGGGTGCAATTAAGTAAATCACCTAGATAATTATGAATGCAAGAAGCTCACCATTTACACCTCGAATCTAATTGAAGAACCATCAAAACCTGCTCACCTGCTAAATCGTTATGACCGATTACATTGCAATATCAACATACACAAATATACAAAATACCATTACAAACCATTACCAAAACCACCAGCAAACAACAAAAGCCTGTAAATGGATTTGCACAGCTTTTTTTATCAAGCAGATAGGTATTTATTATGGTCCAGTGGCGTAGGGTTTTCTTTCAACATTAGAGCTGTAACTGAATATGAATACATTATTCGGAAGGAACAAGTAATGTCTGTTTACTTCCAGGAGGGTAAGTGGTCAGATATGAAGCTTGTGGATGCGAGCAAGCCAACAGATATGAACCTCCCGGGACAAATAAAGACCACATTCATTATCGTGAACATGAGTCACTACACAATGCATTTAGCATTTAGTCATCCTTAGTTACTGCCTGGTCTGGGTAGCAGTGGTTTAGATTAGGCTACTAGTTTGTTTATACTGTGTTTTGTGAAGTAGAACCTGCTAAGTTCATTAGAAGGTGTCACAGGCAGGTACAAGCAAAAATAATAACTGTGTGAGAAGGATCTCTTGAACGTGAGTAATGCAGCTGAGTGCAGAAACGAATACAAATATTCGGAGCACTAAAAAGATACAGATACAGATAGTGTCATTGTGTTACACCTGTGTGTTACTGTACATATCGGGTAGTGAAAATTCCTACGTAGCATGCGGACTTTCCAAATAAACAAGACTTTTCTGACAAATGTGCATCACCTGTACAAGTTCTTATAAAGAATATATTATATATCACTCCCCTTATGACTATTTACAATTACAGCATCATGACAGTGTTGTTAATTGTTATATTCAACTTTATTTAATGTTCATTAACATTACCCTTCATATAAAACAAACCCCTAGCATTAGTAAAATGTATGCGCTGTTTAGAGCCATGTAATGATTTAATACAGATTTTGTTACTTATGAGCCTTTTTCCCTTATAGAAGTATTGATTCTACATAGATCAAAGACAGCAAAGAAGATAATGAATTATTTATGAGGTTGTCACTGTGGTCATGGGCGTTACAGACTAGTGCGAGATCAGAGCTGACTTAGCGGTACACTTAGTGGCGTAGGCAAACTAAAACTGTCTCGAAAGTAAGTCTTCGAGGATGCATGAATTAAAATTGCACACAGCTTCCATACAGTGCACAGTTCCACTAGTATTATAATAGTTTCAGTTACTGTCATTCAGAGAATACGGCTAACATTGACTGTAGGAACGTGTACAAGAGAAACTTGGACTTAACTAGCTAAACCAAAAACTGTGATTTTCTGCCTGTACCATGCTTTGACAAATCCCACTTTCTGCAAAGACTACCATTTGCCAAAAAATTAGCTTTTGACTACCAAAAGCTCCATTTGTACAGTAAATGATTCCGTTTAACAAAACATGGCTACAAAAATGGGCCATCTGCTTAACGTTGCTACCCGGTGTCAAAGAGATGCGGCGGACAAAGTTGTAACGTTCGAATGCTAATCAAAAAAATGGAACATTGTTCTGGTGATTATTTCAGCGCTGACATAACAGTGGGCGGTAATCAGTCAAGTCGAAAAGTGAGGATGAAGTTCTGTTTAGAAAAATGTCGTAATTGATTTTTACCTCAGCAGACGACACTAGAGAGTTATATACTTATATAGTGTATATAGTTATATACACTATACTTGCATGTATAAAGTGATTACTCGTTTTCCACTGGATCTTTATAATCTTTGATAAAGTGAGTATTCATATGTATCATTTTATACGTTATTAGTTATATGTTAAATTGAATTGCAAATTAACTCGAGAAATAGGACTTGCTTGTAGACAGTCATAGAATACATACAACGTACAATCGTGTGCTTCGGCAATGCAGCAATGAAATGGTACCCAAAGAGTCTATATTATTCATCATTCTTGGTGGAATTCAATGTTTTACTGAATCAGATGACGCCCAGCCTCTCTTTATGACGACTGCTAGACCTCTCAAAGGGGCAGAACCTCGTAACCAGCTGCCAGTCAGCAAATCGGGAGCGAACATCTCAAACTTAAATATATCTACACCAGTTGGAATCGCTTATTGTAGATAAACTGTAAGTATAAAGCTCCATTTGATTGTTTGCATTCATTTCTGAAATGTGTCGTTTACATGTCTAGCTGTCACTTCCTTCTTCAGCTAGCAGCTTAGCTACATTTTGGCACAAAATGGTGGACACTGCTAATGTTGACCTGATTTTAGAAACCTCTGTTGATGCCCATGCATGAAAAACAACAACAACAACAGAAACCCTCAAAGGATTTGTAATGGTTTTAATGGGAATTGTAATGGTCCCTGTGGGTCTCTACTGGTCATTTGTTACCTTCTACTGGTGGCATGTTATGTCTAGTGGATATCATTAAGGACCAATAACGGTAATGGTAATGGTTTTAATGCTTAGCTGATGGTTTGTAATGGTATTTGTGGTGGAAAATATTAGAATTAGAATGACGGTTTCTATTTTTTTTTTCCAGCAGAGTTAAACAAGAGGGCAGACAAACACCCAAGATTTGAATTCAGAAGTGAGGGAGCAAAAAAAATTGTACAGTAAAATTGATTAGCTGTGTTTATTATTAGTCTTAGATTATGTGGAACCTCCACCATAGTCCAAGTCCCTACTGTCCATAATAGATAGTTGTGCTTCCACTATTATATTAACTGGTAGTCAGGTGTCCACAAACTTTTGACCATATTGACCACAAATGCCCACTATCCTATATACCCACAATAAAACTCTGAAAAACGTTATGTTTTAAGTCGCCAGGACGATAAAAAAAAAAAACAATGCTGTCACCTTGATATAATGTTTATGTGTATCAGTATTGTAAGGAGGTGTGTTGAACGCCTCAGACGAGCGAAAGCTGAATATAAGAGTGGGGGGGGGTGTGTGTGGCCATGATTGATTTGCTCCCAGACGGAGAGCAGGCAGGTACTCGCTCGCGCAGTTTGGCTGAACCAGTGAGGTGGGCGGGGCTTAGAAGCCGCTACAAAGGCTTCACCCAGGATCGTCCAGGTGTAGTCCGCGAGCTGACGTTTGAGGCGCGTGCGTCGAGGACGGAGTGCCTGCGCCCAGCCTCGCGCCACACAGTAGGTTCTCGCACCGTCGCTGTTTCTGCTCCGTGGGCAATTTCGCGCTTTAGAAACAGACATGCGGTAGCACGTTTGCACAAAAGAAAAAAAGGAAAAAGGAAAGAAATTCCCACACCGGAGGATGCGCGCTGGCATGTCATGTCGTGCATGGAGCTCGCGCTGGTGAAGGAGTGCCCCTGTGAGAACACATGAACGGACAACGATGTCGGAGCAGGTAAGAGCACCATAGCACCATCAACACCATCATACCATGTTTACTGCACACACCCTGAGCCGAGCTGTGCCTTCTGTCACTCTCTTTCTCCACACACGGATTAGTGTAGTCGGTTTATTTACACAGAGAAATAAATCTATTCGACATGAACCATATTTACCCTCAGAAGATTAGATTTCAGCAATGGCATATCAAGGTATGCACACTTTTCATGCATTTCAAGTGCACACAATGATGATGAAGATGATAATACACACACACACACACACACACACATCATCATCATCATGACTATATATTAGTTTTTCGATTCCTATTCTTGACTGGCAGGAATAAAAACCTGATGTGGTCTCCTGCTGTGCATTCCGAGATGCTTTTCTGCTCACCGTGGTTGTAAAGAGTTGTTATATGTGTTACCGTAGTAACCTTCCTGTCAGCTCAAAGCAGCCTGGAGCAGTCTGGACACCCTCCTAAGACCTCTCTCATCCACAAGGCGTTTCTGTTCGCGGAATTGCCACTCGGTCAAAGAACGGTTGAAGAACGCTGTAGAGCAAATCCCAGGAGATCAGCAGTTTCTGAAATAAGCAGCCTGGTACCCAAAAACCATGCGAGACTCCAAGTCCCTGAAATCACGTTTTGCGCATTTCTGATGTTTGATTTGAACATTAAAGGTGCATTACTCGATTTATTGTTATTATTATTATTATTATTATTATTATTATTATTATTATTATTATTATTATTATTCCTTACTTGTGAAAGTAACCAGGAAGATGTGTACAACACGATGAAAACCCATGGATTAAGCCATGACCTTAGCAAAAACTGTATTAAGTTGCTTCCAGTCCAGAATGCTTGTTTGTGGTTGGGTGCGAATCCTGTCAGTCATTTTATAGACACTATACTCCACCTAAGATCCTGGGGGCGGAGCTTCGTGAAATCGGGCTCAAGGAGTAAAAAAAAAAAAAAAAAGAATCATTCAAATGTTAAACCTAGAGGCCTAATCTTACCTATCGCACCTTTAACCCGTCCGTATCTGCATGATTTTTCACACGCATTGTGAGAGTGCAGAGTGAGTGAGTGTAAGTTATACAGACATGCTGTTTAAGTTATACTGATTACTGTATGTTTGCTTCATTTGCTGTTTTGCAGTGCAGTATGCATGACTTTGTCTCGGCATCCTCCTTGCAACAGACCAAGATTAATTCATTAGTCTGTTACAATTAGTATAATTGGGTCTATGTGTATGTGTGTGTGTGTGTGTGTGTGTGTGTACTGGTGGTAGATTGGCTTAATTCAGTTCTCAGGACACACACAGCACCACGGCTTGGATAATTGCTGTATTAATATTAATGGCAGGTGTGACTTGGTGCTCACACTAAGTGCTTCTTGGGACCTGATTACTGTTTAAAGGTAAAAAAAAACAACAACAAAAAAATGGTCAGCTACCAAGAGTATTGCCTATGTGGTAACCCAGTTCATACTTACAGATTTTATCTCTCTCTCTCTCTCTCTCTCTCTGTGTGTGTGTGTGTGTGTGTGCATTAAGATGGACACACACTGTTTTGACCTACTTCCACTTCCATGTAATGTACACAGCTCACCAAATCCCATCGGAGCGACTGTCTGATTGATTTTAGATTCTTGTGTTTGCAACTTGCCAGCGAATTCCCTTAGTAAGATTGCAAAACAGAAATAGAAAGTGGCCTCCAGCTTTTCCTGGCGACCATATGCAAGAAAAACATCCCTCTCCTTCCTAATTTCCAGACGCCTTTCCGCTCCAATCCTACACTGAGTCAGTCATTTAATGTACGAGTGCTTTTTACGGTGCTGTGAAAAAGTATTTTCTGATTCCTTATGTTTTTGTGTATATCTCATACTAAATAGTTTTAGATCTTCAAACGAAATGCAGCATAAAACAAAGGCAACCTGAGTAAACACATAATACAGTTTTTATTTATTTATTTATTTATTTTATTGAAGCAAAAAAAAAGTTATCCAACACCTATCACCCATGTGAAAAATTAATTGCCCCCTTAAACTTAAAATCCGGTTGTGCCACCTTTAGCAGCAATAACTGCAATCAAACGCTTCCGATAACTGGAGATCAGTCTTTCACTTACTTCAAGGACTAGGATTTACTCCTATGCTTTGGATCATTGTCTTGCTGCATAATCCAGTTGCGCTTGAGTTTCAAGTTAGGGACTGAAGACTGGACATTCTCCTTTAGGATTTTCTGGTAGAGAGCAGAATTCATGTTTCCCTCAATTATTGCAAGTTGCCCAGGCCCTGAAGCAGCAAAGCATCCCCACACCATCACACTGCCACCACCATGCTTGACCGTAGGTGTGATGTTCTTTTTGTGGACTTCTGTGTTTGGTTTACGCCAGATGTAACGGGACCCCTGTCTTCTAAACAGTTCCACTTTCGACTCATCAGTCCACAGAACATTCTCCCAAAAGGTTTGAGGATCATCAGGGTCTGTTTTGGCAAAATTCAGATGAGGCTTAATGTTCTTCTGGGTTAGCAATGGATTTCACCTCGCCATTCTTCCATGGATGCCATTTTTGCCCAGTGTCTTTCTGATAGTGGAGTCATGAACAGTGACCTTTATTGACGCAAGAGAGGCCTGTAGTTAATTTGATATTGTCCTTGGCTCTTTTGTGACCTGATGGATGAGTCGTTGCTGTGCTCTTGGAGGAATTTTGGAAGGTCGGCCACTTCTGGGAAGGTTCACTACTGTGCCGAGTTTTTTCCATTTGGAGATAATGGCTCTCACTGTGGACCTTTGGAGTCCCAGAGCCTTTGAAATAGCTTTGTAACCCTTCCCAGACTGATCACCTTCAATCAATCACCTTCTTCCTCGTCATTTCTGGAATTTCTTCCAACTTTGGCATAGTGTGTTACTGGGTAAGACCTTTTAACCAACTTCATGCTATTGAAAAAGTTCTATTTAAGTGTTGATTTGATTGAACAGGGTTTGCAGTAATCAGGCCTGGTTGCATCTAGTCCAGCTGAACCCCATTATGAATGCAGTTTCATAGATTTAGGGAATTAGTAACTACGGGGGCAAATACATTCTCAGGCCCAGTTGGTATTGGATAACTTTTTTTGCTTCAGTAAATAACATTATCATTCAAAAACTTTATGTAGTGTTTACTCAGGTTGTCTTTGTTTTATCTTAGATTTTGTTTCAATTTCTGAAATATTTAAGTTTGAGATCTACACAAAATCAGAAGAAATCAGGATGGGGCAAATACTTTTTCAGAGCACTGTATTTGCTCAGTGTACAGATTGTTGGAACAATCCACAATTCCTATTCTGAATATAACTCTACTTTTTAGAGTGTAAAATGTCACAGTGTTGTCAATCTTGTTCCTTTGCTTTACAGGCTTATGGCTTGACTTTATCCGCTGCACCTCCACTTCGCAGAGGAAGCACACCGCTACCGATCAAGCACCTGTTAAAGCGAGAGGAAGCCGTCTCTGAGGATTATGATTGGATGCCGGGGCTCGATGAGCCTTCTGCTCCGCCCATCGGCACCAGCAACGCTCAAGATGCACCGCTCCTTCTTAAGGCTCCAGAGCAAAAGTACCGTGGGCCACTGCGGATTGTCCTGTTAGGGCAGAACGGAGTGGGCAAATCGTCACTGGCCCTCTCTCTCGCTGGTCTGTCTGACAGATCACTTTCAGTAGACTCTGAAACACAAGCAAGCGGTAAAGATATTATCCTTGTTTTTGTTGTCTTACCCAGCCTGTTTGTGACCTCCATGGTTTGGTCTTCCAAGTCATTGCATCACATCTTCACTCAGTTTGGAGCTCTGTTCAGATGAAAAGCATATATTTATATCATAAATACACCTTAAACTTCGAGAACACCTTAAACTGCCTCTACCTCTCATTTATAAACAACCGGACAAGAAATCACGTGATCGTAATGAATAGCGCTTGTTTAAATTGATCAGCGATACTGGCACGGCCAATGATATTCCAGGCCACCCCTTTAAACCTGCCAATGATTGCTTCTTGAGTCACGAGGCTGATGCGACATTCTCGATTCCGATTGGTCAGAAGGTGTTGATTCATTTCTATAACAGCAGCTCTGACAGGCTTATATTAATTCACTCGCTCTACTACGTTTTGACATGTTGGAGACGCACCTATTTAGCATTTATGGAATGAGTCTCCAGTGTCGGCACTTTGCAACAGACCATGGTAAAAATATCCGAACGACTGCTTTGAAATATACATTAAGTACATTACGACCTGTAAATGACTGTATATTAACACACTATATTAATTTTACATTATATTCATTTGCTTCAGATGGGTCAAATAATGATATCTTAGAAAGGCTGGTTCTTGAGTCAAGCTGTCCTCATGACACATGTGCAATGAGAAAAGAAAACATAGCAGTCAGGGGCTCTCAGAGCTTGCAGTAGCCAGTGGCATTCATCTAATCGGAGTCTTTCATCTGTCTAATGTGTTTAACTGGGTGAGAGATAACCACGCTTTTTTTTTTTTTTTTCTCCCGAAATGGCAGCAGAACTTGTTAACCTTTTTATACCCTTTTCAATCTGATTAATTTTCCGTAACAGCAGTTTCCAACAATAGTTCCGGCCGCAAGGCAAATCTTAAGTTAACATTAATGCGTTCGTTCTAATACATTATCGTTTCTATAGTAACGGCTAATTCGCAGGGACTTGCAATGCAAAACAAAGCAACAGACGTATTTCTTTGTATATTTAACAAAAACAAACATATATTTGTTGATATGGAGAACATTTATGGAAGGAGTCTCCAGTGTCAGTGCTTTGTAATAGTCAGTACGCCATGCGAAAGTCTATTTTTTGTTTTGTTTTGTGTTTTTTAACTGATGAAGGAGCAGCAGCATAGAATTAAGTAAATCTCTATACTTACATTTTGCCTTTGGTGAAATTTATTAGCTTTAACCCTTTCATGTATAAATTATTCATAAGCATATCCAGATTCTCTCGATTTTTTTTTTTTTTTACTTAAAATTGCATGATACACGATTTTTGACTCAGTATGCCTGAAACAGTATGCCTGAAATAGTAATTATAATAATAATAAAAATAATAATAATAACAATAAATTTCAAATGTCCAAAATATGTAATGCTGAAGACAAATTTTTTGAAAATATTATTTATGAACAAAAGTGTACTATTGTTGCATGACACAAAGAGGTAAAAAAAAAATAAAAAATAAAAAAAAAAACGAAAAAATTTGATATTTTAAAAAAATCACTTTACATATTTTTTGCTATTATTTTAAAAAAAATTCCGTAGAAAGCTGGTATAAATTGAGAACGACAAATAGTCTAGAGAGCTACAGTCTATGTTACAGTTTACGTTAATCTACAGTCATGTTCTCAAATGATTTGGAGGTGATTTACATCTTATATTTTACTAAAATAGAAAAAAAGGACCCTTAAATGTGGACATTACGCACAAAAGGGTTAATTCCGATTATTTGCTGTAAAACAAGATCTTGGTGGCAGCTGAGTATTGAATAACCCTGTCATTAATATCCCTGTCCGCTGCTCCTCCCCCGAGCACGGGGCAGCGTGATTCCCACCCCAATGGGCCTCTATTGGCACTTTTTATAGTTTCCATTATTGACCACTAAGTGCAATAATAAGTCTGTGGAGCTAAACGAGGTGCTGAGCACGATGCCCCGTGATTGTACATCTACACTGGTGCTTGAATGTTTGTGCACCCTTTAGAATTTTCTATATTTGACCCGAAACATCATCAGATTTTCATCAGAAGTCCTAAAAGTAGATAAAGAGAACCCAATTAAAGAAATGAGACAAAAATATTATACTTGGTCATTTATTTATTGAGGCAAATGATCCAAATGTGAACCTTTTGCTTTCAGTATCTGGTGTGACCCCCTTGTGCAGCAATAACTGCAGCTAAACGTTTGATCAGTCCTGCGCATCGGCTCGGAGGAATTTTAGCCCGTTCCTCGGTAGAGAACAGCTTCACGTCTGGGTTTCCTCACATGAACCTTGCTTGCTTCAGAATCTTCCACAACATTTCTGTTGGATTAAGGTCAGGAGAGTTTGTGTAAATTCATGTGAACCTTGATTGGCTTTAAATGGTATAACCGGTGAGGAGTTTTTGCTCTTAACGTCAAAAAAGGCATTCCACGACAATAAACAACTTTAAATATGTAGCTATAAATGGCTAAAAAAAAATAAATAAAGAAAAGTATGATGCATCATTCTTTAATTAATAATAAACACTTCAGCCTTCAGCCCCTGATGTTTTATTCCTTATTTAAAAGTAAAATGAATCACAGAGGTCTGACGATCAATCTGTTGTTTATTTTGTAGATGAAGGATATCTGCGAAGGGTGACGGTAGATGATGAGGATAGCTCAATCTTGGTGTATGACAACTGGAAACAGGTGAGTCATAGTCATACACACACACACACACACACACACATACACAATTAAAGTAAACCTGATCACGCACTGCTTTGTGTATTTCACTGACACTGCCTGAATTAACAGTGACACTCATTGAAACATGTTTATTTAACACTGTCACTCCAATATTCATGTGGAGCAGACAGACAGAATCTGACAAACGCTGCGTTAGCATGTGCGATGGAAGAGATAGGGAAGAGATCGAACGCTCGCGGATGTCTAAGACTCAAACAAGGGACCTGAGGTTACGTTCTACTGCTAGTTGAGGAGTTTTTAATGTGAAACTGTTTACTATGTTCTGTGCAGCACCCCCCCCACCCCGAGGCTGCAGCAGGCCCGTTTCCTTTAGAAGAAATTGTTTTCCTTCGTTTCTTTCCCATGTAATTCGTTCCACTTATGTTACAGAGAAAGCCGGGAGCCATTACTACATTTTTATCTCGGCGAAATCAAGGGTCGGACTCGAGCCAAACACAACTAATTACATCCTGGCAGGCTGCAAAGCAAGCTTCCTGCCTTCAGAATTTTTAAGTTCGGGAGCAATGCGAACGCGCCACGTTAATCAAGACATGAAATGCAGATGCACTCCGAACACATCAGGTTCAAACTCGCACTTAATAACTGCATAATAATCGCGTAGTCGCACACGCTTGTTTTGCCAAACACAGGCGCGTACTTATACATCGGATACTCTGGTCTATGATTCTTTACTCAACCGAGAATTCTAGTTACGCCAGTTTCCTTTTCAATCTCGCGCCTTCGTCCTTTTGTTTCATTCCAGGCGATCTGTTAGCGGAGAGGAAACACAAATCTCTCTCTTCACGGCTACAGTTTGCCACCCCTCCCGCCATCTACACCAGATTCACCTCATGAGGACCTTGATTATTAATTATAATTGAATAAGGCATAAAACATAATGGGGCAATGCTGTTATAGGAAAATAATCAGAGGCAGCATGGCCTGAGCTGAAGCAGAGTTACTCATACCACCCCAAAGCGGTTCTTTTGCTATAATAGAGCATGCAGAAGTGTTTTATTCCTCCTGTGTACAGTACTGTGCAAAAGTTTTAGGCACATGCAAAGAAATGCCGTAGAGCAAAGATGCCTTCACAATAACGAAATGAAACGTTTCTGTCAAATCGTTCCTTCACTTTCTCTTGAAGTTACTAAGAGAAAAAAAAAATTCAGCTTGTTACAAAGGAAACAGAAAGTCATGAAGCCACTTTGCCACGTTCGAAAAACTTCTCTGACACCAGACACTCCTTCTATAAATGTTAAATGAACGTCTCCTTACAGAACACGTCCTTAAAAAAATTCAGTTATTTCTTTCTTTGTTAAAGGTACAATAGGGAATATTTTTCATTTCTTACTAGTACAAACAATGTGGAAAATTATGTAGAAATGATTAAAAAATAGTGGTTCAGAACAATTCTATTACGTAGCTGAGAAAACACCAGTTCGAAAACATGCCTGCAGGTCCGGAAGGTTTGCTCGTGTTTGGATTGGCCTCTTGTCCGTCATTTTATAGACACACCCTTTCACCTCCCGATAAATCACATCAAGTGATGTCAAGACAGTCCTCGCTAATGGTAACTCTAGTTGAACCAGCGTTTTGGGGGCGGAGTTTTGTGTGCACAGGTGGAGATGGGCTCAATCAGTTAAAAAAAATCATTCAAATTTTATTCAATTCCACCCATTTAGCCATTAGATTATGTGGCGCATTTCCCAAACAAGTGAATGAGCTGTTACTATAGAAAGGATAACATACAGTATTTGAACAAGTGCATTAATATTAAACAGTGAATTGCCTTGCAGCTGGAACCGCTGTCGGAGCTGCTGTTATAGAAAATTAATCAACACCTTCTGACCAAACAGAATCAAAGTTTTCAACAGCAGTGTGGTATAAATGTAAATAATGCTTCAGTTACAATATGGTGGATCTTAATGCATTTTTTCAGGACAGGATGAGATAAAACAACACCTGACCAGGTTTATTCCCTTGGGGGGAGAAAATCAGATTGCCCAGGGGTCAAAAAGGGCTGTGTGTGTCTGTTTTGTGTGGGTGTGTGTATGTGTCACCTCTAGAGGAGATGAGGCCACGTTTTTAAACAGATTACCCAGGAGCTGATGGATGAGGCCATAAATAATTGCTGTCTTAGCAGAGCATGAAAGAATAACCCCATTACCTGAACCTGTGTGTGCTCCTGTTGAAATCCTGTTGAAATATGTTCCTGATGAAATCAGCACATCGTTCAGATTGTTCAGCAGTTGAGGCAGTCGTTTGGTCATAAATAATTTGCATGGAATTGAGAAAATCTCTGCACTTACATTTCGACGTTGTTTGCGGAAATTGATTAAATTTAATTCCAACTATTTGAATAACCCTGTCATTAACAGCTATGTCCGCTGTTCCTCCCTGAACACGGGGCAGTGTGATTCCTACCCCAGTGGGCCTCAATTAGTGCTCGTTGTAGTTCCCATTTTTTGACCACTATGTGAAATAATAACTCTGTGGAACTATTGGAACAGGCCAATTCATTTGTTGATCAAAAGATGAATATGAGAAGAGAGTTTAGGATTTCAGCTTTTATTTCCTGGTATTTATATGTAGATGCGTTAAACGACATAGAACATAGCACATTTTGTATCAGACGACCAGCTCTGAACGTCTACTCTTGGTTTTAGTCTTCAGTTTCACCTGTGAAGACTGCATTTGTTGTTAAAAAGGATAAGCCCCCATGATCTGCTCATGATCCAAAACATGCAAGCTCATCTGTGAAACATGGTGGAGGTAGTGTCATGGCTTGGGCTTGCATGGCTGCTTCTGAACCAGGCTCACTAATCTTTATTGATGATGTAACTCGTGACGGTAGAATGAATTCAGAAGTTTAGCCAGGAACATTTTGCCAATTTACAGAGAAATGCATCCAAATTAATCGGGAGGAACTTTATCATGCAGCAAGACAATGATCCAGAACACACTGCCAATTCAACAAAGGACTTTATCAGGGGGAAAAAGTGGAAGGTTTTAGACTGGCCAAGGAAATCACCAGACCTTAACCCAATTGAGCAGCATTTGACTTCCTGAAGAGGAGACTGAAGGGAGAAACTCCCTGAAACAAACAACAACTGAAAGAGGCTGCGGTAAAAGCCTGGAAAAGCATCACAAAAGAAGAAACCAACAATTTGGTGATGTCAATAAGTTACAGGCTTGATGCAGTTATTGCAAGCAATGGTTATGCAACCAAATATTAAGTGTTATTTACTTTAATTTACCTCAAGACTTATCTGTGCCTATACTTTTGCTCACCTAAAAACAGCGTGGTCCGATACAAAAGGTTCTATGTTTTATGTTGTTTAACACATCTAGATGTAAATCCCAGGAAATAAAAGCTGAAGTCCTAAACTCTCGTCTCATATCCATCTTTTGATCTCAAACCCAAATGTCTTTGGGCTAGTAAAGAGCTAGTAAGATTGAATGACTCCAGGTTTTGGATATACTCCAGGGCTGAGAGTGAGCAATGACTGGACCTGCTCTCTCTGTCTCATCATTCTCTTCCCATCCACCCTTTCTCCATCCACCCCTCCATCCGTCTAACAGAATGCCAATGTCTTTCCACCCACTCGAGCGCAACATTTGCCAATGAAGTGTAATGAACAGTAAATTCAAGAGAAATGCAAATAGCCTTCTTCACTAGAAGGAAATGTATATAGAAAGTGCAGGTTCTACGTACATAGTCACCATTACACGGATCCAGAAGGAAATTCTCATTCAAATTTACATTCCTTGAAATTTAGATGCAAATTATGATGACTTTCTGAAGCATGCAAATCACATCACTAGATTCTGTGTATCGCATTGATGCTTCAGCAGGTCTGTAACGCTGTCATTTTCCTTCAGTCGTGTCTTCAGTAAGGAAAAGGGGTTTAATGAGATTCAGTGATTTAGCAATGAAAATCTTGTTGCTTTTCCTTTATGTCTTGGGTCATTGTTTTGTTACAAGACGGAGCACTTGGTCAGTTAAAATAACCGTGTGTGTTGCGTTCAGCTTTCACATCATTGCTAAAGATGTTAAAGTTACACTGGCTGCCGTGCACACCTCAAGAATTGTCAGTGACTTACATCTTTTCTTCTCTGGTCATATGAGTGGATTGGTGTTTTTATGGCAGTCTTTGACACACGTAGTATATCTACAGCCCAAAACGGTATTCGTCACAGTTGAAAATATTCTTCAGTCAACCACTATTTTAATTTGAAAGAATGCAAGATCACAGTTTTTGTCAATAACAATGTACCAAGCATTAGATTTTAATATGTCATTTTTGCTGATTTGTGAGGTGGTCTGGGAAAACCCATTAGATCGGTCGAGCGTGTTTAAATATCGCAAGTGACTTTTACCTCAGGTGATGAGACAGACCAATATGGATGATGCTGATAATCAAAGTGAGAACTCATTTCCCAATTTAAAATTTGGCGATAAGTAGATTAGGTTATAAATATATAGGTAGACACAGCATCTTTCAATGGAAATGTTCTCATTTGACCATAGGATGGACCCACAGATTTATTCTAGTTATGGATATTCTAGTTATGGATTTGATGTAGTGCTACATGTACTGTCAGTTCTAACACTTCGGAATCCGATCAATTGACTGTGGCAAAGAATTACTGGCAATTACAGGCAGACCGAACTCCCCATGCATTATGCAAATCCTGATTGCCTAAAGCAGCATAAATTAGTGTGCACCCAGTAATTCGTGCCATCAGTTCCATGAATTTCATTTTGTTTCCAGAGACTTGAAATGTTAACTGATTGGAGGCCCCAAATTGTTGCCCGAAGGCCTTTTTTTCTGTCGAATCAGGTTAATAAGCGATAATTAATTACCTTTACTGAAACATTTGGATAATAGACAGCCACCCAATCCACTATAATCACCTGAGCCTGTGCAGGAAAGCACACGCAAATCAGCCCACACAGTCACAGTATGCTTCATACACGAGCACTCATGCATATGCAGATGTATACATTGCACTCTCACGCCCAGCTCTTATGCATACTCAGTAGGATAGACGCACTTGTGCCTCTTCACTCAAACACACACTGCCTGGAGTAGACTGCTTTAGGTCTCCTGGAGGCCTGAAATGCGCTTGACAGCAGGTAGTACGCAGCAGCAGAATGGGTTTAATAAGTCATCCAGTTTCCTAAAATAGACTGCCTGTCCTTACACGTGTTAGAGAGCATCCTGTTCCTGCTGCCAGCCACTGGTACTGGTTTGCGTTTATGGCTTGGTTTGGTGTACAAATTTGAAACCTGTCCAACCTGCGCTAACGAGTCCACTCTATTATTCAGTGGCAGCCTGGATCCTGAAACTGAACTCTGAGACGGCACAGAGTCAAGGGATAAGTATGGCACCTTACCTAAGAATTGTCTTGAAAATTGCAACAGTTTATTTTCAATATTAAACCGTCTAAAAATATTACAGTTAGGGTATCTATTTTATTTCCATAAGAGGTCATTTCAAAATAACGGCTAAGAGACAGATTAATTTCAACGTTTATTTACTATATCAGATTTCCAGTGGGTCAAAAATTTGCATACACTTTGTTAGTATTTGGAACATTGCCTTTTAATTGCTTAACTTGGGATAGCTTTCCACAAACTTCTCGCAATATTTTGCAGGAATATTTGCCCATTCCTCCTGACAGAACTAGTGTCACTCAGTCAGGTTTGTAGGACTCCTTGCTTGGACATGCTTTTTCAGTTCAGTCGACAAATTCTCTATAAGATTCGGGTCAGGGTTTGTGATGGCCGCTCCAGTACTTTCACTTTGTTGTCTTTAAGCCATTTTGTTACATCTTTGGAGGTACGCTTAGGATCATTGTCCTGCTGGAAGGCATCACAGCATGATGCTGCCACCCCCATGCTTCACAGTTGGGATGGTGTTCTTTGAATTAAATTCACACTTGGGGTTCAGTTGAACCTTTCAGACCAAAGCTCATTCATCCCCGGGAGTTGATTTGTGCCTCCTTCCTCCTTGAATGATGCAGTGACTGTGTGGAATCAGGGTTTTTGTATTTGCATACAGTTGTTTGGAAATTGTTCCTAAGGAGGAACCAGACCTCTGGAGGTCGACATTTTTGCGGCGGTCTTGACTTAGGTGTTTGGATATTCCTATGGTATGAAGGGCAAAAAGGCTCTAACTCTAAAGGTAGGCCTTTAAATACAGCCACAGGTGCACTCCCAATTAACTCCTACCTATGACAAGTGGCCAATCAGAAGCTTCTAAAAGTCATTACATTCATTTCTGGAATCTTCCAGACTGTTTAAAGAGACTATATGGACTACTGATCTAGTGAATTAGTCTCTAATCGACTGGTTTAAAATGACCTCTGATGTGAACTAAGTAGATGCCCTTATTGACTTGCCAAAAGAAATGTATGATAACATGAAATGTATGGAGTTATGACAAACTACGATATATATCTTTGGCCTAGGTACATGTACATTTGGTCTCAACTATACTGTATCTCTCCAACTAGCACAACACATGCTGACAAAAAATAAAGATGCTAGACTTTCAATATGTGATCTGAAGAGAAAAGACCACAGCTCATAGCCAACTGGTAGCCAATAACTTGCTTGGCTTGCTGTCGAGGTTTCAAATACGATGTGCTACATTAGAAGCTTTCTTAGGAAACCCGAACGACTGTGTGTGTGTGTTTGCATCTGTATTAATGCATTCAAGTAGCTAACTAGCTTGCCATACTTTATACGTAATATTATGGACTATTGTTTAGCCTTGTCAGTTAGGTTTTTGAACAACCAAAATTTGCTCCTACCTTTACCAAATTACAGCACCAAAACTAGACATAACTGTACGCAGAAAGTGGTACGCAGGTTGTTTTAGCATTTAAGATAGATAGTTTCAGGAACATTTGGATTTCAGCAGGTGCCACAGCTCTACGCTTTGTTTACAACTCTGAAATTGGTCCAGACAAAAACGATGACTTCACAGTAAGAGGACTGGTGTATGAGAAGTGTGTGTATGTGTGTGTGTGTGTGTGTGTACACTGCTCTGAAAAACATTCTGTTGTAAAACTGAAGGTTGCTGACATTGCATTGTGTTTTAACATTTTATCAGTGTGAGGAAATGCCAATGCTTTAGATCATTTTACTAAACCAGTTCCATAGAAACGAATGGAGAGGTTTGGCGGGGTGAAACAGCAACAGAGCGGAACATGACCGAATAGGTCTACTAAAATGTTGGACTGGTTATTTAGAGCAGAGACCAATTAGCATGACACTTGGATGACAGAGTGCAAATTTGATTCTAGTAAATGTATTCATATAACTGTGGTAAACATTGAGCTCCTCCAAACTGCTTAGCATTCGTTAATTGTGCGCATTTGTATAAACCATTGTGTGTAAAAACGCTACAGAGCGTGGTGTTATAGGAAAATGATCACCGACAGGGTGTCGTGATGTGACCCGGCACTGTTACCAGCCCAAAGTGCTGACACTGGAGACTCCTTCCCTAAAAGTTACATGATGTTTCCAAACAGAAATCCTCACCCTAACAACTATTACTGTACATTGTTTTTTTTTGTTGTTTTTTTTTAAGTAGTGTCCACCATACAAGCTCGTGCATTAGAACATGCACATTAATACAAACCACTATAGTCAGATCTGCTGTTCTAGATAATAGATCCATACCTCCTTACCAATCAGAATCAAGCATTCAACTGGGGTATCATATAATGCTTGTAAAATGATATTTATCTTCCATCCATATTAGCTATTAGATGCAATATGTTGGTACATTAAATTTGATATCAAGGCAGAAAATCAATGGTTCAGTTAGCTTTTTATTCCATGAGTGATAATGGTGCTGTTATTTGCTGCTTGTACTTTGTTGATACACAGCAGTTTAGTTTAATAGCTAAGTTCTTCTTTAGGAAAGTTGCCAACGTACAGTATATTCTTACTATCACCCATGAGCTAAATAGCTTAATTAATTCCCAAACACAAGGTTATTTTATAACTTCTGGTCATTCAGTCTGTGAGAGATACTTGGATTTTTAAACCCTAACTCACCATTTTCATTATTTGTTCCAATAAGTTCTCTGTTGGGCTCTCTGAAATAATAATTTGGGGGAAATAATGGTATACAAGTACAATAGCGTGGAACATAACTACCCGTCACATTCAAAATTCTGTCATAGTCTATTTATATCTTCTTTGCCATTTGAACAATTGAGACATTTCTCACAACAAGTCTATACAGTCCGTACAGGTTTTCGAAGAGAGGCCAAAGATGCTTGATTTTGCTGCGGCTTTTTTTCTAAATTCGCTTATTTGCAGAAAACTATTCAAATTGGCGAAACTGCAGTTGCACGAAATTGTATTGCACGCTCTTTCGCAGTGATGTTTGTTGGCAAATGAGACCTTTTAGCTGTACTCATGTTCGACACGTGAATCGAAGAGGGCTTTGGCTGAATGCACGTTGTGACGACGCCACGTGATGCGCCTTGGCCCGAACCTGCGGAAAATCTGCGGAAATTTTGAAAAATTGCAGGCTCCACCGAATATTGTGGAGTTTCTCTGATTTAATTTGTGCGATCGTAAAGTCCTGCAGGGACTGTCTATCATATCCGAAGAGTAATAAATTATAGAGTAATTGTAGCGGTTGCCAGTTTGAACATTGGTCAGGTGACAGCGAATCCAAACAGTCTATTAACTGTATATTTCAGATTAAGGTAATCTGTAAAAAGCTAGCTACATTTCTAACACTTGGCTGGCTAGCTAGTTCTTTTAAGTCACGGTTGCTAATGAACACAATTCCAATAAACTAGTTAGCTAGCAGAAGAACAACAATGGTTTCAGTGTTCTATGTCTGTGGCAGACACGGCTAGAGTTTGTGTCGGTCAAAATTCGTTAAATGACAGGAAATTCCCAGTTAACGCAACCCCTGCTTATACCATATCGCACTTGAATTCTCGATTCTGATTGTTGATACTCGGACAGTAGTTCCGGATATTTCTGCGAGAAGTTATTTACCATTTTTGGAAGGAATTCTGGAATGTTTACATTTCATTGGAAGACTGAGGATTAGTCACAGCTGTACACTTTGTTTACAAATAGGAATTGGACGTACCCAGGTGAAAACTGAAGAAATACACTTAAGTTGTGCTTTTTTTCTTATCGTATTTAAATTGTACTAGACTAAGTGCATATTAAATGTGTTCTTTTGGAACAACTTTAAGTACATTAAGTGTTCTCTTAGATATGTTTAAGACCAACTCTAAGCTAATTGCAATATATTTGAATATACTTAGCCGTGTTAAAATGGAACCACTTCAAGTACCTTTTAGTGTAATTGAACTGTACCTCTTTAAATTTCATTTAAAATACACTTTTATGCTATTCTTGAAGTACAGTTGGAATATATTTGAAGCTTCACATTAATGTGTTTCCAGAACATTTTCCGTAGCATATCAGCTCATTAGTAATTTATTACCAGTACACTACAAGTGCAACTATTAGTATATTAAAAAGCTATTTTATAAAACCATTCAGTATGACAATAATGTCTTATTACTGTATTAAATATAAAAAAAAATCAGCATAAGTACAATAAAAATCAGTAAAGAAAATATATTTCAACAATGATTCACACAAAATAAAAAACGGGCACTATGCTACTGGATTTTCTGAAGTGGTCGTACAGACACGCAGCTAAAATACATTCTTATTACAACTATAAAATTTTAATCATCATAAGGTCTTTTCTGAGGATGCAGGAAGACACAGCTCACTACAACTAGGGCTTGAACTTGAGCTGTAAGATGAGCCTCTTTTCATGGCCTCTAAGATATCTTTGAGAAAGGCAATGATCACAGGAAGCTCTACAAGAAAAAAAAAAAAAAAACCCTGCTGTTGCAAGTATGTTATACAAAACTAACAGTACTAACACCTAGTTTGGTTTGTTCTTCATTCGTAGTTTACTGTCTCTTGATTAAACACTGGAATTTATTTTGTAAAAAATTTTTTTACAGTAACTGCAATGCTGTTGTTACAGTACATCTTTATTATTATTATTCTCTTGATTTTGTTGTGCTAAGGCAGGAAATTCAGACTTACATCTGGGGAAAGTTTCAAGTTGGTTCCAGGTTCGGGTCAACTATAAAAAAAAAAAAAAAAGCTGAACACAAGAGATACAACCATACAAATGTACAATGGCCATAAAGTAAAGCCTACTTTTCCCAGCATCTAGTTTTGTCTAATGTTAATAAATGTGGCTAAAACATCACATGCTATTGTATGATCTGGCCAGGCCTTACGAGACAGAGCAACAGTCCATCTTAAAACAATACTCACATACCCATTGACATTACTGTTATTACTGAGTCACCATGATGATTTCTCCTCTCCATGCTGGCCGTGAAGAGATACCCTCTCAAAAAGACTGCAGCTTAAAAGAATATCCACTTGAGTGGTCTAAAACAGATGCTTAGCTTAGGCCTCGTATTTGCTTCAGCTGAACATTAGAATCAATCTTTACAAAAACTGACAACTGTGGTGCGTACACTCCCGTGTACCGATTTCCGATTATGAAATGAGAGTGGGTTGTAGCGTTTCTAACGTTTTAGCACCCCGTCAGTGCGAGAAAATGGAGGTGCTCTTAAAATGTCAGTGTGGTGAGCAAGACTCAGTTCTGTAGTTGTAAAGCTGTCTTCTGGTTCTTCTGTTGTTTGGCAAGAAGGTAAGTGTTGTGTAGTTGCAGAGGTGTGTGTGTGTTTTATGCTCAAGTTTGGAGGGTGTTTTGTGGGTGAGTAGAGCGTTGGGTAGTGAGGTGTGTGCGTGTATGCGTCGGAAAGAGAGTTTAGAGAGCTCGGTCAGTGCAGGGAAAGTGTGTGTAAAAGATAAAAGCTCATTTCTATAACACCCATGTAGTGCATCAGCAACTTTTAAGAAGAGAAGAACATTGTGTGTGTGTGTGTGTGTGTGTGATACCCTGGTGTGTAGAACAGAATTAAGGACTCTTGAAGCAGGCGGCAGAGAGCTGTGCTTATTATTGTTTTTGTTTTTTTTCCCCCCCCCCCCCCCCCCCCCGCACTCATATGAAATTCTCATAAGTAAGGAACCCAAGACAAAACAATAAAAATAAATCAATAAAGCAGGCTCAATACACAGGCTTAGCAGGGTCCTGTCATTTGTCTGTCTCAAAAAAACGCACCAGCTCTATCTTTCTGCTAGACGCATAGGATATACAGTCATATGAAAAAATAAGTATATCACATGACAAATTGTTGTCTTTTTTTGACATATTTGGACAAGCAAACATTTGATCCTCTTTGAAACAGTGTCTATTAATAAAGGTGATACATTATCAAATGACATAAAATTGACATTTTGTATTCATTTTCACAATTTAAATGAACAAGAAACAGATCAGTCACATAGAAAAAGTATGTACACCCCTACATTTATCACACCTTCAAATCCATAAAATTTGAATCAGGTGTTCAAGCTTGGGTGCCAGTGATTAGAACCTGCTTATGGAGTGCAGGTGGAACCTGTCTTATTTATACCCCTCTCATTTCTAGTGTCTGGTATTCCGTTTGTTATTGAGGTGTGTGGTGTCATCATGCCAAGATCTAAAGAGTTCTGTAAGGCCTACAGAAAAAACGTTGTGGATGCCTATGAGTCTGGCAAGGGATTTAAAAAGATCTCCAAATGATTTGAAATACATCATTCCACTGTAAGCAAAATAATCTACAAATGGCGCAGATTTCAAACGACTGCTAATTTGTCCAGGACTGGCCGTCCCAGCAAATTCAGCCCAAGAGCAGACCGTCCGATGCAAAAAGAAGTCACCAAGAACCCCAAAATTTAATCACAGGATCTGCTAGTAAGTCTTGCAATTGTTAGTGTCAAAGTGCATGCTTCTACAATCAGAAAGAGATTGCACAAATTTGATCTGCATGGGAGGTGTGCCAGGAAAAAGCCTTTGCAAGAGTACAGTTTGCCAATTAACATATAGGCAAAGAGCAGGCCTTTTGGTATGTGCTCTTGACAGACGAATCAAAGATAGAGTTGTTTGGCCACAGTAACAGCAGACATGTTTGGCCCTGACCAAAGACAGCTTTTCAGGAGAAGCACCTCATACCAGCTGTGAAGCACGGTGGTGGAAATGTTATGGTTTGGGGTTGCTTCGCTGCCTCAGGAACTGGACAGCTTACATTCATTGATTCAACTATGAATTCTGCATCATATCGATGAGTGCTTGAAGATAATGTGAGGCCATCTGTCCGAAAGTTGAAGTTGAACCAAAAGTGGACCTTTCAACAGGATAATGATCCTAAGCACACTAACAAATTCACCAAGGGATGGCTCAAAAAGAAGAAATGTACGGGTATGGAATGGCCTATAGTCAAAGCCCGGATTTGAATCCCATTAAAATGTGTGTGTGTGTGGGGGGGGATGTGAAACGGGCAGTACATGCAAGAAAACCTTTAAACATCTTGCAACTGAAAGAATATTGCATGGAAGAGTGGTCAAAAATTCCAGCAAGCCTGGTGGACAATTATGCAAAACGCCTACAAGAAGTTATTTCTGCTAAAGGGGGCAACACTAGCTTCTGAGGCCAAGGGTGTACTTACTTTTTCCACAGAAGAATCACATCTATTGATATTTCTGTTGAATAAATGACTGAAAAAGCTAATTTCAGTTGTGGTTTTGTTCAAGTATATCAATTCCTATTAATAGGCACTGTTTCAAAGATGATCAAATGTTTGCTTGTCCAAATATGTCAAAAAAGCCAACAATTTCCATGGGGTGTACTTATTTTTTCACATGACTGTATATTAGCACGTTAATTGGTTAACACTTGTTTGGTGAACTCTAGGTTACTCTAAGCCTGGCTTTATTTCCATCTCTTGCTCAGTGTTCCAGGGATTTTGCCTCTCGATCCACCACGATCCTTACCTCTAATTCAACGATGGCGATTTGTAAGTTCACATTTGCAAAGTAGAGAGCGCAGCATTCGAAAACACATTTGAAATTCAGAGAGCTGCTAGTTTCCGGGGCTTTTTGCGCAGTCTTTAAGTTGTAATTGGAGTACAACTGGTGCTGAGACCTGGCAACCCTTCACACCAGTGCACATTAGCCCTTTTGGCCATAGATCATTACACCAATAGTCTTATCACATCCAAAATCTGTTTTGTGGGTGTAATTGCTTTAAAAGGTTCAGATGTGCAAGCTTAAAATGAACTTAGTGTCACAAATAATTGATTTTAGTGTTTATTCACAGTGCCTAATGCACTCTCTTTGCACGCCGAGATATCGGCTTGGCTCGCTAATTTGGCACAGATGGAGAAAGGACTGAAGGGTGTTTAAGGGAAGAGTAATGCCTGATGCAATTGGATGGCCGTGCACACCAGTAACTGATTTAACCGATTACCTGATTATAAGCGGATGTCATATTATGTAATTATTACTGTCCTTAATATTGGTATGTAATATTAAGTACAGAGTCAAATGCATCCTGGTGGGAAAAAAAAAAACAACCCAACCGTATTATTAAATGTGAGTTTAAGCATGATTGTGAGTCTGGTTGCTCTTAAGGTTTGTTCCTCAGGGAGTTTTTCCCTCACCACGGTGGCCTCTGGCTTTGCTCATCAGGGATCTAAATCTACATCCGGATTTCTGTAAAGCTGCTTTGTGTCAGCGTCTGTTCCAAAAAAGCGCTATACAGATCAAATTGAATTGGGTTGCCATAAATATGAATTGCCATTCCTATTCAAAGTGAAACAGATTTGGCTGTGATTATGTAGGAGTGCGTTGGTAAATGTTTTCAACTTTAGACACAGTGCATTATTTTAATCAGTGTGTATGAGAAAGCAAAACAGAGGGGTTCGTTTTCCAAAGCTGTGACTGTATTTATGACTGTTAAAGCTATGACTGTGTCCTTGTGTGTGTGTGTGTGTGTGTGTGTAAATGAGTACACGAGCAGGTGGACACTGACAGATGGCGAGAGCAGCCGTAAACAGAGCAGAGCCCTCAGTGGTTGTGCGAGTGTGTAAATCCATCTCGTGATGAAAAGACCTTTTAGTTCTGTCAGGACTTCCCCAGAGAGTGCCCATCTTTCCTCACACTATCGACCCCCTGTTTGCCCTCAAACTGTTTGCCCTCAAACGCTACAAACCTTAGTGTCCGTCTCAGAAAAGAGGAAGAATCGTCCACATTCATCCTCTCTTAGGCGTAGTGGCAGGTGGCTTAGCTGTTTTTTTTTTTGTTTTTTTCTCAGTTTTATCCTTCCAGCTCACCCTCCCCCACTGGAATGGATCTGGGGCTGTAAATCTTTACCTCAAAGGCATGATTCAAGGGAATGTGAATTTCTCCTGAGGATTTGGACTCCACCTGAGACAAAATGGGGCAGACAGATAGAGACAGTAGCTTTGTCTGGCGCTCTTTTCTCTATCTCTCTCGCTCTCTCTCTCTCGCTTTCTGTCTGTCTCAAGGATTACAAATAGAGTAGGGAAAAATAAACAAGCCATCAGTATTTCTATCTCACACCCTTAGAAGAGACACTAGAGGGCCCCGTGACAGACGTGTAGGGAGGAGGCAGGTGCGCTCTATCCCACTCCGCCTGTCAGAATTACAGCTTTAAGCATGGCAGAGTAAAGACTGAGGGATCAGAGCATTGGGACGACGGCAGAGCACACCTGAGCTCATCTACTGGGACACTGAAAAGAGCGTGTCGCAGCAAATCTCAGAGTGTTACACAAATCTAGTCCAGTCAGAATCACTGCACACAGGCTTCGTTTTCTGTACATGCGTGAAGTGTATATTATGGCTGTAATGCAATGACAGGATATGGATCTGGATCTGTTTAGTGCTCCAAAAAAATGCGTATCTGTATTCTTATCTGAAACCGGAAAGGTTTTATTTATTTATTTATTTATTTTTGAATGACTCCTAGTATTCGGGGTGTAAACGTCAGACTTCCACACGACACGACTGCAATTCGATAACGCGGCGATTCGATTTTTGACGATACCACTGAATCCGCTGTGACACAGAACGTGATCGATACATGGTGCCAACGCTGTTCCGAATCTGTGGGTGGGCCTCGGGATGTGCGATATGAACAAAATACGATATCACGATACCGGAAGACATTTCCACGATACACGATATGCGTCACGATAAATTGGCTTGCTAACAAACGGCAAGCCAAACATCGCACCGGTGTTGCATTTTATTAATAACTGAGTTTAGTGATCCTTTAATGTGTACATAGATAAATGAACTCTGGATAGGAGGAAAAAGAAACAATTCTGTAAAAAAAAAAATTCACATTTTTAACATTTTAAAGAAAACTGTACAAAACGTTAACATCAAGAGAATTTATTCTTAAATAAGTCTTAAAAACCAACGTGAAAGAAAAAGCGCGATAAACTCGTGGATTGTGATCCACATGTGTTGGTTCAGGAAAAGAAAACATTTCACTTCAGTCCATAGTTATATAGTGGAAAATGTTTAATTTTGCACCGAACAGACTACACAGCTACTAGTCCAGGCTCTTGGTATCTCAAAACTGGATTATTGCAACGCACTGCTCCCGGGCCTCCCAGCCAGCTCCATCAAACCCCTTCAGATGATTCAAAATGCCGCACTATGCCTCGTCTTGAACCAGCCCAAAAGAACCCATGGCATGCCCCTCTTCATCTCCCTCCACTGGCTTCCTGTAGCCGCCCGCATCAAATTCAAGGCCCTGATGCTCACATACAAGACCCTCAATACCTCAACACTCTCCTTGAGGTTTATGTTCCCTCACGTAACTACTCAGCGAGGCACGAGGTCCCTTTCCAGAACCTTCAAACTGACTGACCCTCAGTGGTAGAATGAACTTCCAACCTCAATCCGGACAGCTGAATCTGTCACTATCTTCAAAAAACTGCTAAAGACCCAACACTTCACTAACCCCTAACTCCCCCCCCCCCCCCCCATCATTATTTAAAAAAACAACTAGCACTTACACTAGATCTTACACCTCTACTCTGCGCACTTTGCTTCTCTAGAGCTCCATTAAAAGTCTCGTATGGCAGCACTACTTGTATTGTTCCCCGCTTGATATATCGCTTTGCCTGTATTTCCTCATTTGTAAGTCGCTCTGGATAAAAGCGTCTGCTAAATGAATAAATGTATATAATTGAATACATGATTCAGAATATTCACAATATTCCTGACTAACCCTAGCCTCTGTGTGTTTGTGTGATTGATTGACAGGAGCTCTCCATGCTACGGTGCGAGGTGTGCATACTGGTGTTCTCGTTGACGGACCGCCATAGTTTCCACCGCGTGTCTCAGCTGCGCTTGTTGCTGAAGGAGAGCCACCCCAACACTCCCATCATCCTCGTGGGCAACAAGAGTGACCTAGTGCGCTCCCGTGAGATCAGCACAGATGGTAAAGACCAAGGCGGCGTTTTAATTATTGAACAGCTCCAGTGAGGCACCTAGTTAATTAGTAATAATAGTGCTGTTGAATTCTCGGAAATTCAGAAGGTGATCATTTAAAAAAAAAAAAATTTTTCTTTTACAATACTAGCTTTGACGAGTGCCGGCTGTAATTTTTTGGTTACTATAGCGCCAGCTCCTTCATTGGGACTTGCATGGCAGAGGCTCCACAATAGTTTAAATCTAATAATAATAAGATTTTTCTTCAGGACAGAGAAGGTTGCCAGAAGAAATGTGTTACTATTGTTACATTATTCATTCACTCTTGCTTCCTATATTGGGCTGACGGTACATCTACGCGTGTCGCTATCAGATCACAGCTATACAGTTCAGTCTGTTCCTCTCCGTGCAGTTCAGTCACAGCTACAATGGAGTGCGAAAAAAATCTAAAATGAGCTCTGTGAGCTTATCGTGCAGTAATAGTGTGACTACTTGTCGTGGCACCGAAGATTTATTTAGATTCTTCTTTCATTTGGCATTTCATCTTCATTCTGTTTTCACCTTTCCTTCATTACCCACAATCCAGTTCGACTATCTGCTGCTAGCTAGCTGAGTCAAGTCTCTGCCATAACGGTCTTATACTGTAGCCTCTTGTTTGTTGCCTCTTCTTCTTGAAATTGTTTTCTCGCATTAAACTGCATCGTATCTGTGCTACCAACGGGCCTCATTTATCAATCTTACATTAAAGTTGTCTGTAAATGTTTGCGTAAGCCAAACCGAACTAAAAATATATATATATTTTTTTTTTTGGACATTTTGGAAAAGCATTCCCAGCACAGCTCATTTGAATTTAGTGAAATAACTGAAGAATTTTGACTCACTATTATGCGTATAAATATTTTTAATATAATTTTTATAATATTAATAATCATGTGCTAAATCTCAGGCATTTCTTTCCGGTTTATGGCTATGTGCAGACAGACCGGCGCAATTTCTTTTGTCGGAATTGAATGATTCGTTTTCTTTGTCTTTTTTTTTATGGGTTTGTGTTGACTAGCTTTCTTTATATTTATATTCTTTAATTAATGCCAATAATACAAAACGAAGCAATATAAAAGAAGCAATTTAAACCCGACAGTATATTCCAGATTTAAAAGTGCGGTAATCCACGCAAATTGTAGGATTTGAAGTCGATCAAGTCGAGGTTTACGTTAGTTGGTCTTCGTAATGTGGAAATTTACGCACACCCAAGAGCACGAGTAGGATACGAACGAAAATGGTATTTTCACGGATACCAAATTTCTTGTGTAAGCAACCATATGAACAATTTACACATAAATCCGTTCATATCCAGCTTGATAAAGGAGGCCCAGTGTCCTTATGTGAGGTCACAGGAATAACGAAAATATAGCCCCAACCAACAAATTAGCACCAGAATCACTAACCACATCACAAATATTTTCAGGGTGCAGTTTTCCTGTAAATAGTTCTGGACCAGTGCTCACACACACACACACACACACACACACTATGAACATCCGCCTGGAATGCTTTTAAAGCCTCCTCTGGCACGGTAATGTTATTTCTGCAATACGCCACATTATCTAAAGGATAGCTTTGGCTTTCCAGTCCACTGAGTGTGCAAGGGAGAGTCCTAAGGGAGCTGCGAACAGTTTGATGTTTGAACACACCTGAGTCCACTCAGGAAGGGCTCGATAATTGGCCTGAATGAGGTACACAGACCCCCTGGGACTGAGAGCAGGAACCGCTGTCCTATTTTAACACAGTGTACTGGGTTTACCTCGTCCAGCTCAAGGTCTTCTGAAGACACAAGTGTTTTAGACGTGACTGGGTTGAAACTGAACACTGTAGGAAGATGAATAGTTTTGCGTCCTGTCTATTATAATCTGTGTGTAGGTGTGTTTAGAAGATGTAGCAAGTGCTACAGTCTGTTAAATATTCAAGTATATACAAATAAAAGGTTGAGGTCATCAGCTAAGTTCCCTCATTAGTATGACATTGCTGGAAAATAGGAACTCAAAACACGCCATAAGATGGTGGTGTGCTTCTGATCATGATCACTTCCATCCCTCCTTCATATTTGTCTCTTCTCATCCTTCTGGTACAAGTCAATCTTTGTCTCAGCTGTCCATAGGATGTTGTTCCAGAGCTGTACAGGTTTTTGGCGAACCTTAATTCTAATAATTCTCGGGTCTTCCTGTTTTTGAGTCTTACCATCGGTTTACATCTTGTGGTAAACCCTCTGTATTTATTCCGGTGAAGACTTCTCTTGATTTTTGACTTTGACACAGGTGCGCCTTCCTCCTGGAGAGTGTTCCTGGTCTGGCCAGCTGTTATGAAGGGGTTCTTCTTCACCAGGGAAAGAATTCTTCTGCCATCCACCACAATTGTTTTCCGTCGTCCTCCAGGCCTTTTGGTGCTCCTGATATACAGGATATATAGTTTCCCCTCTGAAACTATTAGAACAGCAAGGCCAATTATATATATTTTTTGCTGTAGTCTGAAGACATTTGGGTTTCAGATCAAAAGATGAATATGAGAAGAGAGGTTAGATTTTCAGCTTTTATTTCCTGGTACACTAATATTTAAGGAACTTTTTCTTTAATCAAACTCTGACCGTATATCTGGCTCCAGACTGTCATACGTGGTCGTAAATTAGAATAAGACACGCATATAAAAGATTCATTGCCTCTCAGCTATGTTGGCGGAAGATACGGTTTAGCAATATGAGCTCATATTTACTCACTGTGCCACATGGTGTCTTCATTTCAGCTATAACATCCCCCCCTCCCCCCTTATAAATCTCCACATCGCTCCAGTTGGTTTATGAGAATATGACAATTTTATAGCAGCAGTCTTTGAGATGATATTTTAAATGGTCCCAGTCTGTCCATTTTATTCTCATTCTCTCTCTCTCTCTCTCTCTCTCTCTCTCTCTCTCTCTCCCTCCCTCCCTCCCTCCCTCCCTCCCTCCATTATAGGTCATGGAAAAAAATTCACATTCACTCCTATGTAATACCGTGTCACATGTTCACGTTGCATGATCCAAATTTCCTGCAGATCATGGGAAGAAGAAAAGTAAATTCTTTAATCTGTGCATTATTGTTACTATAGAAACAATAACGTATTTGAAGGAGTGCATTAATATTAACCTATCGTTCATGTTACAGCCGGAACTATTTTCAGAGCCGTGCTGTTATACGGAAATAATAAACACCTTCTGACCAGTCAGATTCGAGAATTCAACAGCACTGTAGTATTATATTCATTATTATTATTATTATTATTATTATTATTATTATTATTATTATTATTATTATTTATGGGTTATAACTGCTAGCTAGATGAGTGCTACTTTTAGTGCTGTATAGGCTCAGATACACCGTGAACCTGACCAGGACTGTGATTACTGAAGATGAATGAAGGAATATTTGACAGTTTTCTTAAGTGATGTATGAATGTAGAAAATGAAACAATTACAAACATTTCTTATCCCCCTTTCAAGTCAGATCACTACAGCTGTTTCTTACAAAAGCCTTGGAGTAATTACTACATTTCAAATGAGGTTACGCTTTAATCGAGCTCTGTGTAAAATTTAAAAGCCTCGAATTAAGCAGTAGTATAAATGTTTAGACGATGTGATTCAGTATAATTGTCCTCAGATTAAACAGCAATAACCGTGCAGTCATTTTATTTCAACATGAGCTTTCATTTCTCTGGTTGCTTCTTAGAAACACTTCTGACTAAACATAAACCAGGCTTTAAACTTTGTAATTTGAGCTTGTTATTTTTGTAAACCTGTTCTGGGAGCACTGTTGATCTATTAGGTTAGGTTATTTCAGTTTTCCTAATATGGAGTGTGTGTCTCAAAAGTTGCAAAACTGCTTGCTTATGATTGACAGATCTCATATTAGTTTATGATCATTCGGCTTTATGGTCAAAGAGGAGAGGGACCATCCGGCTTGTTATCAGCGCTCAGTTCAAAAGCCTGCATCTCTGAGGGTATGGGGGTCCATTAGTACCTATGTAATGGGCAGCTGCACATCTGGAAAGGCACCATCAATGCTGAAAGGTATATACAGGTTTTAGACCAACATATGCTTCCATCCAGAGAACGTATTTTTCAGGGAAGGCTTTGCATATTTCAGCAAGACAATGCTAAACCACATACTGCATCTATTACAACAGCATGGCTTCGTAGTAGAAGAGTCCGGGTGCTGACCTGGCCTTCCTGCAGTCCAGACCTTTCACCAATTGAAAACATTTGGTGCATCATGAAAGGAAAAATATGACAAAGAAGACCCAGGACTGTTGAGCAGCTAGAATCCTGTATCAGACACGAATGGGACAACATTCCTCTCCCAAAACTCCAGCAACTGGTCTCCTCAGTTCCCAGACGTATACTAGCTGTTGTTTAAAGGCAAGGGGATGCTTTTTTGAGACATGTTGCTGCCATCAAATTCAAAATTTCCTTATTTTTTCCTTAAAATGGTAAATTTCCTCAGTTTAAACATTTGATATGTTTTCTATATTTTATTGTGAATAACATATGGGTTTTTGAGATTTGCAAATCACTGCATTCTGTTTTTATTTACATTTTACACAGCGTTCCAACTTTTTTGGAACTGGGGTTGTATATCAGTAGGTTCAGGTTTGCTAGGATCTGAAGAAGGCAAAATTGTGAATAATTTCACTAGTAGAATTGTACTTGTAATCAAAAATACTTGTGTCCTCGTTATTCTTAGTACTGTTTGCCTTTAAAGTATACAGTTGTAGAATTCCGCTATTCAGAAGGATGGCTTCCATTTTGAGTCTGGTTCCTGTCGAGATTATTTCCTCCTGTCATCTCAGGGAGTTTTTCCTCACCACTGGCTTGCTCATTAGATATCTATATCTACATCTGGATTTCTGCAAAGCTGCTTTGTGACAATGTGCAATTATTAAAAGCGCTATGCAAATAAAATTGAAATGAAAATTGTGGCCTGTCTGGTGAGGTACTGAGGACTAGGGATGGAAAAAGTATAAGCCTTAAGCAAAGGGAGTGTCAACCTTAATATTCATCAAAGCATTCTCTTTCACTCTCTCTCTCCCTATCCAAACTTGTGCGTACTTAAAAAAAAATTAAATTTTAAAAATTGATACGAAAGATTTGCGGATGTGATATTTGGGAGATGGTGATCTAATTATTTTCTAAGTAATACAATCTTTCCAAAGCTCAATGGCCTTTGCAGAGTGTGTGCGCAAAAATAAGGAGAAAAAAAAGTCCTGGCATTTCCTGCTTGTTTTTATTCATTCAGGACTGCAACTTTATTAGGAACACCATAATAATACTGGTTAAGACCCCTGTTTTGCTTTTCTTTGTGACATGGAGTCCACAAGGTGTTTGGAAACAGTCCTTTGAGATTCTGGTTCATGTTGGAATGAGTGCATCACATAATCGTGGTGTGAATATCAAACACATCGAATATCTAGCATTTTCACCATTTCAGACTTCTACCGCATCCCAAAGGTGATCTAATGGATTCTGATCTGGTGACTGGGGAAGCCATTGAAGTGCACTGGATTTACTGTCATGTTCGTGGAGCCAGTTTGAGACTGAATGCTTTGTGCCATGGTGTATTATCATGCTGGAAATAGCCATTAAAAGATGGGTAAACTGTGGCCTTCAAGGAAGGCACATGGTCAACAACAATATGCAGATAGTCTGTGGCTTTCGAACGGTGCTCAACTGGTATTAAAGGGCCCAGTATGTGCCAAGAAAACATTCCCCACACCATTATACCACCTCCACCAGCCTGGTGGGTCCTTGGATTCATCCCACTGATGCCAAATTTTGACTTTATCTGCATTTGCATCAGAAATTAAGATTCATCAGAGCATGAGACAGTTTTCCAATCTTCACCTGTAAACCTGTCTCCACTGTAGCCTTAGATACCTGTTCTTGGCTGACAGGACTGGAACCCGATGTGGTCTTTTGCTGTTGTAGCCAGTCCCAAAGGTTCGACATGCTGTGCATTCTAAGATGCTTTTCTGCTCACCACGGTTGATAACAAGTGGTTATTCGAGTTACCGTTGTCTTCCTGTCCACTCGAGCCAGTCTGGCCATTGTTGTCTAACTTCTGTCATTTTTTTTTTTCTCCCTCCTGTGTAAATTCCCAGGAGATCAGCTCTGTGAAATACACAAAGTCTGGTGGTCAGTCACTGGGATCACATTTTTTCCTCATTCTGATGTTTCATGTGAACATTAGCTGAATCTCTTGATCTATATCTGCATTGAGCTGCTGCCACATAATTGACTGATTGGACAATTGCATGAATTTACAGGTGTGCAGGTGTTCCTAATAAAGTTGTAGGTGGGTGTATTTTGAGTAGTGAATTGTTGTTCACTTGTAAAGAGGGCTACCATGACATGCCCCATCAAAACCTGAGATAGTTTGAGGGATCCTGCTGGGAGGTAGAGGCGAAGATCCCCAAATCAAAACTTGTAAGACCCAAGCAGTTGTGCAACAAATTGCTACTTAATAAAAAGATAACCAAAAGATCAAATAACATAGTACATCTTGTGATATTTCAGTTTTTAGTTATAAAAGTTATGTTTTTTTTTATGAAGCTATATACATTTACAGATTTCTTGTGTTCTTGTGCTCTTTCTCAGAAGCCCACTCCAACGCCATGATATTCGACTGCGTGTACCTGGAGCTCTCAGTATCTCTGGATCACGGCACTAACGAGCTCCTGGAGACGGCAGTGAGGGCTGCCCGGGGCCACAACCTGGGGCCTGGCTGGACCGAGGGATCACCCGGAGGTGGCCGTCGTCAAAGCCTTACCAGCAGGGCCAAGCGCTTCCTGTCAGGCCTGGTGCCGCGCTCACACCATGGCCGCGAGCGCATCCGTGAGCAAGAGCGACACAAAGGCTGCCGAATGCTGCGGCAGAAATCTCGCTCCTGTCATGACCTCAGTGCCCTGATGTAGAGGGGAAAGATTGGTAACTGTAGACAGAAAATAAAACCAGAAATCAATTTTGTCAGGTTAAATCCATGAAAAGCTGTATCATTGTTTGTTTTGGCATCATACAGTCGCCTCCGAAACTATTAGAACAGCAAGGCCAATTCATTTGTTTGTGCTATACACCAAAGACATTTGGTTTGAGAACAAAAGATGGATATGAGAGTTTAGGATTTCAGCTTTTATTTCCTGGTATTTACATATAGATGTGTTAAACAACATAAAAAATAGAACCTTTGGTATCAGACCACCCAATTTTTAGGTGAGCAAAAGTATAGGAACAGATAAGTCTTGAGTAAATTATAGTAAATAACACTTAATATTTGGTTGCATAACCCTTGCTTGCAATAACTGCATCAAGCCTGCAACACACTGACATCACCAAATTGTTGGTTTCTTCTTTTGTGAGGCTTTTCCCGGCTTTTACCGCAGCGTCTTTCAGTTGTTTGTTTGTTTTCGGGGGGTTTCTTCCTTCAGTCTCCTCTTCAGGATATGAAATGCTGCCAATTGGGTTAAGGTCTGGTGAATGACTTGGCCAGTCTAAAACCTTCCACTTTTCCCCCCTGATAAAGTCCTTTGTTGAGTTGGCAGTGTGTTTTGGATCATTATATTGCTGCATGAGAAAGTTCCTCTCAATTAATCTGAATGCATTTCTCTGTAAAGTGGCAGACAAAATGTTCCTGTAAACTTCTGCTTCCATCATGAGTTACATCATCAATAAAGATTAGTGAGCCTGTTCCAGAAGCAGTCATGCAAGCCCAAGCCATGACACTACCGCCACCATGTTTCACAGATGAGCTTATGTTTTGGATCATAAGCAGATCCTTTCTTTCTCCACACTTTGGCCTATCCACCACTTTTGTAGAGGTTAATCTTGGTTCCAGAATTTTGTGACTCATCTTGGCTTATCCTTTTTAACAAGTGTACAGCCGTGGCCAAAAGTTTTGAGAATGACACAAATATTAATTTTCACAAAGTCTGCTGCTTCAGTGTTTTTAGATCTTTTGTCAGATGTTACTAACTGTTACTGAAGTATAACCACAAGCATTTCATAAGTGTCAATGGCTTTTATTAACAATTACATGAAGTTTATGCAAAGAGTCAATATTTGCAGTGTTGAACCTTCTTTTTCAAGACCTCTGCAATTCGCCCTGGCATGCTGTCAGTCAACTTCTGGGCCACATCCTGACTGATGGCAGCCCATCAGTTTGTGGGTTTTTGTTTGTCCACCCGCCTCTTGAGGATTGACCACAAATTCTCAATGGGATTAAGGTCTGGGGAGTTTCCTGGCCATGGACCCAAAATGTCGATGTTTTGTTCCCCGAGCCACTTCGTTATCACTTTTGCCTTGTGGCAAGGTGCCCCATCATGCTGGAAAAGGCATTGTTCATCACCAAACTGTTCTTGGATGGTTGGGAGAAGTTGCTCTCTGAGGATGTTTTTGTACCATTCTTTATTCATGGCTGTGTTCTTAGGCAAAATTGTGAGTGAGCCCACTCCCTTGGCTGAGAAGCAACCCCACACATGAGTGGTCTCAGGATGCTCAGGATGCAGTCCTGTTTACAGGACTGATGGTAGTGCTCACCTTTTCTTTTCCGGACAAGCTTTTTTCCAGATGCCCCAAACAATCGGAAAGGGGATTCATCAGAGAAAATGACATTACCCCAGTCCTCAGCAGTCCAATCCCTGTACTTTTTGCAGAATAGCAGTCTATCCCTGATGTTTTTCCTGGAGAGAAGTGGCTTCTTTGCTGCCCTTCTTGACACCAGGCCATCCTCCAAAAGTCTTCGTCTTACTGTGCGTGCAGACACACTCACACCTGCCTGCTGCCGTTCCTGAGCAAGCTCTGCACTGGTGGTGCCCCGATCCCGCAGCTGAATCAACTTTAGGAGACGGTCCTGGCGCTTGCTGGACTTTCTTGGGCGCCCTGAAGCCTTTTTCACAACAGTTGAACCTCTCTCCTTGAAGGTCTTGATGGTCCTATAAATGGTTGATTTAGGTGCAATCTTACTAGCAGCAATATCCTTGCCTGTGAATCCCTTTTTGTGCAAAGCAATGATGGCTGCACATGTTTCCTTGCAGGTAACCATAGTTAACAGAGGAAGAACAATAATTTCAAGCACCACCCTCCTTTTAAAGCTTCCAGTCTGTTATTCTAACTCAATCAGCATGACAGAGTGATCTCCAGCCTTGTCCTCATTAACACTCTCACCTGTGTTAACGAGAGAATCACTGACATGATGTCAGCTGGTCCTTTTGTGGAAGGGCTGAAATGCAGTGGACATATTTTTTTGGGATTAAGTTCATTTTCATGGTAAAGAAGGACTTTGAAATTAATTGCAATTCATCTGATCACTCTTCATAACATTCTGGAGTATATGCAAATTACCATCATAAAAACTGAGGCAGCAGACTTTGTAAAAATTAATATTTGTGTCATTCTCAAAACCTTTGGCCACGGCTGTAGTCTTCACAGGTGAAACTGAAGGCTAAAACCAAGAGTAGATGTTCAGTGATATTTATTGTTTAAACAATCAATCTAACAGGACACACCTGGGTAAGAAGAAACACCTGTCATTCACATGTTCCAATATTTTGCTCACATACAAATTGGGTGGTCTGATACAAAATGTGCTGTGTTCTATGTCGTTTAACACGTCTACATATAAATACCAGGAAATAAAAGCTGAAATTCTAAACTCTTTTCTCATATTCATCTTCGGACCTCAAACCCAAATGTCTTCAGTCTATGGTAAAAACAAAATGAATTGGCCTTGCCTTTCCAATAGTTTCAGAATGGACTGTACAGTATATCATACATGTGGCGGTCTGGGAAAACCCTTTGGCTATCACTGTGGCTGAATTCTGGAAAACGTTTTTTTTTTTTTTTTTTTTGCCAATAATATACTTAAACAGCTTTACCTTACCAGGTGTCATCGTCAAAACAGAGAAGAGCATTTACACACTCTGTACAAATGACAGCAGACAAATGTTTTTAAATGTTTAAATGACCTAATAAAAAGGCATTAATAACATGATTTTGTTTTAGCCAACAGAACTGACAAACGCAGCTCGTGATTTTTTACCTCAGGTGATGAGATATAGATGTGGATGATGCTGATAATCAAAGTGGGAACTTATTTCTGATTGTAAACTTATAGTCCTTCAAAATTTGGCAGCAGTGTTGTTTTTCCATCGGTAGATTAGGCTGTAAATGTAGAAGTACGTAGGTGTGCCGTCTTTCAGTGGAATTGGAATGAAAGCTTTAAATGCGATCTCCTCCATTTTCAATTTTGGAGGGCTTTCAAATGCTATACCTCTCTGTCTTGTCTGAGATGTGCACAAATAAAGCAGTTCAGGAAAGTCTGAAAAAAATTGTTAAGGGTTTTCCCAAGCGGCCACACTTATATAATGACAGACATAGAAGTTGAATAGAGGAAGTTTACTGAAGAATTAATTATTATTTTTGTTGTTTCATAAATCAATACTCAACACGAAGAAGGAAAGAAAAAAAAAATCACACACAGTTGTAGTGTAGCTCCTTGAGAAGCTTTATGCTGAAATTAAGCTTGAAGTGTAAGACAGTATTATAATTAGTGCATGGACATGTAGATTTTTCATATAGTAGTATCCCCCCCCCCCCCCAAAAAAGACCCAATATCAGTCTTAAAAAATGATTTTTTTCTGCCCTTAAGTATGTGGGGCATCATAAATAAACACATCTCAATCTTTTTTGACTATGTATATATTAAGACATCTATAAAATGTAGAATTGTAGGAATTATGAGCCCTTTAATATTCGGGATTCTCCTCTCTGAGTATTCGTAAATTAACATTTCACTCATACAGTACATGGACACCATTTATTTCGTTTTAAGGACATGTTAATAGAGAGCTGAATGATGAAAGAGCAATATGATTTACCACATGAGGTCGTGGAAATACTTAGACGATAATTTCACTTCAGTCCTTCAGTTTGACACGTCGAATTTAGCCACTAACTTATTTGCACTAAAAGTAAATGAACAGCACAGGCAGACAGACAAATCTATGTGAGAAATACTTTTTTTACTCTCACTTTCTCTCTCTCTCTCTCTCTCTCTCTTTCACTGACACACACAAGCACACTCTCGCTTTACCTCCAAGACTGCGACTAAACGTATGCCTGAACGATTGCTTGCACTTAAAGCACATTCCACACAGACATGGATTATAGCCATGCGCAGAGAGCAACAAACTCATAAAAAATCGTCTAATATCTAAAATATCGATATTCGTCTCTATATATGTCTTTTTTTTGGCATGTACAGTAAGGAAGCAATACTATGGAAGTCCTACGTCTTTATCCAAGGTCTTACCCTGTGTCTCAATACTGTTTTAACATGCCCTTGTCCACCTTTGTGACTCGATTGATCATGTCTGGCCACTTGCAGTACAGAGGATATCGGAGAATTGGCCGCAAGCGCAATGTAGTGCCGAACAATGCACCAAGTCTGTGGGGAAGTTCCTCGTATTCAGAGTCAGGTTACACACATGCTTAAGTTGATTTTTTGAGTGACCAATTAAGATTATTAAAATCATGTAGTTCATGCCTACATGGTTGCCAGATTTTCTTCTTTGAGTAGACATGCCAATGGATTATTTTAACAGCAACTAAACCCCCCCCTTAAACACAAGCCATTGTCTTTAAACCCCCCTCCAAAACACTAAGATATATGAGCATAAACTCAACTCACAAAGAATAAATGTCATCTGTCATGTAGTTGGCAGAGATGGTGCAGTTGGCTATATTATTCCTGATTTAAATGCATCAAACGTTTAAATTGGTTTCCTATACGGCTTTATCAGCCATTTGACATTAGGATACCCAAAGGATAATAACGAAGGGGCGTTAATGAGAATTAACGCAACAAATACACTGTTGAAATGCAGGGTAGTAGTCTTGAACCACATTTTTCATCAGTATAGCACCATGTCATTCAGTTCACTTGTAAATTAGGATTCTTGATGAAAATGAGACTTTAGAGCAAGGGTCATCAACTGGTGGATGGCGGTCTGGATGCGGACAACAAAGTATTTCAATGGACCGAATCAAGTCCTTGGAAAAATATTGTAGCAGAGATGACAACCATATGAATAAAAAGCATCTAGTTTTCTAAACATGAACCAGCTCCACATCTGCAGCAGATCCTCTGTTACAGTTTATCCAATCGCATGTCGTTATGTAAATCATTTTTAATAGCTGAAGGCAGCTAATCAGACCAGAGACTAGTTACAGGGCTAGAGCTCAGAAAGGAAAACCCTCTCTGATCTAATTAGCAAACTGTTTTTAGAAAAGAAAAAGCTGTAGAGGAAAACACATTTTTTTTAAAAAGACCTTTGTAAGCAAGGAATTTTACGTAACTGGACCTTTTACAAATTTTAGTCGAATACCCCTGCTTTAGAGACATAAATGGCAAACCGTTTAGTACATGTCGTCCTATTGTTTTATGTCCTTACATTTAAACTCTTCCCTTTTTCTACATGATCATACTTGAATCGAGCTCGAGGAGCATTGTTGTGGGGGCTGGCCACACACGCTTATGCAACGCCAAAACGTTCTGGAAACGTTGCTCTGAAGTCAACATCGCAGTGTCATTTCATTGTCAGCTCATGCATTATTCACTGTTGATGAACGTTGCTCACAGTCTTTTGGGGGACGAAAGGGAAAATAAAGATAATTTGTACTCCTTTTTTGGCTTGTGTCTGATTTTGTCTGAAATAAATTCTTATTATTTATGCGTCTAAATGTTTTGCCTGCTATGCTTGCTAGCATTGCCTGTGTTAGAGCAGTGTGTATAAAAGCAACTGTTGCATTGTGGGCAAACACTGGACGATGCAGCCCAAAGGGCAGATGGTTGGGACATGAGGTGAGGTAGGAGGAGGAGGATGACTGATGATAGTTGCCTGGTGACTGTTGTCAGGGAGACAGTGTGTGACTCTCCTAAGCTTGACTTACAATGTATGAGTGGAGTGGAATGACTGCAAACATCCAGACATGCTTTATGCCAATGTCTGTTAAAAACACTATACAAGTTAAAACATAAATTTGATGCTGTTATTATTAATAATACATAATCTTAATACCCACCCGTTTAGACCCCTTCAGTTAAAAATGGATTAAAAGTACTTTTTGAGTCATTAATCTACACACAATAACCCATAATGACAAATAGTGGTTGACATACTGAAAGGTGAACCATCACCCAAGTCTGAGGTCGTGTGCACTCTGGAGCAGGTTTTTCTTTATTTGGCTGTATTCATCCTTCCCTCAGTTCTGACCAATCTCCCCTTCCCTGCACCCCATACCATGATGCTGACCCCACCATGCTTCACAATAGGAATAGTATTACCAATTGATGAGCAGTACCTGGTTTTCACCAGACATAGTGCTTGGAGTTCATCCCAAAGAGTTCAATTTTTGTCTCATCAGACCAGAGAGCCTGAGACTAAGAATTGTTTAAGTTCCTGCCATATGCCTTTTATTCAGGAGTGGCTTCTGTCTAACCCAGGGGTGTCCAATCTTATCCGCAAAGGGCCGGTGTGGGTGCAGGTTTTCATTCCAATCAAGCAGGAGCCACACCTGATTCCACCTGTTTAATCAGTTGAGCTTAGCTTTCAGTAAACTCGGGTGTGGCTTCTGCTTGGATGGAATGAAAAACTGCACCCACATCGACCCTTTCCGGATAAGATTGGACACCCCTGGTCTAACCACTCTACCACAAAGGCCTGATTAATGTAGTATTTCTGAGAGAGTTGTCCTTCCAGCAAGTTCTCCCATCTTTGCTGAGGACTTCTGAAGCTCTCTTTGAGTGAGCTTTGGGTTCTTGGTCACTCCCTGACCAAGGCCCTTCTAGCCCAGTTACAGAGTTTGGCTGGATAGCCAGCTCTAGAGTCCTGGTGGTTCAATACCTCTTCCATTTACAAATGATTAATGAGAAATCCAATATAGAAGGAGCAGAGGCAGCACTTTGGATTCAAAGTTACAGTATGCCGTGCAGCTATATGATTCAGCCAGCTAACATTAGTGACGGGGCTGGTGTGAGACTGATTTGCAACCCAGGGAATGTGGCCCCTATATGCAGCCCACACACACACTTGGTATGGTCACAATGCCACATCCACAGTTTAAACTCTTTTGACTATTTATTTTCAAAGATAATGCGCAGTACGCACCAGCTACAACACAAATTATATAAATATATGCAAACAAAAAATTTAACTGGCCTAAAATAACTCAAGTTAAAATAGAAAACATACATAAAAGTGCAGGATTTCTGAACATAGGCCGTTTTATTCCTATCTTTCGGATTAGGCTATCCTATTTTGACACTAACAAACCAGTCAGTCATAAATATCCCAGCATTGCTTTGAAAATTATTGGATGCTAAAATGAATAAACACACACACAAAAAAAAAGATAGCTTGAAGATGAAGGAAAGATGGGCTACCTAGAAATTATAGGTTGGCTACCTATAAGCTTTTCATAATTTAAAGCAGTAGGGTATCTACTGGGACTTTTTTTCTGTATGTAATTTGCATTTATATTATTTGCATTCGGACGATCGCAAGCATGTATGTATGTCTGGCGCATTTCTGGCCTTTACCACTCCCCCTTTTCTTTTTTTGCTGTCCATATTGATTAAAGGCTAAACCTATATGTTATTTGAGCAGCCTGGAATCAATTGACCAATTAGGGATCTCGGAGAGCCACTCTCATCGTCTCATTGCCTCCTTTATGGGGAGGAAGGCGTGTGATTGATAGAAATACCTGTTGCAGGGTAGCTTAAGTTATAATAGCATTAAATTTATTGCGTCACCAACCCGTGGCCCACTGAGAATTCTCGCAGTTCTCCCAATTAGCCACTCCGGCATTGATTAGTGTTCACGAATTTGTGACGCATTTACTTTCTCAAAACAGCAAACTGTATGGTCAATGTTATAGATTTAACCAACTAATAAGTCTATGCCAATTGATATAAAGTAAATACTACTATAAAGTCATTTAAAGTAGTGAAATGATATTTTAAATGACATTTTAGCTAAATCTTGGATCATGTTAATTATAAACATTAATAGGCAAGTCAAATCCTTATTAAGCATCTTATTGTGGTTATTTAATTCTCTTCCATTTTATTATTTATATGACTCAACTATAGACCTTGTTACAGAAATTGGGATGTGACTTTTTTTTTTTTAATGGTGATTTGCACTACAGTGCTCTAAAGGTCACTTGACCGTAAACCAAGGTTGTAAATGTCAAACCTTCTCAAAAGATCTCTAAATATATATTTTTTTAACCTTGCCTTAAGCAACTAAGTGAGTAATGACATGTTAGATGTACAATGTTACATTTACCAGAGCTTCTGCTCCATATTTAGACATTACATTATAAAACATGGGAAAAATCTTCATATCAGAGACATCGGAGACATCCTGGTTGAAAACGAGAACCATACTCCTTTGAGAGATAAGTGGAAATTAAATTTATTTTACAAATGCAGGATGCCATTTGGCATGAAAATATCACTACACGTCAAGAGCAAACCGGGAGAAATATATTTGGCATTCAGATACTGAAATGAAAAAAGTTTGTTAAGGCAAACATTGAATGTAGCTACTTGACAGGCATAACAATCATATAATCAGCTATATGGATGTACAATGAAAAAACAAATCTTACGCCGACAAAAAAATATTAGGTGAAAACATCATTCCTGATAAGTACCTTCCCCCATTTGTGGGCATTCTGCAATATACAGATTTGTCCTTGTGATTTTATTTCATCCTATGCTGCGAGGACCTCTTGAGTATTTCAGCTAGGAGCATTTCAGCAGCATCAAGGCTTTATCCTTACTCTGCGCAGACGTATGGCCTCTCTGCTGCATGCACGGCTAGTTGGTGCTTCTTCAGGTATGTCACACTACTGAAACGCTTCTCGCACTCGCTGCAGTGATACATCGTCTTTACTTTGTGGTTCTGCAGGTGTCGCTGTAAATTGCTGGAGCTGCTAAAGCTGTTTCCGCACTCCGAGCAATTGTAGACTCTGGCCCCGGTATGGATCTGTTGGTGAATTTTAAAGGTATCTTTACGGATGAAAATCTTGCCGCAATCGTCGCAACGGAACTCCGTCCTGGTCGAATGGGTCATCTGGTGGGACTTCAGGGTGTGGGAGGAGTTAAAACCCTGACCACACTCTGTGCAGCGGTGGCGTCGCTCGTTTTTGTGCATTTCTTCATGGGTTCGGAGATGGGAGGAAGCAAAAAAGCTTTTACCGCACTCACTGCAATGGTATGGTCTCTCCTTAGAGTGCATTCTCTGGTGGACCTTCAAGGACGGCATGTATCGAAAAGTCTTCTCACACTCCGGGCACTTGTAGTTTCTTTTTTCCGAGTGGACTCGCCGATGGACACTCAGGTCGCCCGACGATACAAAATTCTTCCCACACTGATCACAGCTGAAGGGCTTTTCGCCTGTATGAATGCGTTCATGAATCTTAAGAGAATTCCGATACTTGAAAGCTTTGCCACAATGGCTACATTTGTATGGCGTCTCACTTGAGTGGATCATCTGGTGCGACTTGAGGTGGTGGGCTCGTCTGAAGCTACTGTCACAGTCTGGACACTTAAACGGCCGTTCGTCCTGATGAGTTAGTTGGTGGGTGGTAAGGCTCTGCTTCCACTTAAAAGCCTTCCCACAAACTGAGCAACTGTAGGGTGTGTCTCCTGCGTGTTTGCGCTGATGAGTGTCCAGCTGAGCCTTCAGAACAAATCTCTTATCACACTGATGACAAGCAAAGGGCTTTTCTCCTGTGTGTATTGCCTTGTGTACCTTCATGGCCGCCGAGGTATGGAAAGACATTCCACACTGGTCGCATTGGTACAGTTTGATCCCCTTATGTCGCTGTATATGCAGTTTTAACGTGCTTCTCCTACTGAAACTTGTCCCACACAAAGAACAAGGGAAAGGCTTCTCTCCAGTGTGTCTTCTTTCATGGCATATAAGGTCTCTCTTCCTTGTGAACTTCTTTTTGCAATAGGCACAATGGAGTAGCCTCTCATTCGTATGTAGTCGCTGATGTAAACCGAGTTCCTTCTTCCTAGTATATTGCTTTCCACAGGTAGAGCACCCATATGGCCGCTGTACAGAGTGGGATTTCCGATGGGTTTTCAGGGCTGATGTGTTTTCAAAACTTTTGCCACACTCATGGCACAGATTGGCTCTCAAGGCCATTATAGAAGATGAGGCATTTGAAGGAGTTTGGGCTTTCTGGGCCTTTAATCTGAAAAGTTGCCAATCGTGTTAGGGTTCAAGGACACACTAAGTAATTCTAGAGTCACAGATAGTCCTTGATAGGTATAGTGCATATAAAAAGTCTACACACCCCTCTTAAAATGACAGGTTTTTGTGAGGTAAAAAAATTAAACCAAGATAAATCATGTCAGAACCTTTTCTACCTTTATCATGAAATTTTAACCTATTAATTAAAGTGAAAAACAATAAGAATCATTTTAGGGGAAAAAATTAAAAATAAAAAAATGACAAAAACCTGGCTGTATAAGTGTGCACTAAACTAATACTTAGTTGAAGCATTTTTAGATTTTATCACAACATTCAATCTTTTGGGGCAGGAGTCAATCAGTTTGGCACATCTAGACTTGGCAATATTTTGCCATTCTTCCTTGCAAAAGCTTTCCAACTCTGTCAAATTGGCTGGGCATCATCTGTGCACAGCCCTCTTCAGGTCCGTGCAGACCATGCAGATTTTTGAGTGGATTTAGGTCTGGACTCTGGCTGGGCCATTCCAAAACCTTGAACCTGTTTTGGTGAAGCCGTTCATTTGTTGATCTGGAGGTTTGCTTTGGGTCGTTGTCATGCTGAAAGGTGAAATTCCTCTTCATCTTAAGTGTTTTAGCAGAAGCCTTAGGGTTTTGTGCCAGAAGTGACTGGTATTTAGAGCTATTCACGATTCCCTCCACCCCAGTTCCAGCTGAAGAAAAACAGCCCCAAAGTATGATGCTGTCACCACCATGCTTCCACGTAGGGGTGGTGTGTCTTTTGGTATTATGGGCAAAAAGTTCAACTTTGGTCTCATCGGACCATAACACATTATTCCACACGGTTTTGGAGACTGGATGTATTTTTTATTTACTTTTTGATTAAAAAAGGCTTCTGTCTTGCCAGCCTACACCATAGCCCAGAAATATGAAGAATTGTCACATGTAAGGAGCAACGAGTACTTGCCAGAAATTGCTGCAATTCTGTTAATGTTGCTGTAGGCCTCTTGGCAGCCAAGGGTTTTCTCCTGATCTTCTCATCAATTTTAGAGGGACATCCTGTTCTTAGTAGTGTCACTGTCATGCCATATTTTCTCCACTTTTTGGATTTTTTTTTGTAACCCTCTCCTGAGGGTTTTATTTTTCAACAATGAGATCCCATACCTGCTTTGTAAGCTCTCTACAGCCAATGCTTTTTTCCAGTTGGATGTTACCAAGAAGATGTCAGGAAAATCCTATAGGAACAGCTGTACTTTATTTTATGCAAGCTGGGTATTGGTAGTTTTTTGTTTTTCTTTTTCTCCCCAAAAAAACTTTTCTGGGTGTTTGTCACTTGATATGTATATGTTGCAATTTCACAATAAAAGTGAAAAAGGTTCTGACATGATTTAATTTAGTTGCATTTTTTTACATCACAAAAACCTGCCATTTTAACAGGGGTGCGTGGACTTTTTATATCCACTGTAGGTATGAGCAAAACAAACACATCATACATACCTGCATCTTCTGGGCTGCTTCTAAAAATACAGAACACAACAGTTCAATATTTGGTAACAAGGTCAAATTACTAGTCATGATAGCAAAAGTATTGATGAACTTTACCATTAACTGAATGACATCCTCTGCTTTAAACCCGTGTGTGCCAGTTTCCTGGACGTTAAAATAAGCTGATATCTTCAACTTTATTGGTTCACATTTTAGCCTCATCTCCTTTGCAGTACCATGCTTTTCATGTTCCTCTGAAGTCACAGTGCTTGCTGCCTTTTGAAGCCACATCTCTGGTTGCGTCTGCTAAGATCGTGAGCCAAGCATATGACAGAACAGTTTGATGGTTTACATGCACCCTAATGCTTTTCTTGACCAAATGCATTCTGCTTTCATTCCCATATTACTTATTATCTTGTTGCTAGTTCCATGAGCACATGGTTGTCAGCCAATCCAATGATAAATTCCTTATCAGTTAGGTCAGGGGTGGACAAATTGCCAACCCAGGCACTCGGGACAAGCACATTACATTCACACTGCACACAAAAACAAATCAGGAATACAATGGGATGTGGAAAAAGTGACTAAACTGAGCAAAATACCGTTCAGTACATCTCAAACCTATAACTCTAACTGCTAGCACAACATGGTTACCCCACCTTTAAATACTTAACTGAGTAAAAATGAAGACGCTAGTCAGATTCAAATACTGTGTAAGGTGTGAGATACTTCATTACCAGAGATACTACCAGGAAAGGAGGAAGACTACAGCTTCATAAAGTCACACTGCTCAGGGGTTCAAGTACTTGCTTATTTTCCATAGTCTGCATTAATGCACATAATTAATTATATATTTGGGGAACATGTTTGTTAGTTGACACTTTTTAGCAGAGTTAATTGGACCTCCAGGCAAGCATAACATGGGACTGGGCATACAGATTGGAGCTTTGACCTGCCCGCTGGGCTAACTAATAAATTATTCATTTGCCCACCCTTGTGGGAGGGTGGAATAACAAGCCAAGAGTCACTCAGAGTCTCAGAATGCATTTAAACTGAAAAGGTGGAGGGGGGGAACTTAATCCAGATTTTCCACGGTTACAGTTTCACCCAAACTGTTGTTAAGGTAAGACACTAGAGGTAGAAATGATAGTTTTGGTCACTTGCACCCACCAGATTTGCTGAAACTTATCAACTTTGAAGAAGGCTTTAAGCCCTTCCCACTTGGCACAATCATTTTATGTCATATATATCCCTGAAAAACCCCTGATATGAGTCAATGTACATGTCATTATATGATATACATGTCAAATTTCCTTTATAAACCACACTAACTGGAGTGAAAACACATTGAGCCACATTGTATTTTTATCTTCAGACCTTCTCCTTGAAGACCTGCATCCATGAACTTTTACACGTTCTTTCTTATCCCTAATTAGAAGCATATTATAAAGGAATTATACAACCAAAGTTGTTCATTATGTTTACTGTTTAAAAAAAACCCTATTCACCTGTAGTGCCTTGCCACAGTTATCATATCTACAGTTCCCTCCACTAATATTGTCACCCTTGGTAAATATGAGCAAAGGTGGCTGTGAAAATTTGTCTTTATTGTTTAACCTTTTGATCTTTTTTCACAATATTCACAAAAATACTCTGCTCTCATGGATATCAACCAATTGCAAACACCACACAGGTTTAACAAAAAAAAAAAAAATCTTTGTTAAATATAGGTGTGCAACAATTATTGGCACCCCTATGAATTCATATGAGAAAAATATATTTCAAGTATATTCCCATTGATATTTTACATTTTTTTCCATACACCTGGGTGACAAGAGACAGGAAATTGTTCAACCATGACTTCCTGTTTCACAGGGGCATAAATATGAGGTAACACATAGGCCAAATTCCCTTAGTCATTCATAACAATGGATAAGACCAAGGAATATAGCTGTGACCTTTTGTAGCAAAAGGTTGTTGAGCTTCACAAAATGGGAAGTGGCTATAAGAAAATAGCACAAACATTGAAAATGGCCATTTCCACCATCAACGCAATAATTAAGAAGTTCCAGTCAACTGGAAATGTTATGAATCAACCTGGAATTGGACACGTGTCTATACTGTCTCTACATACTGTGAAGAGGATGGTTAGAGTTGCCAAAAAATCTCCAAGGATCAAGCTAGAGAATTGCAGAAGTTAGTTGCGTCTTGGGGTCAGAAAGTCTCCAAAACTACAATCTGAAATCACCTACATCACCACAAGTTGATTGCAAGGGTTTCAGGAAAAAAGCCTCTACTCTCATCCAAAAACAAATCCAAGCATCTTCAGTTTGCCAGACACTACTGGATCTTCAAATGGGTTCTATGGTCAGATGAAACCAAAATAGAGCTTTTTGGCAATAAACACCAGAGGTGGTTTTGGGGCACACAGAGAGGTAGCCATATGCAAAAGTACCTCATGCCCACGGTTAAATATGGTGGTGGCTCTTTGATGTTTTGGGGCTTTTTTTCTGCCAGAGGACCTGGACATTTTGTTAGGATACATGGCATCATGGACACAATCAAATATCCACAGATATTAAGTGAAAACCTGACTGCCTCTGCCAGAAAGCTTAAAATGGGCTGTGGTTGGATCTTCTTGCAGGACAATGATCCAAAACGTACATCAAAATCAATACAAAAATGGTTTACTGACCACAAAATCAAGCTCCTGCCATGGCCATCCCAGTCCCCTGACTTGAAACCCATAGAAAACCTGTGGGGTGAACTGAAGAGGAGAGTCCACCAGATTGGACCTCGAAATTTGAAGGATCTGGAGAGATTCTGTATGGAGGAATGGTCTCAGATCCCTTGCCATGTATTCTCCAACCTCATCAGGCATTATAGGAGAAGACTCAGCTGTTAGCTTGGCAAAGGGAGGTAGCACAAAGTATTGACTAAAAGGGTGTCAATAATTGTTGCACACCTATATTTAACAAAGTTTTTTTGTGATAAACCTGTGTTTTGTTTGCAATTGTTTGATATCCATGAGAACACAGTATTTGTGTTTTGTTTAAAAAAAAAAAAAAAAAGATCAAAAGGTTAAACAATAATTAGTGGACGGCACTGTATAATGAAAACAATATTGGAATATTTGGGTATAACCAGTCATTATGCAGGAAATACACAAATTTATAGTCTATATTATATTTACCAGGCCGATATAGGCTTTTCTAGATATCAAAATATATAGTATCTTATCTTTCAAGATTATCAAAGGCTATTGAACAACCTGCTCAAATATGCACTCACCATTTTACCTTCTGTGTTCCCCAAAATGAGATTTCCACTGTTTGATCCTGACAGCTCAGAACTCACATTTTGTAAAGACACCTTACACAATGTTTCTCTCAAACAAACAGGACATTTCAGAGACTGTGTCATCTCCCAGTAACTTTGTATGCAGTTTTTGCACAACCTGTGGTAACATCTTAAAACCACAGGATTGTTTAAACATCCCAGACAAAATAAACATATGCTGTCCCCAGGGGGAATTTGCCTTCGAACTCTGGCCATGTTGCCACGCAATGGAGAAAATGATGTTTAAAAAGGGTAATTCAATATTTTCCCTGTTACAAGTGCAAACACTTAGTTAATTACTGACAGGTTTGACTTACTACCCTCTCATCACTGCATGTGCATGGATGTTCTTCCTCTGGGACTAAGGTGGCTGACTATAATGCTGATTAGTAATGTCAGCACCACCTTCTGGAGAGGATGATAAGTTTTTGCTCACAATAACCGGAGTTCTTGAACTTTTTCTACCTCTTTTCTACCTCTTTTCTACAACTTCTATTCCTGAACTTTCCTGACAAAACATATTATGGTTGAAGTTCACATTAGTTATCGGCCAACACGTCTTTTTACTTATTTAGGTTTTGCGTTAAACCCACTGAGTGGCCAGTCAAGAGGCTCATAACTGAAGCGAGGCAAGATACAACCAAACTGATGAGGGTTAAGGGTCATGCTCACGAAGTATTGTTGTTTGGCAGTGTTAGAATTTGAACTCACAACCTTTCAATCAGTAGGCCAAAGCCTTTAACCACTGAGCCATTGCTCCTGACATACATTATATGGCTAAAAGTTTATGGACACCTCACCATCACTAGATAGGTGGATGGATGGATGGAACTTTAGCAACGAAATGCAGTTTAGCATCTACTCATCCCATTCCTGATTCAGTCGCCTCTTTGCTGTTATAATAACCTCCACTCTTCTGTGAAGTCTTTCCACTAGATCTTGGAGCGAGGCTGTGGGGATTTGCCTAATCTGCCACAAGAGCATTAATAACGTTGGGTGAGGAGGCCTTGGCTGTGCAGTCATCGTTCCAGTTCATCCCAAAGGTGGTTAATGGGGTTGAGGTCAGGGATCTGTGCAGACCACTCGAGTTCTTCCACCTTCATCAACTTTGGCAAACCATGTCTTCCTGGAGCTCGCTTTGTGACAGGGGCATTGTCATGCTGGAACAGGTTTGAGCCTCTTAGTTCCAGTGAAGGTAATTCAACAGCATACAAAGATTTCCTATACATTTGTGTGGAAGGCCCGTACATGGACAGGTGTCTATATGCTTTTAGCCACATAGTGTACCCCATGGCTCAATTTTAGGCCCAATGCTACAGTATTTTATAGCAACAATAATATTTTGCTTACACTGGGTACAACTGTAACGAACTGTCCAGAATGTCCTACCTTAGTTATGCATACAATACACAGAATTACTATATCGCAGTACTTTTAAATTCTCAATTCTGATTGGTCAGAAGGTGTTGAATAATTTTCTGTAACAACAGCTCTGACAATACTTCCAAGATTTATATCAATGTACTTGTTCTAATAGATTATCATTTCTATAGTAACGACTCATTCACAGGGACTTGTATGGCGTTATGTAATTTAAGATAATAATAAACAAACGTGTCCTTATTGTACAAAGAAAAGTGTGTATAAATTTTGGTAGGGTGAAGTGAAAGGAGATCTCCGGGAGTCTCCAGTGTCAGCATTTTGATCTCATTTGATATCATGAATGTCATTAATTCAGCTCCACGGACAGCCCCTTTCCAAATCTTGACAGTATTTTTTCTCTCATTTCTTATATTTGACAGAGAAATACCATTAAGGAAAAAGTTCAGAAAGATTGCCCTTTCTCTCGTGTAAGAACCTTGAGAATTGCACACTTTTATCACAACACTTTTGCTGATTGCTGCAATTCCCTGGGAGTCAGCCGTTCCTTTTTTTTTTATCTTATCTGCAGCTTGTCCAAAATGTCGCTGCATCACTTTTATAAAATGGTATAAAAATAAATAAACCAAGCAAGACCAAACCAAATGTTTTTTTTTTTTTCATGCTTTGGTTTCACTTATTTGGTTTACCTGCAGTACAGAAATAAACGAGCTTTTCACTCAACTTTTCCTTTTCCAGGTGTGTGTGATGTAGATTCATCTATGGTACTTAAGGTCAAATTATGTATATTAAATTATTTTTAAAAGGGTATGCACTATTTCAGGTGAATGTTAAGGTGAGGCATCCAAACCTTATTATGTGAAATTCAGTGTATGTTCATTAATAGTAGAAGAGGTTTGCTTTCTTTAAGACGTTTTGCTCAGATAGCTGATGACGTACATTTTCTATATGCACAAATAAACAATATTTACAGATTACTGTATATATTTATTGAGTTCTTGAATCAAGTGGATTCACATGGGCAGATGAATCGAAATGTACAGTTTGATGAAATGGCAAAAAAAAAGAAAGAAAAAAACAAACAAACAGAAAAGGAATAAACAAGAAGGTCCTGCATGTAATACAAAATTCTAACTTCACAACGATTTCTCCATATTTTTCCCCCATACACAGCATGTCCCCAAAAGATATCCTGCTCAGTCCACATCAGCCTTCTATATCATGACTTCTGGGAGATTTGTGATTAACGACAGGACAACAAATACAAAAAGGCTTGGTCTTTTAAATAAAACTCAACATCTCGGTATTCGATTAGTCGTCTAAGAAGTCGTCGTCCAGGTTGACGTCTGTAGTGTCGATGTCGTCCAGGTCTAGGTTGTCCAGGTCGTCCTCCAGTTCCTCCAGAGTCTATGAGCAAAGCCAAAGGAGAATTTTTTAATACTCTAAAATACTCTAAAAAAATACACCATGGAATAGGATTAACAATTAGTGTGTAATTGTTGCGCACCTTTTCTCTAAACTTTGTAATGTCTTCCTCCTCTTTTTTAGCAGGTTCAGGCTTTGGAGGAGCCACACTAGCTACTGGAGAAGCAACAGGAGCAGCCCTGACAACTGGTACTTCTGCTTCTATTTTAGCCTCCTCAGGGTCTGTGGTCTGCTGTGAATACACACAGAGTTCATTTCCACCTTTCAAATCTGGGGTGCAATAATTATAATCAGGGAGCGCTGGGGAAAAAAGTCGTGAGAAAACGCACAATAAATACAGTTAACGAAACGCAAATATCCTGATGTTCATAGATCGGAATAGTTCTGCTTCCGTTAACCGATCAATGAACAGGATGCATGATTTAGCATCAGGAAGTAAAAATTATATCCGGTTTCTTTGCTTGGTCGGTCATGTGGTGCATTCAGTGACACGTTTACATTACGCAACAGCAAAGCGGTGGCTTTCTTACAGAAGTGCATGCCGTATTTGCCGTAGGGCTCGCAGACGGTTTCGTAGGCGGGCACAGACAAGCAAAAAGGTCATTGAAATAACTGTGCAATTGTCTAAACGTACCTGTGTATGGGTGGGAAGTACGCTTTTGTGTTCATAACCGCTGGCTTCTTCTAGCACGTTCCGCTCCTCGTTGGGCTAGACAGACACGGATCCATAGAGTTAGCGATAAAACAGTGGGAGAACTGTACGAATCTGCTTGCACACCACTTGCTTCATTGGTTAAACAACTTTTATACCACAACTTGCTGAATGCTCAATTCTGATTGGTAGGAAGGAGCTGATTAATTTTAACTACAGCTGTATGAAAAGCTGATGAGAATGAAGCTCTCTCACCGTGACCAGTGGGTAGTCGGTGGCAGGTCTGCTCTTGCCCAGACAGGTCTCTCTGAGGTACTGCTCAGCCAGGAAAGCCTCCTTCAGCCCAGGGAACAAGTTCTCGTATTCAGTGGGGTCGGCCAGCGACTCTGCCGCTTTCTGGTTTACTTTTGACAGGCTCTCTCTCCACAGCTTTACCACTCTGTTAGCGCGACACAACAGGCCACATATTCAAACAAGCCACTTGCAAACAACATATGATCACTATTGTTGAATCTATGCCTGATGCCTAACCTCATGCCTGCCATTGAGGACCCTCTCATTCTCATAATGATTTAAGTACAAAACAAATATTCACTTTCACTTTAAGTTAATACTGAGTGAGGCGTTAAGAAGTAGTTATTGAGTGTGTGATTTGGGAGGCACCTGGACACTTGGCTGGGCAGGTAGGTGCGAGCGAGGAAGGCAGCCTCTGGCAGGCGATTGGTCCTAATCAGAAGTTCCAGACACTGCTCCAACCTTAAGGTAGAAACAGCAACATCAACATGTACAATGTTTGAAGCCATGTTTTAAAGATGTACTAGGTAAGACTAATCCATTTTTGCCCCCAGATCAGCTTTATAATGTTTGAATGTTGTTGTCCTAAAAATTCCCGCCCATTTTCACAAAGCCCCGTCCACAGGATCTACAGTGTCCCAGAGCAAATAGTGTCTATAAAATGACTTTTACAATTATTCCATCCATTTTAAAATAACAAAACAAATATCTAGGACTTTACAGGTAAACACTACCATAATACACATTTATATTGAAATATTTGTTATATACTTAATGATTCTGGTGCTGGGTTGGTGCTGTATTTCTATTGTTATGCACCAAGATTAACATGCAAGGTGGATTTTCCTTTAAAAGGAGCTATTCAAGAAATTTAAAAAATTGTACTCACTTCCCCTGCAAGAAGTAGGTCATGAAGGCGACGTTGTTCTTGCCGTCCCGTTCAGCACCCTCAGCCAGTTTGTTCACCATAGCTGCGTTGCCAGAGGCTGTAGCCAACAGCAGCAGGCCTCCATAGTCCTGGGCGTGATGAAGGCACTCCTGTGCCAAGCCAAACTGGCACTTATTGATAGCCAGTTCTGCCAGCTGCTTCCACTTTTGCTCAGACTAGACAGAATAAAAAAAACAAATCTTATATTTGACTATGGCCATAAACATTTTTTATTAATTAGTCTACCATGAACTAAGCTAGTGGTTAGATGCCTTGCTCAAGGGCAGAACAGGATTAAGGAAGTACCATTTCTCAAGCTACACAAATCTTACCTCTGCTTCTACTGCTAGCTGGTAGCCAATCTTCAGTTCCCCTAATTGTAGAGAAAGCTCAAACCTGTGCTCTGGGTCAGTGGACACGGCCAGTGCTTGCTGTTTGAAACCCTATAAATAGAATATCTGATTAAAAAAACAAGCCCTTTTTATATGAGAAACAACATAGGGTCAGTTCAGCACAGCAGTGTCACATCACACCTGTTTCTCCAGGAAGTGGGCCACCCTGGTCCTCTGCTCTTTTGGAATGGTGGGGAGCACTTTGTCAGCCATGGAGAAGTCGCGCCGCATGACGGCTGTCTGGTACTCCAACACCGACACCAGCAACGAGTAACTGACGATGTTCAGCTCCTTGTCTCCAAGGTACAGTCGGTCATCTTTAGGGATGTAGCCCAACAGGTACATGGTCCTGAGGAGATCAGAGGCGATGTTTATTAAACGCAAAAAAAAGAGAAAAAGACATACAGTACATCATGTCTGAACACACTGACACATTGTTAGAGCCATAGAGACACTTCAGGAAATGATTCTTCCGGGAGTAGTTCCTAGCACAGATACCTTACATTCATGTTATGGCTGTGCAACATTCGGCTGCTACAACAACGGAATGAAACGTCTACTGAAACACACCTATCCAGGTGAGCGATGGTGACAATCTCTCCTCCAACAAAGTAGTTCAGCCGGTTGACAGAGCTGGTGTAGATAAAGCAGTCTCCCACCCACAGACCTGTCTTCACGATCTCCTGTATCTCGCCCTGGACCTGTGTGCACACACACACAGAAAATAGTCAGCGAAGTCAGTGTGCTAACACGATTAGTTAGCAATTCTGATATAATGGTCTACCCTGTCACATGATCATCAAAGATACACTTGGTGGACAAATCAGTAGCTCAATTGGCTCCTGGCTTTTCTTAAAAAATTAAAAAAAAATTTTTTTATTGTAGCTGACAATAGGTTCCTACTTTCTGACTTTTCGCAAGACAAAGGTTTTCATTAGGTATACATGTTTAAATCTAACGTGCTTGGATCACGCTTGGTAATAGGTGGACTAATTAGTGTGTTAATAAATGATTAATAATACAGAAAACAAGAGGTCACTACGTGATTGATTGAACACGAACCTCAAAAGCGTCCTCGATGCCGTCCTCGGTAACCCCTTCGTTGGACTCTTGAGATGCGGCCACTTTGTCCGACATGTAGCGCAAGATGAAGAACGACTCCTCCGTGGCGATGCACACCAGCTCTCCAGAGTCTGACCAGAAGATCTGAACACACGCGTGACAAAAGGAAGGTCATGTCAGGTTTGGACACAAGTCATCACAGACACTGGAATGATGAGCTTCACATACAGTATCTCACAAAAGTGAGTACACCCCTCACATTTTTGTAAATATTTTATTATATCTTTTCATGGGACAACACTGAAGAAATGACACTTTGCTACAATGTAAAGTAGTGAGTGTACAGCTTGTATAACAGTGTAAATTTGCTGTCCCCTCAAAATAACTCAACACACAGCCATTAACGTCTAAACCGCTGGCAACAAAAGTGAGTACACCCCTAAGTGAAAATGTCCAAATTGGGCCCAAAGTGTCAATATTCTATGTGGCCACCATTATTTTCCAGCACTGCCTTAACCTTCCGTTTGAGGATGCCCCACAGATGCTCAATAGGGTTTAGGTCTGGAGACATGCTTGGCCAATCCATCACCTTTACCCTCAGTTTCTTTAGCAAGGCAGTGGTCGTCTTGGAGGTGTGTTTGGGGTCGTTATCATGTTGGAATACTGCCCTGCGGCCCAGTTTCCGAAGGGAGGGGATCATGCTCTGCTTCAGTATGTCACAGTACATGTCACAGTACACTCCCCAGTGACGGCAGCACTCATGCAGCCCCAGACCATGACACTCCACCACCATGCTTGACTGTAGGCAAGACACAGTTGTCTTTGTAGTCCTCACCTGGTTGCCGCCAGACACACTTGACACCATCTGAACCAAATAAGTTTATCTTGGTCTCATCAGACCACAGGACATGGTTCCAGTAATCCATGTCTTTAGTCTGCTTGTCTTCAGCAAACTGTTTGCAGGCTTTCTTGTGCATCATCTTTAGAAGAGGCTTCCTTCTGGGACGACAGCCATGCAGACCAATTTGATGCAGTGTGCGGCGTATGGTCTGAGCACGGACAGGCTGACCCCCCACCCCTTCAACCTCTGCAGCAATGCTGGCAGCACTCATACATCTATTCTGCAAAGCCAACCTCTGGATATGATGCTGAACACGTGCACTCAACTTCTTTGGTCGACCATGGCGAGGCCTGTTCTGAGTGGACCCTGTCCTGTTAAACCGCTGTATGGTCTTGGCCACCGTGCTGCAGCTCAGTTTCAGGGTGTTGGCAATCTTCTTATAGCCTAGGCCATCTTTATGTAGAGCAACAATTCTTTTTTTCAGATCCTCAGAGAGTTCTTTGCCATGTTAAACTTCCAGTGACCAGTATGAGAGAGTGTGAGAGCGATAACACCAAACTTAACACACCTGCTCCCCATTCACACCTGAGACCTTGTAACACTAACAAGTCACATGACACCGGGGAGGGAAAATGACTAATTGGGCCCAATTTGGACATTTTCACTTAGGGGTGTACTCACTTTTGTTGCCAGCGGTTTAGACATTAATGGCTGTGTTGAGTTATTTTGAGGGGACAGCAAATTTACACTGTTATAGAAGCTGTACACTCACTACTTTACATTGTAGCAATGTGTCATTTCTTCAGTGTTGTCCCATGAAAAGATATAATAAAATATTTACAAAAATGTGAGGGGTGTACTCACTTTTGTGAGATACTGTAGCAATACATCACTAACTAGAAAATATTTGGTAACTAAAGCAACAAGCAGCAAGAATTACATGTTTGGGCTGAATTTCAATGCGCCGAATCAGCTCCGTGTTCTCCCAGTCGTAGAAAGCCAAGCCGTTTACGGACCTGACGCCCAGCAGAAAGCCACCGTAGATACCTGGAAGTGGGGGAAAAAAAAAAAAAATAAAATTCAATACACATGTGCTGATATAAACTGTGATCTTAAATCAGAGAGCCTCCAAAGAACCACCACCATGTTCCTGAGCAAGGCCCTTAACCCACAAACTGTTTAGCTCAAATATGTTATTTTGTAAATGTAAAAAGTAAATTACCCTCTGCTCCAAAGTCAGGCTTGAAGGACTTCTTCTCCTTAAAGTTCTTGAAGATTTTCACCATGCTGTTGCTTTCTCTGATTGCATACCTGTGTAGTGTACGAGAACAAGATTTTTCACACTTGGCCCAAATACACTAGTTCAGGAGTCATCACCTAAGGTCTAATGAAAAAATTCCTTGCTTAGAAAAGTCTGGATAAACTAATATGACTCAAAGACCACAGTTCTTTTGACGCTTTACCATTAATGATTAGCTTACAGCTATAAATAAGCCAATTCAAAGTGGTGATGGTTTGATACATAGTACCGCTTCATGTTACTACTTATGACTAATGACGCACATTTAAACGTTCTGCTTTTTCTCTCACTAACGAGACCACAGAGGGTAAATAAAATGAAAAACCGATGAACGTTATGTAATTTAACACAAAACTGCAGAAACGCCACTTCTCAGACCTGAACTCTGCCACGAGACCTTTAAGAGAGCAACATTAAAGCAGCTTCAGGAATATCTGACAAGTACTGGTTTCTCTCCGCATGTGACAACAATCTCTCATATTCTTCACATGTTTGGGTTATGGTGTAGGGTGGCTAGAAAAACATCCAAGCTCAACTAAATCACCCCAAACTATGTGGCAAAATGTGTTATGGTCTGATGAGACCAATTCCAAAAGGTATAATAATTCCATAATTCCAAAAGGTATGGTTAGTGCAAAAAACAAAAACAAAAAGCACATCACCGAAAGAATACACACGATGAAGCATGGTGGTGGCGGCATCATGATTTAGGGCTGCTTTTCTTCAGCCAGAACTGGGGGCTTTTATCATTAATAGATACGAATAATAGTCGATTTTAGTGCAAAACCTTCAGGTGTCTGCTGGTAAGCTGAAGATGAAAAGGAATTTCCCCTTTCAACATGACAATGACCCAAAGCATACATCTAAATCAACAAAGGAATAGCTTAACCAAAAGAAGATCAGTGCTTTTGAATGGCCTAGTCAGAGCCCAGACCTGAATCCAACAAAAAAATCTGCTGGGTGACCTGAAATGGACTGTGCACAGGAGATGCCCACACAATTTGATGGATCTAGAATGTTTTCGCAAGAAAGAGTGAGAAAATATTGCCAAGTCAAGATGTTCCATGCTGATAAGACTCTTAGTCAAAAAGTCTGAGTGGTGTAATATAATCAAAAGGTGCTTCAAAAATGTATTCGTTTCCCCTGAAATGTTTCTGGTTGTTTTTCACTTAATTTTTTTTATACGTTGTAATTTCACACTGAGGGTGGAAAAAGTTCTGACATGATTTACCTTGGTTTCATTCATTCTTGCCATTTTAACAGGGGGTGTGAAGACTTTTTATATCTACTGTATGCACGATGGAGGAAAAGGAAAGAACACTTACTCAGAAGAATCATGGGCCCAAACAAACTCCTGAGCAGAGCCAAAGCTCTTGTTCCTCAGAGCCATGGCTGTGTAGATGATGTACTCTCCATCTCCGCAGACCACCACGAACCTGGCAACAAATCAGAAACGAAAGCCAACTGGTCATAAGCAGAAATTAGAAATGTATATGTATATATTTCATGTTGATATGTTCATCGATGACTTAAAAGCTGCAATATCTGTGGCGTAAGCTAAGCTGATGAACATTAAGTTGGTCTAAAAAAAAATTTTAATTGGTCTGATATTTCTTCAGAGAATCAAGGTGACTTAATAGTAATATTTACAGCATGCTTTTGTGCAAACTGACCTTCCATTAGGGTTGTGCTGAATAGTCTGTGGGTAGATCTCACAGCTGCCCATGTCTTTGACTGCCAGCGGCAGCCTCTCTCCGTCTTTAATCTCTGTGTCGCCCATGGCCTTCAGGTTGGCCTGCTGTACCTCTGAATGCTTGGCCCAGATAATCTTACCGTTGGTGTCCATGGACATGGCAGGCTCCTCACGACCAAGCTAATGAAAAAAAACAAAAAAAAAAACAAACAAAAACAAAACACAAATCAACACAATGATGCTACTATAGGAAAATAATCAATCTCAGACCCTTCATTTTTTTCTTCCTTATGCATATATCAGTGCAAGTCATTAGAGTGCAACCGATTGATCGGTTTTGCCACACGGCGTGTCTGTGGTCATTATACAGTATGAGAGCGGCCTCTAGAGGCGAAATAAAAACTATCGCTGACAGATTCTGTCGTGTTATTTGGAGTGTTTTTTGGTTCGGTTTGGATGCATCTTTTATTTACTTTAATATTTATTAGTAGTTAATATAATAATATTTATTTCATTTTTAAAAAAAAATACAGTACGCTTTCATGATAGTCAGTACTGTTTATTTTTGTACTAAAGTTCAGCAATATTTTACTTTGAGTGTTATGTTTTCATTCAGTATCAATTTTAAAAACTATCAGCTGATTAATCGGTTATCGGCAGGTACCGCCCAACTTAGTTATCGGTATCGGTAAAATCCACTATCGGTCGATCTCTACAAGATATTATACAAGTATGATACTTCGCATGTGTTGTGTATTACCTTAATAATAATGCTGCCCTCATCATAACCAAGTGCGACGTTGTTGGAACCACGCAGGCCACACACACACCACACCCGCTCCATGCCGTAGTTCAGTGTGCTTTCCAGTCGGTACGTGCTGGAGTGCCAGATGCGCACTGTGCCTAAACATGAGTAAAGAGAAGCAACGTAAATAACTAAAAGTAGTTCTTGTTGGTCACATGTGACTATTAGCTTATGTACTGTGACTACTCTGTGACCTTACCGTCCTCGGATCCTGTAACGATGATTGGCAGCTCGGGGTGGAAGCTAACGCACGACACGTTCTGGGCGTGACCCTCCAGCGTCTGCACGCACGTCTTATTCTGAGGGGAATAATTACGTATCCGGGAGAGGCGTAAGCTTGGCGACAGGGACAATTAAGTCCAAGTGAATGACATCAGGAGAAAAAAAATAATAATAAAAAGAGAGGTCCTCACCTGGTAGTCCCAGATCTTCACCAGCCTGTCGTCAGCTCCCGAAATGAGATACGGCTTATCTCCGCCGCTGTAATAATCGATGCAGTTCACGCCTTTCTCGTGGCCTTCCAGAGTGAAGTTGGGGGACGAGGAACCCAGCTGCCACACCTGAAACATCACGAATGAAAAAGCTTGATTTTGAATATTTTGAAATGTTAATGGGAGTCACATCCAGACAAGCCACTTTTAAATTAATTAAATTAATACATTTTATTTCAGTCTTTGCTATCTTTTTTCACTATCCTGACACGCTGCACTAGCAGGGGGAACAAACGGGAAAAAAAATTCCCTGTCCACCTATCTCCGCTAAACAAACTAACCAAAAGCTCTTGCATTGCGTACCAGTCATCTGGATTTTCTAGAATAGTAAATACTTTTGAATGTAAGGTCAGAGTTTTTCGATTTGAGATGTGGCCCATGACAACGATCAAGACGACAGCGGAAAGTCTGCAGAGAGACGGGGCTTTGTCGGTGCGTTTAAGCATGAAATCGCTAAACGTTTTACAGTCCGACTTGGAAACCTGGTGGACTGGGATCTTCTGGCACTGACTGGCCGTCTAGTGGAAGTTGCTTTTGTATATTAATAGTACATAAAGACTGCAGTCAAAGGCCACAGTTCTTTTGACGCTTAACCTTCAGTGCAAGGAATATTACTCTGACTTTTAGTCACGTTACACATACATATGTTAAAATTTCACAATGGTCCTACATTATAATTCTGGAATTTGAAAAATTTGTTGCAGCAGTTCTTAGGTAAACAAACTCACCTTGATGGTTCTGTCCAGCGACGCACTCGCAAACTGGTTGTTGTCTTTGGGGTTGATGACAATCTGCATGACGTAGTGTGTGTGGCCCTCAAACACCTGACTGCATGACCACTTCTTCTCCCAGTCCCACAGCTTAATGAGCATATCATCTGAACACACACACACACACACACACACACACACACAAAATACATTTTTATTTCAAATTCATACATCGTAGAATTTACATAATAACTGTTGCTACATACATACATACATACCACTGCTAGTAAGGATGTAGGGCTGAGTAGGGTGCACGGCGATGCAGCGGATGTAATCCGAATGGGCCTCGAACATGTGCACCCGCTCTAATGTGTTATAGTTGAAAACACGAATCTGCATGTCGTCCTAGAAGACAGAGGCCGCAAAGGATTTACCCGACTCGACGTGGAACCGAATCTGACCTAAAAGTACTATAAATATTTGAAATGATTTGCATTGTAAATAAATGTACTTACCGCCCCGGTTATGACCCAGTTCTTCCTAGCGACAAACTTTGCAGCTCTCACTGGCAGGTCGCACACTTCGAACGTCTTCACCAAGGTCTACGGTCGAGGGAAAGAATAATACTCGATGAGCGAGAGGATCAATTGGCTGCTCTACTTTATTCTGGATTTGAGTAACAAAAAAAAACAAAAAACAAAAACAAACAACAAAAACTATGTTGAGCAGCTGAATTCACTACAAAGCCTTTTTTCACTCACTTGTGTTTCGTGGTTCCAGACGCACACGCTGCCGTTGTAGAGACTAGCCAGCATCCATGGCTCGGTGGGATGGAGATCCACGCTTTTGACGCGGTCCGACCGAGCCGTGAGCTTGCGCTTGATGTCCAGCCTGAGAGGCTACGGGTAATAAAACGGGGAAAAAAAACGTGAGGGAGCAATATGACCATCCTAAAAGGTGGAAAAGCAGAAACCTTCCTGATTATTACACGCTCACGGCGCCGACACCGGAGACTCTTACAGAGACGATATCACCAACTACAAACACTTTCCTTCGTCAAACAACAGCATGTTTTTTTTTTTTTTGTTTTTTTTTTTAAAACTCCGTTATTATCAGCTTTAGATGAGGTGAAGCGTCAGAAACGAACATAACGTATTAGAATGAGCGCATTACTATAAACCTGTGATTTGCCCTGCACTCAGAACTACTCTCAGAGCTGCTGTTATAGAAAATTAAGCAACACCGTCCAGCCAATCAGAACCGAGCGCCATTTCACTTTTAAAGTTTATGCTTGTTGAGATCCATCTTTTCACACTGAGGACAACCGAGGGACTCGGACACAACTATTACAAAAGGTGCAAACATTCACTGATGCTCAAGAAATTAACACAATACATGAAGAACCAGGGGGGTGTAAACTTTTGAACAGGGGGATCGGTGTAAATTTAAATTTTTTTTTTTACATAAGATATTTACATGTTTCCCACTTATCACCCTGTTCAAAAGTTTACACCCCCCCTGGCTCATTTGTGTAAATTCAGTTATTACTGTGTGTCTTGTGGACTATATATATATAAACATCTGTTATGTGAAATAACTTATTCAGGGTGGAACTAAAAAAACAAAAAAAAACAAAATGCTTTTTTTAAAAAAATTTTAATGAACCGTCTTATTATTATTATTATTATTATTTCTTTAAACTATTAACATTTTACAAGGCGTATGCAAACTAATACACTGACCAGTCTGCCATGTCTAACGACAAATATGCCAATTTATACACAGCTTGCAAACAACAACAGTTGAAGACAGAAAGAAATAACGCCATTTAGCTATAAACGGTACTCAGTATACCATAACACTGCATGTAAACACAAATACATCTATGAAAGTGTCCTCTATTCAGAATTAGGCGGATGTCATTACTATTATTCTCTTCATTTCAGCCCGTTGCATATTGGAGAAGTCACTAGCTAACTAAATGAAGGTACATTAGACAGCTACCTAACAAACTATATTAATTTACATATCGCAAACAGTTCATAAGGACTTATCCCCAATAATCTGTGAACGTGTTCTATCTGTCAATCATTTTTAAAACGCAAGCGCCGGTGGAAAAAAAATACCCAAGCCGTACAGCTATAGCATTAGCAACTTGTCTATGTGGCGATACGGCCTCCAGTTCAGCGCGACCGAAATAACGTTAGCTAGCTAGTTAGCAGTGCTGCTAGCTAACTCCACTACTACATATTTAATTTTATAACTACAAGCACTATTAGACTCACCATGTCTGCTCTTGCTCAGCTTTTCCCTTATAATAAATTTGCGATGCCGCCTCCGACACTGCAGGTTTCCTCTACACAGCAAATCTGACGTGGAACTTCCTGAAACGTGATGTCGGAAGTGATGACGTGGGCACGCAAAGCATTGTGGGGTGGGTACTCGAGCCTAGCGCTAGTTTTCTGACAGGAGAAGTTTATTTAAAACGAGTGAACTGTACAGGGAAGCATTATTGTGTGATTCAATGAATGTAATTTTTTTTAAATGTTATTTTTAATGCGAAGAAGAGCACAACAGGTTTTAACATTTAGTTTGTTTGACCATTGGATTAAAAATAAATAAATAAATGAGGAACACACAAAACAAAATACACTAACACACCATTAAAGGTTCAAAGTTCACTGAAATAATAATGTTATATACACTATATGGCCAAAAGGAGGACACCCGACCTGACCATCACACATAATCTTCACCAAACTCCCCAAACGTACCTCAAAGTTAGAAGCACACCATCATAGAAAGACTTTGTATGCCATGGCATTACAATTTCCCTTCACTAGAACTAAGAGGCCCAAACCTGCGCACAAAAAGCGAGCTCCATGAAGACATGATTTGCCAAGGTTGATGAACGTAGAAGAACTCGAGTGTCCCGCCTGCACAGAGCCCTCACCTCAACCCCAATGAACACCTTTGGGATGAACTGGAATGCAGAATGCGCTCGTCCGACATCATTGCCTGACCTCGCTAATGCTCCTGTAGCTGAATGAACACAAATCCCCACGGCCACGCCCCAAAATCTACTGGAAAGCCTTCCCAGAAGAGTGGAGGTGATAATGCCGGTAAAGGGGGACCAACTCGATATTAAATGCCCATGGTTTTGGAATGCGATGTTCAATACGCAGGTGTCCACATACTTTTGGCAGTATTGTGTATTTCCGGTCTATTGAAATAACACCCACTTAAACTTACCATGCATGTACAATGCAGGTATATACAATGTGGTTATTTGGGGGCTTTTTTAAAAATATATACATATATTTAAATGAATGAACTAATTAATTAACTACATTCTAATCAGTCTACATACTATATATAATTTATTACTTACTTATCACCCACTGAAAATTAAATTAGACCATTCAGGTGAAAGTGGCTTTATTTGTTTGTTTGTGTTTTTAAATGAATGAACAAATTAAGTAATCAATTAACTGAATTTTTATTGATTTATTTATTATATGATTACCACAAAATGTCTCAAATGACAAAACAAAGCTTTCTGAAGCAATGGCTTTCATTCCAACTCTACTAAAAAAAAAAAAAAAAAGGGGTGGCGTGGCTGCCTCAGAGCTCCACGGTCCACATTTCGGTCCTTGTGCTCGGGTTACTGTCTGTGTGGATGTCCTGTAAAATTCCCCCTAGGTGTGAACGTGTGTGAATGGTAATCTGTGATAAACTGGCATCCCATTCAGGGTGTATTCCTGCCTCACGTCCAGTTTTCCTGGGATAGGCTTTGGATCCACCACAGCCCTGAGCAGGGTAAAGTGCTTACTGAAGATGAATGAGGGAATTTTCAGTGTGTTTAGTGACATCTGGTGGTCAAAAGCATGAACTGCAGCTATGAATCTACTTTATCCAACCTGCACCAGGGTTTATATTCCACCAATCACAATCGAGTATGTCTCCCCACGTGGGTACGGTGTATTGCGTCTCAAACCGCACATCCCGTACTAAATAGCACGTCGAATTAGTACAACAATGATGCCATTACAATTTTGAACACACTCTTTAGTACGGTAGTGGGTGGAATGAAACAGAGCCCATGTATAGGCTACTTACTTACTTGGTTAGTTAGTTAGTTTAGTCACTTTATGGCGGGATGAAAAGGTAAGTGAGCTATTTTTTTTTTTTTTTTCCAATTACACCAATTAAGTTTTACAAAAGCAACTAAACATGCACAATCTGTTTGTTAACTTGTAAACAAGGTTGTTTATTCCTAGTTTTGTTACCAAATGCCAGAACAAACCGTGTGAAACAACTTGGCATTGAAAACTGCATCTTGTGACTATTTTAAATATTTGAAATACTTCAAATTCGCCGTCTCCTTGATTAAAACTTTAGGTTTGTAGACTTTAAAAAATAATTTTGCTTATATACTTTATTTTCTGTAACCTATACATTTGCATTAATGTGGTAATGTAGCTTGTTCTGGCACTGTGGTAAAAAAAAAAAAAAAAGTCATTATCTGAGGGGGGAAAAATGAGTAATCAACGTTGGAGTGGTGTAAAGATTATTTTCAACATGTCCTGAAGTATTTTATTTTATTTCTTATAGCACAAAGATGACTGTCATTACACCTAATACTATACTTTTATTGCCATTGTTATTATTGAGCAAACAGAGGCTTTATTAATTTTTTAGTGACCATAATGTAGGCACTATTGCTTTCTGATGAACACTTGATGGCAAACAACATCTTCACAATACAGCTCCTGCAAAAAAAAAAAGTTCAAACAGAAAGAGCCATGTTACTGTGGCAATAGAAACCATATGAAAATACAGTTCCCTCCGAAACAATTGAAACGGCAAGGCCAATTCGTTTGTTTTTGCTGTAGACTGAAGACATTCGGGTTTGAGACACAGCACATTTTGTATCAAACCACCCAATTTGTAGGCAAGCAAACTATTGGAACATGTGACTGACAGGTGTTTATTGATTGTGTATACAATAAATAGCTCTGAACATCTATTCTTGGTTTTAACCGTCAGTTTCACCTGTGAAGACTGCATTTGTTGTTTAAAAAAAGGTTAAGCCAACATGAAGATCAGAGAGCTGTCTATGGGAGAAAAGCAAGCCATTTTGATGCTGAGAAAAGAGGGAAAATCAATCAGAGGCATCGCACAAACATTGGGCATAGCCAGTGCAACAATTTGGAATGTCCTGAAAAGGAAAGAAACCACTGGTGTACTGAGCAACGGAAACCGAAAGGAAAACAACAACAACTGATGACAAAAACATTGTGAGGGCTGTGAAGAAAAACACAGCAAAGAAGTACAGAGATGAGCCACAAAAGTTCTGGAACCAAGATGAACCTCTACCAAAGTGATGGAAAGGCCAAAGTGTGGAGAAAGTAAGGATCTGCTTATGATCCAAAACATACAAGCTCATCTGTGAAACATGGTGGAGGTAGTGTCATGGCTTGGGCTTGCATGGCTGCTTCTGGAACAGGCTCACTAATCTTTATTGATGATGTAACTCATGATGGTAGCACCAGAATTAATTCAGAATTTTTCAGGAACGTTTTGTCTGCCAATTTACAGAGAAATGCATCCGAATTAATCGGGAGGAACTTTATCATGCAGCAAGACAATGATCCCAAACACACTGTCAACTCAACAAAGGACTTTATCAAGGGGAAAAAGTGGGAGGTTTTAGTCTGGCCAAGTCAATCACCAGACCTCAACCCAATTGAGCAGCATTTCACCTCCTGAAGAGGAGACTGAAGGGAGAACCCCCCCGAAACAAACAACAACTGAAAGAGGGTGTGGTAAAACCCTGGAAAAGCATCCCAAAAGAAGAAACCAACAATTTGGTGATGTCAATGAGTCACAGGTTTGATGCAACCTGCATCAAGCAAGGGATATGCATCCAAATATTAAGTGTTATTTACTTCAAGAGTTGTCTGTTCCTATATCTTTGCTCACCTCAAATTGGGTTGCCTAATACAAAAGGTTCTATGTTTTATCTGCACACATCTAGATGTAAATACCAGGAAATAAAAGCTGAAATCCTAAACTCTCATCTCGTATCTGTCTTTTGATCGCAAACCCAAATGTCTTTGGTGTAGAGCACAAACAAATGAATTGTCCTCGCAATTCCAATAGTTTCAGAGGGGACTGTTGGATGACATAGGATGTATATCATGCATTATGATAGTAACTGGGAAAAAAAAAATGTCAAAGCTCACCAAGTGTAGTTTATCTCCCTCTATCCAGTGCTTCCATCCACGGTTGGACTTTTCTCCCTTTTGTGTGCACACCAATGTGTCACCCTCCCAGCTGACCAAAGTCTGTTGTCACAGTTAAATGGCAGTCACAGTGCTATCTTAATTTTGCTCATTTTACACATAAGCTTTAATTACCAATCGAACTGGAAAACATGGAAAAGTCTTCAGGATAGAGGGCACTGTGTTTTTTTTTTTTTTGTCTTATTAGGTTAAAGAGAGAGAAAGGAGAGGCTGGTCAGGGAGCTGTTTGAAAACTTGATTGTTTCATGGACGAATCATTAAAGTAACTATAAACAGATAAGAAGTACGTCGGTTTAATTTGTAATTCTTTGCAAATGACTGTGGTAGAAAAGGAATAAAACGATTCAGAATGTGATTGCGAGGGAGTGATTTCAGACACAGCAGTAACGTTTCAAGGCAGCTGACACAACGTACATATAATTTTTTACACGTTACAGGGCAGCGTAACCCACTCTGAGGTAATGGGTTATCTGCCCTCTTCTGCATACATGAGCTCACACGTGCCTATGATTCTCTAATGTCACTGTGATTGACATCACTCACACCCAGAGAGCATGGCCTGTTTTGCTCTCCCACAGTGCTGGCCACAGATGGATGTGGCTTGTCGGGATTTGAGCTCGTGGTCTCCAGAACGATCGGGCGGACGCTTTTCTGTTGCGAAAACACTCCCAAGTGTTTTATTCCTCTTATGCCACAGAAATTTGCGAACAATTAGTTTGTTTTATTTATTAAAGAATGACACATCATATCTTTTAACTGTTTATAGTTACAGTTTGTTGTTGACCATCTGTAAAACAAGTTCCAGTTATCACTTGCATTATAACAGCTATAAACAGTTGTTCCCTAATTCTCTAGTAGCATTTTCTCCCTGATCACTTGTGTGCCCTCTTCAGGATTTTTGGATAACCGTAGTTCATGGAAACGGATTCTTTCACATTTTCTGCTGGTGACCTTTCAGACATTTGTTTAAAATTGTGAAACCTTTGAATGGTAACCTATCTTGTCCCTACTATAACACATCAAACTATACTAAAAACATGTCATATTTACCAAGGGTGCCAGTATTAGTGGAGGGCACTGTATATCATATCTGATCTCGACTTGTGTGAAGTAATGGGGTTGATATGGGGTCAAATATTCACACCTACCTTCAGGTTTCTGTTGTCAAGTCCCTTAGTATACTCATCAAACTCCTCCCCGATTGTCAAGCTTATCTCGTAGTTCCTGAAGGTGCTGAGTGTCTTTATTGTAAGCTTGTCTTCATCCTGGATAATAACTTTGGTTTGAGACAAGTGGACGGCGATCTTCCGTGTGACCAAATCGATGTCTGCAAAAAACAAACAAACAAAAAAAGAAACCCAAAACCAAGAACATGATGCGAGTTGATCTTGCAATCATCTACAAGCACCATGTGTACAAGAAAAGAATCATCATGCATATCATCACGCCACTCATTCGGTCTTACTGAGTATTTTCATGTAATCTTCAAAGTTGTCATTTGTCTCCAGAACCCACGTCCCACCGAAATCCACAGGCATGGTGGTGTCCGGTGAAGTTTGGGCAGAATGTAAGAGAGCATGCTGTTCTGGGACTTTATACTGGAGCAAGCAAAACGGTCACAGTACTAAAGATAAGAAAGAAGAGCAATGGGAGAGCAGCCAAAATGAGGCACATATCCGAGTCCAGCCAATGGAATAAGAAGGAGAGAAACATAGACATATAGTTGTCCTTGATCATAGTCAACTAGCAGACACAATGTAAATAAAATCTTTAGGTTAAGAAATGGGTAACTGTCATTGGCGCGACCACCATCAGGCTTCACTGTGGGGATGGTGTTCTCAAGTAATGAGCGTTTCTTCCAAATGTAGCACTTTGTACCAAGGCCAAACAATCCTCTCAGACCAGAGAACCTTTTCCCCCATGTTTGCTGAGTCTCCAACATGTTTTGTGGATCTCTCCAGTATCTTAAGTTGCATTACATATAGGAATGAGATCATTTGTGTTTACTTCCTCATCCAGTTCTCAGTTGTTCATCAAGTGTTAATCTTCAGTTTTCAGACCCAGATCATTAAAACAACATGATCTCACACTTTTTTTTTGTTTGACAGATAATTAAAAAGACAACGTCCCGTGTACAGTGACAGTGATTTTAATAGTAATAAGAGAACCATATTTATGGAACAAAAACATAAACATAAAAACAAAAACAAAAGTGCAGTGTTAAAAATAGAACAGTAGGGGTCAGCAATGTCTAGCTTTTAGATAGTGAAGACCAAATGAATACCAGTTCACGGTCCAGTCAAGCACACGACCGAGCAATAAACAGCACCCAAAAGTCTCCATACATACATACAGTTGCAATCAAAATTATTCAACCCCCATTGCAAATCAGGTTTATTGTCAAAATTTACAGACTTTCAGCTGTTTGCAGTGAACAAGCTTTCATTGCTGTTTGCAATGTTGTCTCAAGCACCCCTGATGGAACTAATCAAGGGCTTCATTAGTTGCACCAGGTGTGCTTGAGCTGGAACACATGAACTAACTCTTTTAAGCAAACACACTATACTTGGCTAATGGTGGCCAATTCAAACCTTTCTCTGTGCAACTTTAGGGACTTTAGGGACAGAGAAAACAGTGGGAATGAATTTAGCAAAAGAATGGATATGCTGCACAGTAACTTCCTCAGCAGCTGACACTGTGAAATGCCAAAGGCCCATTTACCAGCAGCCAGCATCTTTGATGAGGCTAACGGAAATACATGTGAAAACAGTGTGGTTAATAGTCAATTTGAACAATTACTGACCACATCCAGGGTTGTTCGAACTGCTTACAAGGAGGCTAAACGTTGTGAACCTGCACATAGCTCTGAAAGTGAGACTGACTGCCAGGAATTAAATGGAGTTAACAGCCCATGTTCAGTTCAGTTTATTTGTATAGCGCTTTTAACAATGGTCATTGTCCCAAAGCAGCTTTACAGAAATATTTAAATTCAGGACATAGATTTTAAATTTATGAATTTATCCCCAATGAGCAAGCCAGAGGCGACAGTGGCAAAGAAAAACTCCCTGAGACGATATGAGGAAGAAACCTTGAGAGGAACCAGACTCAAAAGGGAACCCATCCTTATCTGGGTGACACCGGATAGTGCAATTATAAATAAATAAATAAATAAATAAATACCTTCTATAAATGTACCAGTACTACATGGTCAAATAGCAGTTGTGAAACCATGAAAATTCATTACAGTTTTTATATGAAGTCTGTTTTGTTGAACTTCTTCACTGTTGGAGACTTGAGTGCCAAACTGTTTGTGGCAATTGCAGTCCTAGCCATCATAGCATAACTGTTCATATGAATTGAGGTCCAAAGCCATCTTTATGGTTTTTAAGTGGTACCATCCTCAGTAATCTCAATGATCTTTGGGCTGCACCATGTGGGGCCATCCTCAGCAGCAGCATGTGACTTCCAATTGATGAGATCTCCAACCAGAAGTAGGGCGACATCATCCAAACATCCCAGTTCACCACAACACACTATGCCTGTGAGACCTCTAGATCTGCTCCTTTACCTAAGAAAAAAAAACTATTCACAAAAGGCTTGACTAAACAAACATGTTTTCAGCCTGGACTTGACACTGAGACTGTGTCTGAGTCCCGAACACTAATTGGAAGGCTGTTCCATAACTGTGGGGCTTTGTAAGAGAAAGCTCTTCCCCCTGCTGTAGCCTTCAATATTCGAGGTACCAACAAATAGCCTGCACCTTTTGATCGAAGTAGGCGTGGCGCATCATAAAAGACCAAAAGTTCATTTAGGTACTGTGGCGCGAAGCCATTTAGCGCTTTATAAGTCAATAGTAGTATTTTATAATCAATGCGAAATTTCACTGGGAGCCAATGCAGTGTGGATAAGATAGGGGTGATGTGGTCATATCTTCTAGTTCTAGTAAGGACTCTTGCAGCTGCATTCTGGACTAACTGGAGCTTGTTTATGCTCCTACTGGAACATCTAGACAGTAAGGCATTACAATAATCCAACCTAGAGGTGACGAAAGCATGGACTAATTTTTCTGCATCATGTAGTGACAATATATTTCTTATCTTAGCAATATTTCTGAGATGAAAGAAGGCTATCCTAGTAATATTATCTATGTGGGCGTCAAAGGAAAGACTGGAGTCAATAATCACACCAAGGTCTTTTACTGCTGCACATGATGACACAAAATGTCCATTCAGAGTTACTATGTAATCAGAAAACTTACTTCTAGCTGCATGTGGTCCTAGTATAAGTACTTCTGTCTTGTCAGAATTTAGTAAGAGGAAGTTAATAAGCATCCACTGTCTAATGTTCTTTACACATTCCTCGACTTTATTAATCTGGTGTCTGTCATCTGGCTTTGCTGAAACATACAACTGTGTGTTCCATGTTTACGAATAATTTGACCCAGAGGTAGCATATATAAAGAAAAAAGCAGTGGGCCTAAAACAGAACCTTGCGGAACACCAAACTTAACCTCAGTATGCATAGAGAATTCACCATTTACATTACGAACTGATAACGATCAGTCAAATAAGACCTGAGCCAGGAGAGGGCCGTTCCCTTAATGCCAACAACGTTTTCTAGTCTATCAAGGAGAAGAGTATGATCAGTTGTATCAAAAGCTGCACTAAGGTCAAGCAACACAAACATGGAGACACAACCCTGATCAGAGGCCAGCAGTAGGTCATTTACCACTTTAACCAGTGCTGTCTCTGTGCTATGATGAGGCCTAAATCCTGACTGATATATTTCATGAATGTTATTCCTATTTAGGTACGATCATAGCTGCTGTGCTACAACCTTTCTAAGATCTTGGAGATAAATGGGAGATTTGATATTGGCCTATAGCTGGACAATTGACAGGGGTCGAAGTCAGGTTTTTTAATCAGGGGTTTGATAACTGCTAGTTTAAATGATTTAGGTACATTGCCAGTGCTAAGGGAAGAATTGATTATTTTTAGAAGGGGTTTGATTATTTCTGGAATAATCTGTTTGAAGAAACATGCAGGTAAGGCATCTAGAATACAAGTTGATGATATTGATGAAATTAATGAAATAAGTTCGGTCTCTCTAAGGGGAGTAAAGCACTCTAATCGTTGATCTGATATTGCTATATTATTATCTACAGGGTTAGTTAGACTGTCTGGTTTTAAATTAATAGTCTGAATTTTAATTTATTTTTAATTTTGCCAATGAAAACACTCATGAAATCATCGCTGCCATATAATGATTGTGTGCCTGTTTCTGTGGCGGTTTTATTCCTAGTTAATTTTGCTATAGTATTAAATAAGAATCTAGGATTATTTTTGTTCTCTTCAATTAAGGTAGAGAGATCTGAGAGTGATCTAGCAGCATTAAGAGATTTCCTATAGTTCAGGAGGCTCTCCTTCCATGCTGTTTGAAATACTACCAATTTGGTTTGACACCATTTACGTTCTAATTGTCGAGTGATCATTATACCAGGGTGCTAGCTTTTTCTCTCTAATTATTTTTCTTTTAAGTGGAGCTTCCTTATCTAATGAGTACAATCATTCAGGCTTTTAGGGAGTACAGGGACTCAAATACACAAAGTTCCAGAAGGACTGAGGCAGTTGTTTGCTGCTGTGAATACCACACCAATCTCGAGTGGAGCGTGAGCGGGGTTTCTCCAAAACGAATTTCATTTGTAGGTCATTCTAGAAGCACTTTTATGTGTCCGTAAGCTTGGGGACCGGGACCTTTTCACATGCCTCCAGACTTTCCAGATCACTACCCTCTTAGTGTTCTGGGAGCTGCAGGTTTACAAATTAAGCACTGTGCCTTCCTCAGTGGACGTTTGTGAATGTCTACTCCTCGGTTGGTCCGCAACACTTCCAGTCTTTTTGAATTTGATAATAAGTTTGGCAGCAGTGTCGTGTGTGTGTGTGTGTGATGTGTGATGTGCTTGCCATGTTTCCTGTTAAAGTCCAAAGCAACCGTGTGACCACTCTTCGATCCAGCCATGAGAATGATTTCATGACGTTCTTTTGTCGAAGGCATTCTTAAAGGCTATCTGAAAAAAAAAAAAAAAAAAAAAAAATATATATATATATATATATATATATATATATATATATATATATATATATATATATATATATATATAAAAACTAAGTATGAAACATTTTGGAAGGTATTTTGCTAAAAAGTGTTAATTTCCCCTATGTATGGAGACTTTTTGTTCATCCTGTATATTAGCAAACTAAAGCCAGAAGAGAATAAATTGCAGTTGTGGGGGAAAAAGTTCCCACATTATCATATGATGGCTATCAACATAAGAGAGTAAATACATTTTCATCATGTGCATGATGCCCTGCCATGGTATGGTGTCCTATCCAGTTCATGGCACACCTAGTGTTAGCGAGATAGGCTCCAGGTCCGTCGCAACCAAGACCAGCGATTGCTGAATATGAATGGGTTTTATTTTGACGATGTCCACTTGCACTGGCGAAGCTGCTGTTGGTTATTAACTCTGGCCCAGAAAGCAATTTCACAGGCCATTTCCAGCCGAACCTATAGAATAAATGTGAACAAAGCCTGCCCTTTAGCAAGGAGATACCAGCGCATCTGTCTGCGTCACGAGAACAAAGCAGCACCGGCACAGTGTGACTTTCTAGCCAGATGAAAGCAGTGCAACTACTGGGCGGGTCATCAGAGATCATTGTCTTAACGGGTTCTGTGTGAATTGTGTTCATTGTCTCATGTACAGTGTCTTTTTTTTTTTTTTTTTTTTTTTTTTTTTTTTTTTTTTTTTTTTGTTATTTCAATTTCTGTGTACTGTGCATTACAAACTGTCCCCATTTTTCAGGACCCAAGGGTATAGACAATGAAATAAAGATAAAATGTGAAATAGCCAAGTTAAGTTAAAAATCGTCCATTATTGACAACAAAATGTGACTTAATGTTGCAGTGTTCTAAAAAGGTTTGTATTTCCGTAATAATAACAACTTGTTCTTGTCAGAGGTGGTTGGAGTATCAAAAATATTTACTCAAGTAAAAGTACCATTAATAAGAAACAAATACTCAGGTAAAAATAAAAGTTCTCATCCAAATATCTACTTGAGTAAGGAAGTATCTAGTTAAAAGAAAAATACTACAGATGTAGCTGTTACTCATTACGCAGGAAGTGTCGCATAAAAACAGACTGAATGTAAATAAATGTTTGGAATGGATGTAACTCTTCTGAGTAAAGCTTCCGCTCGCTGTGACTTTCAACAAATCTTAGGCCATAAAAAGTCTTAAATATCATAAATAGTGGGGGGAAAGTCTTAAAAAAATTATTCGTGGAGGTCTTACATTTTGGAGTGTGAACAGAGGAGATGTTTGAAACAGCAAACGTTTTTGATTGGTTGGTGATTATTATGGTAACTGATTTGCCTGCTAACAGAGCTGCTAGAGTGGCACAGGATGTGCTGAGGTGGACGTGAAGTAATGGGGAAATGTAAATTTAACAGCAAGTGGCACGAAAATAATCATTTCTCTGATTGGTTAAAACCGGTACTGGGGAAATGATTTGGAAGCCCGCTGTAGCATTTGTAAGAAATGCTGTAAACTTGGCTCTATGGGTGTTAAGGCCAAGGAATCGCACATGCAAGGGGAAAAGCACAAGCCATATGTGTGAGCTTGTCAGCAAAATCCTACTGCGCCCTATTGCACCCAGGTAGCCATCCTAGCTTGCAATGTTACTACTGAAACTGCAACAACTTCCAGCCAGCAATCATTTGACATTCATTTGACATTCAGTGTGTGGCTCTACACCAACACTGAAAGTGGCGGCTATCTGGGTATTACGGACAGTGGGGACTCATCACTCGTACACTTCAAACGACACCGACTCAATTTTTCAAGCAATGTTTCCTGACTTCGAGCTTGTGAAGACCTTCACATGTGGACGAGACAAGACTGCCAACATCAGCAGGTTCGGTTTGGCTCCGTACATTAAAAAAAAAGCACTTGCCAAGGCAGTAAGCAAGGGTGTGTGTTTGTGGTCATGTTTAATGAGGGTCTAAACAAAACAACCAAGACCAAGCAAATGGACCTTCACTTGCAATATTGATGCGATAAACAAGTTCAGTCAAGGTACATTCCTAGTGTTTGTCATTTTTTTTTTTCTCACCACATACTGTCTCATTTAAGACAGACATGTTCCTTGTATCTTAGGGAAAGATGGTGAGCTGCTTGTTCTGCCCGGCCCTGGAGTTGGATGATGGTCATGATAAATGGCCAGATTGTTGGGGTCAATGGTTGACGAGCACTTTCAGAGTCTATATAGAGACAGCATTGTTGCAGCAGGGACATTGTTCAAAAGTGCATTTAACTTTGCACTGCAGTGGAAGATAAGAAAACTTTAGAGTTATGATCATTTGCTTCTGGTAGAGACACCGGTGGCCTCATTAGGGGTCCAGGCTGACGAAGCTCTCTACATAAATTCTCGCTACCTACAGCCTGAATATGAGAACTGGCACGTTGGTTTAAATCAATCAAATCGCATTATGTTTGCACAGGTATGATGGCGAGTTCAGATGTTGGATGTTTAGCCCCTCCTCAGTGCAATATTAAAAAGGCAATATACTGTATATACACGTGAGTATACAGACAATGTAAACCCCAAGTAATTCAAATGACAAAATACAAAGGGTGATTGAGGTGTCAGCTGGTAGTGTGATGGTACATCAGTTACATGACTATTGCAAAAGGCACAGAATGAATTGGGTGGTCACATTGTATGGGGTTGATGGGGTGTGGGTGGGATTGTGCATGCAGTTATGAGTTTTAGAGGCATGCTCAAACCACATGCTAGTGCACTGGATATTCAGCAGCCCGATGGCCTTGGGGGGGGAAAAGCTGTCCGGAAGCCATCTGGTTCTGGACCTCATGGTGCAGCGTCGTCTGCCGGACTCTGGCTTGGGTGGCTGGAGTCACTTGTGATGGTGCAATTCACAACACCGTTTTATAAAGATAATGTTTACACGCCATAAGATGTTTTTATCAGGTTATTAGTATTGTAGGAAGATTCTGTGGCACTGCCTCTTGATATTCTCACAGAGCACAGTTTGCAGTCTGCTTTGTCCAAATCCCTGTGATTTCATGTTGTCTGTTCATTAACTGTTAATAGTACCATGCGGTATTGGATGTTGGTATCGGAAGCTTTCAAAAAACAAACAAAAAAAAACAAACAAAAAAAACAAACAAACAAAAAAAACCAATACCAGTATCAGTATTGATGCATCCCTAGTAATAATTTCTAAATGATGTCCCTGACTACTTTACTGGTTTCTTCTAATCATCCAGTATAGCACAAAAGCAAATTTCCACTTCACTCAGATTTCTGATTTCCTATGAGTCGCTCACAATTGATCATTGAAAGAACAGAAGCAAGAAAAGGGAATGCCCTGTGTGATGGAACTGCTGTCGAAAATCAGCTTTCTACCCACTTTAGAAAGATTAATTTCCTGCTGCTGGCCTTTGGGTGCTGGGTGTTTTGGAACTAGTCTTCAAATGACTCCATCTCTTCCTCTGTAGGCACCATCCAGACAATCTGCAGTACACAGCATGAGTCCTCTGTTGATGCAATGCCTTCTAATATTAACTCCAGTCAAGAAAGGCATTCAGTTGCTTGGAGGCTAGAAAAATACCTCCAGCATCCATAATCATATTAATCTGTTCAATGTTATTGAATACGTACTTATTCAATATTGGAGCTAAAGCCAATTCACATATATTTTGTAGGTTCCTGGAGTAAAGCTTTGATTCCGTAACAACGTAAAACACATTCATCCTTCCTTCCATTTCTGGGATACAAATGTTTGTATTTTACATAAAAAGCACAGTGAAGGCTACACAACATTTTAAAGGTAAAGAGACACTCCTTTATTCTAAAGAAATGTCTTTATTGGTCAATGTACAGAAAGTGCTGTAGTGACCACCAGAGAAAAGGCATAACTTGTAACATTTACAAAAACAAAATAGAGCGATTTCAAGATATCTAAAACAATGTAACACATGGGACAGTTGGGTGTGGTTGAATATCTCACAACAGTGGTAGTACAAGTACATGGCAGATGAGGAAAATGGTAACCACAGCTACAAAATCGTACATGTCACACAGTGCGGAAATAAATGAAGCAAATGACCTTTTCCTAGCTTAGATCACATAGCAGGAACAACAAGCAATTTCCAGCTACAGAAGAATGACTACATTAACATCCATCTTGATTTTGATCCTACTATATTGTTAAACAAGCCTCCTCAGCAAATGCATATGTTCTTAATGGATCGACGAAATGGCACAAAGCCCTCATCTTCACAAGACTTCGCCCATCCAACGCCCCCCCCCAAAAAAAAAAAAAAAAAAAAATACAGAACTCATTACTAAATATGAAGTGGGGCCATTTTGTACACAACTGGTATTTTTAGGGTAAAGAGCAAACTTCCTTTTTTTTCTTGTTTAAATCTGAATTTAGGATAGAAAATGGGACACATCATGATTTGCCGTTCGTACTCTTTTATGTGGAAAAAAAGTCAAAGAGACACTAATAATCTGAGAGGTTTTTTTTTTTTTTTTTTTTTCCTATGACCAGCAAGTGTGGACACAAAACAAGGTGGCATGGGATGCATTCTACTCGACCGTTTTCTATTTACAGTATACAGGCATATAAAATTGTACTGCCAACCTTTCTCTGACGATTCAAAAGAAATTCAACAGAAAGGAGAAATAAAGAAGAAAAATAAAAAGATATATTTTCTGTTAGAATGTGTAAATGAAAATCTATTTAAGGTTCTAAATATTAAATGCAGTAAAAAAAACCTTTGAAAGTATTTTTTTTTTTTACGTTAAAAATAAATTCTTATTGTTAGACAAAAAAAAAAAAAAACTTTATGCCACACAAATTTCAAGAGCTGTGTAAGTTAGTGTTAAGGAAAATAACCATTAACCACACGTTGAGACATTAAGACACGTAATATGTTCAGCAAAACATGTAAAACCTCCCAGCAATGCTGGTTTTCACGATCACTTTTTGTGTCTGTGCATATATATGTTACCTGGTAATGCCACCAAAAATATTGCACAAGTCTTGTTTTTTCTCGGGTTCATTACATTTAGGCTCCTTAAACACAGAGAACGAGGACTCTCTATTTGAGTGAGGGCATGTTGGTGCAGTTCCATTGCTGGCCATTAAAGGTAGATTAGAGGATTAGACTACACATCAGGTAAGTGTCAGCAAATTATTATTTTTTTTTGAGTGGGTCAGTTAGATAATAATCGAAGATTTTCAGGCAGCATTTTCTGTTTTTTTTTTTTTTTTTTTTTTTTTTTTTTTTAAATTTATTTTTTTTTGTGTGTGTCTCCTGAGTGTATGAGTTGAGGACGGGTGTTAATAATAGGGTAAAGTGGACTCGTCCCACACTAGTTTGCCCTTCACTCTCCCTCTTTCAACTTTTGTGTGCTCCTCTTCTTCACTATCGTCAGACTCCACACTGGACAGATTCCTAGCCAGTTCGTCGTCGTCCTCCTCCTCAATGTATTCGTCCTCTTTCTCAGGATACTCCTCCGCGATATCCTCGGCATTCTGATGGCCATCAACGTTCTGTTTCACAGAAAACAAGGGAGAGACCGTTCTTTTCATAAAGCATTCATCTCTGGATTGAAATTACAAGGCCATGGAACTATTTGGATGGAAATTTTGGATACAATTAGACTTGCTTTTACAGCTTGAATAGCTACAACATGTTGTAAAAACACACAGAAATAGGTATCATTTAAATTCATGAACACAACAGAAGGTTACATGTGTAGAGTATTCCTGCTTGTCTCCTTGCTGAGTACTAGTATCAAAATTTTTGCCTTCCTGATCATGGCCAGATAAGAACACTACATGCTGTGCATTAACTCTTGCAATTTGCAGACTTGTCTGGCCATAGAGATTGCCATCAAGTAAAGATGTCTTAAGCTAAATCCAGGTGTCTTCCATTGGTTCATATGGCAAAAATGTCTTGGTGCCTAGTCCAGGTACCACTGTGCTCCCATCGGCAAACCATCAATATCTCACACACACACTTCTGTGGGAGAGACGCTTTCAGCCAACTCTGCAAAAACTCCAAAACATTGTTCACTGTGCAAGATGAGAGGTTTATGCCCAGTGTTTCAGACCACAGAAAAAAAAAAAAAAAAAAAATTCACTTGCCTGCACACAGCTGGTGTCTAGATGGATCGGACAGGCTCACTAGAGTGCGAATGATCCTTTGCAATCATGCCAGTGATGTGCTGGAATTGCTCCCATGGGCCAGACTCATAATTTCAAGGTGTGTAGTCTGGCCGGTACAGGGTATGGAGGGCCCATCAGTAATGTCAACAACAGATGGAACCATGTCCTGTTTGGTCAGAATGGGGCCAGCAACAACACTGCTTGCATAGTCCGTTGGATATGTTGCAGTGTCATCCATAACATGGCAGAGGTGGAAAGGTATACAGTAGAAATTTGGCCAATTGCCTGCCAGCACATCCTGGCCAAAAGACTCTTTTACTTTGCCCTGTCCTTGACCCACACTGAACAATGAGTTGGTTCACAAACAGATCGACTTGCCATAGAAGAACCACCTTTGTGAATTAGAAAATTCCCAGGCAAAGGTTTTCTATGAAATGGAGCATTCACTGTCTGATTGCATTGGCCTGGTAGTTAGGAAGTTCTTAGATAGAAGGTATACATCTGCCCAATTCGAGAGCTTTTACAGCCACCTTGCATTTGCTTGTGATTTTGTGCCGTGAAACAGCATAGATGTGTTGCTCCACAGTAATGTGGAAATGCACATCTTCTTGATCTGCGGTCACAAACCAGTCATGCTTGTTCATTGCTCACATCATGTCTGGTATGGGTAGCATACCAGAACAGCAGTCGTTTTATGAAAACATTCAGGTCACACAGATGGATCCAGCCATCCGCTCTGGTCCATGTACTATTTCCATTGCTGTTTGCTTTAGTAGCAACTGCCCTTCCATAGTCAATAGACTTGGGTGTTGCGCCTCTGCTTGGCAGACCCCGGTGTTTGGCAGTGGTCGATGGTTGAACTGTAAATGATACCCTGTACAGGTTGTGCTCCGTAGCCAGTGATCTGATGTTATCAAGCTGCAGAGGGGAAAACCAATACACCATCGACTGTGTAATTTAAGAAAATAACGGTGTGATCCCCCAGCACTTTCAGTGATTCAGCTGAACTTTATTTGTACGGGACTAGAAAGGATGTTTGGGGATAAAAAGGAGAGCCAGAATGTGTGTTCAAATGGCACAGTCAACGGTGGCGAGAACTGTAATAAATGACCAAGGTGCACGCCAATGCACTCTTATCTGACCGTGCACATTTAACAATAACAAGATTAGGCTTATTAGCAAGAAACAAAGAATTACAGCACCATACTCCACATCTCTGAATCCACTTCCTTGACTTCTTGTCAAGACCAGAAAGGGAAAGTGAATGAGCCATGACTTATTCATGTCGGGTCATGAGGTGATGACTTTGCTATTGGTACTTAGCAAGGAAACCAAAGGAAACTGCGCCCGTAATCTGGAACAAAAGGAATTGGAATACATTTTTGATCCAATACCAACAGAAATACCAGGAATTCCCCTCTTAGACTTGAAAATGAAATGGCATGTGTCTTTGAGATGTGTAGGGAAAAACTACTCCTGATCCAAACTGTCTGCTTCTACCCCTGGAACAAAATTCACTGGACAGGTTAATGAAGCAATTGTGCAAGTCACCTCCATAGGATTGACAGTAATGGTGAAGGTTGTGTCATCCCAGTCTATTTCTGGCTCCTTGCATTCATCCTCATTCTCTTGTAGGCCTTCAAGGTAGACTGCATGAAAGCGGTAGATGCCCAGCACCATGATGATCACCAGGGCAGTGATACACATTACTATCATTACTGTCGCAGCTGCAGATGTATCTGTGAACACACACACAATGCACACACACAAGATCAAAGTGACAAATTACATATAAGGTCTCAGATAAAGTATGATAAAATCTCATGTCATAAAAGTAAAAATACAAGTTGATCTGCAGCATTACTGGCACAACTCATGACTCTAAATGGTTAATAAGCTGGTTGCTGCTGAATTTTATTAAACCAAACATGACGTGCATGTTTCTCTGCTGGCCAGTGTAGCTTTCTAAACTAGCTGGAAGGGAGAAACTAGCAGTGTAATGCAAAGAGACTGCAGGCTTACCTCGCCCCTAGAAATATGTACAAAATACACCGACGCAACACGCAATGACTCCCCAGTTACGTCAAAACAGAAGCACTGCGGAAGCTCCACTCGTCATTCCTACAGTCTTTTCTAGCATTGTATTAACTGACGTGTAAGGCAGCGACTATAAGTTATGGATATAAGTTTTATGTCGATCTAAGTTTTCAACTGTACAATAAGGGTTGCAAATAAATAATTATTAAAAACTCTTGCATTTATGAGACTATTAACAAAAGAGTATATTGTAAACTTTAAACTTTTTTTTTTTTTTTTTAAACAATGACTGGCAGAAAGGAAATACATTTTTATAAGGTTTATACATAAAGTTGAATGCTTACTCAGGCATAGTAGTGTGTGTATATATAAATAGCATAATAATAATGTTACATATTTAATAATGTTTAAGTAACATTTACTGTTTTTTCAAGTGCATTCTAGTTATCTAATACATTAAAAACTCTTAAGCAATTTTAAAGTGCTCCAGAAAGGTTTGTGTCATTAAAAACATGATTAAATAAGAAATACAACGATACACGACGTGCATGAGCTGTTAGTATAGGAGCATAATAACGTATTACTATAATAACATATTATAATGAGAGCACCTGTCATTTATGGCGCTAGGGCGAACAACCGTCAGAGAAAGTTACTCCACACCTTCTGATTTGAGAATTTCAGAAAAGAAAAAAAAAAATCAATCACGGGGCCTGTCCAGATAAATCAGCAGAGCAAAGTCTTATGTGGCCGATGGATAAGCAGCAACTATTTACTAATATTAATTAATATTAATAAATGTAAAGTTGTTTTTGTGTCTGGTCTCCTTACCTGACATGTATTTCGAGTTGGTATGGATGACCAGTGGCTGATGGACGGGTCTCATGTACTGGGATTGGACAGCCATTTGATTTACATGTTCCACAGACTCTGTACTGTGAACAATTCGTATCTGAGAGGCGAGAAAAAAAAAAAAAAAACAGAAAAAGAATTTTGAAGATTTAAAAAAAAAAAAAAAAAAACAGCTGAGATTTGTAGAAGGCTGTGTGCTGCGAAATGTTTGCCAGTGGCGTATTTTTACAGCTCAAAATATCTTCCTCTGTCTATCATTGTTAGCTGAGAAGGATTCAATTGAACTGTCAAAATGTGTGAAGGAAATGACAAATGGTGCACAGACACACAAACGCTCCGTTCCGCATGCCAAGATGTGACCTCTGACCTCTAGGTTAAAGTTGTTGCTGGTGTAGCGGCCATTGAGCTCGGAGCAGCTGAGCCTGAACCTTCTTTCTGACAGGTTGGCCGGCTGCCAGTTGTGGTACCTCACCTGCCGGATTGCCAGTTCGTATTTTGCCATGGAGTCCACACCTGAGACACACACAGGCCATCAGTCAGTAACGAGACACCTAGCGAATTATCTTCAGCTAGACAGAGCCACAAAAATACAGTGGAGCCGCTGAGGTGACATGGTCACAAATTAATATATTGACACCATGAGTTAATGCTTTCAGGCCCAAACTAAGTATCTTGTGGCTACAAATAATTATTTTATGGCTATGAGTTGTGGCAGCGACTTAACATGTTGTGCGAACGTCATACTTAATGTCCAGCCTCCAGTTAATTGTGTAATAGGAATGGGTGAAAGCCTAAAGTCCTATTCAGACCAATGGCATAGCTATATCGCAGTGTCATATATATATATATATATATATATATATATATATATATATATATATATATATATATATATATATATATATATATATATATGAATTAACTTCACATCAGTTGTAAGCCTAGCAAATGAGTGCATGGTCAGCTTATCCTTTAACCCTTTCTCACAGTACACAGTACAGAATGGAAATCGACTTATCGGACATTTTCCATCAGTATAAACAAATTGTTTTATTGCCGCACGTCTGTTATAAGATTAGTCAGGACACTGTTGGGTTTCTGTCTGTAGAGTATCATGTCTCTGTTGAGCAGGGCGATGGGAAAGGGGAGAGGTGTGAGCTCCCTCTAAAATTTAAAAGGATAAACTGCAGGCATGTTTTCTTCATAGAGGAGTACACTGAATTAACAGGAAAAACACTGGTTTTATTTTATTAAATTTGACAACTAATAACAAAATAGTGACATAAAAGTGTGATTAAAATACATCACCCTTTGCGAAAAAAAAAGAATAGAAAAAAGACAGTCAAAAGAAGGTATAGTGCAATAATGAATCAAGGTAACTCGCATCTATGAGAAGTGCCAAGACTAAGAATAGGCCAAGTTAAATAAATACGTTTTTATCTGGATTCATAAACTCTGAGTGAAGTGCCTGGGGTAGGCTATCATTTTTCAGGAGGTTTTTCCAAGATACGCCAGAGCTAAACCATTCAGAGCTGAACTTCACATCAACATCAAGTGGCTGATCAAAAACAGTAACATATTAGGTATTAAAATGATAATACATGTAAAATGATAAACATACAAAAAGAGGGGGTCCCCATTTATGGACGTAGTAGAATATCTGATGTGATGCATACCATAGATGGAGATGCCAGAGGTAGAATTAGTGGCGTCTAGGTGTTTCCCCAGGAGAGAGCTGTGATGGATCTCCAGACTCTCATGCTCTGGATTCAGCTCCTCCCCAATGACCAACACATCACAGTAATCAAGGTTGTGCATTACCTCCAGAATTCCAGGTCTGTGACCTACGCACACATATACATTAGGTACATCTACCTTAAAACTACACACTGTGGCTGGTTTGTCATGTATCATATAGATGCATATTGTCCATTTTTGACTATAACTAATCTGTTGCTATACACAGCCTCTCACTGCCCCCCTCTACCCCATATACACTGAATATCACCCACTGCTGAGCCTTTGTGTGGTGCATGAAGGCAATTTCAGTGATCTATTGCTCCTACGGAAAGGAGCACAATGCATTCAATAAAACAAGGTGCACAATTTGGCGAGGCTTGGACAGAACAGTTCTTAAAAGTATGGTACAGTAGGTATCACTTATTTTTGAGGACATTTTATTTCCTAAGTATCATGAAACATCGTGTTTCTTCAGTCATGCTTATATCACGCCTCCAAGTAATAACCTTAATTCATCGTTTGTATCACATCAGCACGCTCCCCGAGCTAGCTTGGAAGGGGAAATCTCAATTTCAAATTTCAACACACACACACACCAAGAGAGGTGTGTGTGTGTGTGAGGAAAGAAATATGATAAGCCTGGCTCTATCAAAAAGTGAATCTGTTACTCAATTTCCTTCCTAATTTATTCATGATTTATTATGTTATTTATGCAGAAAGCAGAACCCCTTTTCACATTTTTTTATATATCATTTCAGAAAACGTGTCTTCCTCCAAGACATGTGAAGCCAGCCAGCTGCTGCTCGTGCTGCATCTCAGGGCATCCTAACACACTCGGAGGAAAACGCTATCTGCTTTCTTCCACATATATGAGCTTACATCTGCCCACGATTGACTAGTGTTGCTGTGATTGACAGGAGAGAGAGAGAGAGAGTGAGAGTATGCCATCCCTCCCACCCAGAGAACATGTTGTGCTCCAATTCTGCTCCCTAGGCTCCCAGCCACAGATGGATGTGGCATCGCTGTGATTCGAACTCGTGCTCTCCAGACAATAGGGCGAACGCTTTTCAAAGGAGAGGGCTTAAATTATTCGAGGCTCAAGTTCTAAATTAATGGCTTTGTTAATAAAGTCTTTTTTTTAGTAACCACATCCTCGTAAAACACACAATAGAAAACATGCACACTGCAGCGTTTTGAGTGTAACACAATATTGAGCTGTGTGTGTATGTGCTGTGTTACCCAAGCTGAATGTCCCGTCGCTCCTGGTGACCGTGCTGATGATGTGAATCTCTTTGAACAGTGCCACCCCAAGAGGGGCTCGGAGCTCAGCTGCTGGTATTGTTATGCGCTCGGTGCCTGTGATGCTGATCTGTGGCTTGCTGGGCACCAGCACCATCACCACTGCCTTTATGTCTGGGATGGAGATACACGAGTCCTCACCGAAACATCTGCACCACACAGACACGAAAAGAAACCCTCGTTGAAGACTTGCATTTGAGAGCATTGGCCATTGTTACAATGCTCGATTCTCATTGGTGATTCTTTTTCTATAACGATGCACTTACTGAATGGTAGCGGATACATGTAGTGTGCGCAGGCCTGGAGTAGGGAACTGCCTTGAGTTAATGTACGAGACCTTCGCCATGGCTGCGTTAATGTTGTCCAGATCATCACTTTCTATCACTAGCACTGACTGGGCTGGGTTAAAGTGGAACTGAATTGGAGAGAAACAGCGAAAGAGGGAGAATGTGTTCAAGGATTTATGATCGTGTGAATGTGCCGATCTGTTTATGGGTATGTGTGCACCTTGATGCCTTTCCCCAGGCTCTCCATCGAGTTGATGTCCAGACCCTCCTTGCAGGCCTGTAAACAGGAGATGACCTTCTGAGTCTCGATCTTCCCAGGACGGATAGTGAGTCCCGAGAGACTTCCCCGGAAGTACTGTGTGAAGCGCGGCGTCATCACCTCTCCTCCTGCCAGTTAGTCACAACATGGTCAACAAAAACCCAGCGTACCAAACAAGTGCCACCTGCACCACCTGCATTAAGAGCTACTGAACGTGTTTGGGGGAAAAGCCTGTCTCTGTCTTCAATCTGCTGACACTAGCATTCAGAGAATCTCCTAATCTGGCCTCTCTCCTGGCCCACTGATCATTTTTCTGACACATACTATATTACCATTTGATTGTCATCTGAGCCCAGGAAAACAGTAAGTTCTCATTAGTGACAGAAACGGACAGCCTACTATATCTGTTATGATATAGTAGCATTATTTTTCTAGCCTGGAATTGTGCAGAAAGACGAGGATAAAAATTAATACCCAGCTCCAAACACTCTATTTGAGTAATTGGATTATGAAGATCTAAATTGCCCACCCATGTCTGTTCAAGTGGAAGTTACATTAGCAGTAGCATGATGAAATGCTTATGAAATCGGCGAGTCTTAGCAGTAGTAAACTTAATGGACTGTTTGTGTTAATCTTATTCATAGCTATTTATACCACAGCACCGCTGAATTCTCAAATCTGATTGGTCCGAAGGTGTTTGTTTATTTTTTTTTTCTAACAACGTCTCTGACAGTAGTTCAGTCTATAATTAAAATCACAGTTTTATATTAAGGTGCTTGTTCTAATAAGTTGCTGTAATAAGGCACACATCAAGACTCTTCTCTGTTTTGGCACCTAGGTGGTGGAATGAACTTCCCCTAGATTTCCGAACAGCTGAGTCACTGGCAGTCTTCAAACTCCGTCTAAAGACCTACCTCTTCCTAAAGTACTTAAATTAGTACTTTTCATTTAAAAAAAAAATTTTTAAAAAATTGTGTTATCTGTGTTTCTCTTACCATTTTACCTTCCATCAGAGTTTTTAGACCGATGGTATTCTTACACCGTGACTTAGTGAACCAGTATTGGGATGTATTTGATGACAGAGACTCAACGCACTTTTGTAAGTCACTCTGGATAAGGGCGTCTTCCAAATGCCGTAAATGTAAATGTTTCTATGAAAACTACTTACGCAAGACTTGAATGGTCGACACTCCACATAAACAAATGGGGGAAAAAAACGTATAGTTGTTTATATCATCATTGATTATTTTCCTACAGCAGCACTTTCCCACGTGTTTAATTCCTTGTGTTTTCTTTCAGACCTTATGCAGTAGAACGCATGACTTTCTTGAACAGTGATAAGGATCTGAATTGACCCAACCTTGAAAATCCAGTTAACAGCTTATGTTATGCAGGAAGTTGTCATTAAGTTGACTGCTAAAGCAATCTCACATGCTAAACAGTCTGAAAGGTTCTATAATGTGGCTTAGTGGAGCTTAGACAAGATCCACTGAGGTGTACTAGTGAGTGAACCGTTCGATTCCTTTGTATCCCATCTTGGGGATCACAATAATCACCACCAGAGGCAAAATAGAAAGAAAAAAAACAGATGAGTGCTGAGAGCCTCATTTCAGAATACTGAAACCAATCGGGCAAATTTTTTATTTATTTATTTTGTGCCTTTGATCGAAAGAAAAGAAAAAACGTACTCTGTTTCCAGGGGCCAAAAATGGCATCTCCTATTGGTATTCCAGCCAGGACTACTAATACCTTTCATGCCTCTAACAACAATGTCTATAATTCTACAACTCTTAAATTGACTCTTAAATGGTTGCAGAAGTTATACTTTTTGCTGATATAGGCAAACAAAACACCACTACCACCACACCATCAACCTGTCTGTCCTCATTTCCCTCACCTTGCCAACAGGCACCAACTGTCAGCTGCACGTCAATCTGGGAGGGGTGAATGGGCCAATCGTCTGTTACTAGGTAGGGGTCGTAGGTCACTCCATCGACAAAAAGGGTCACAGCAGGAAACTCCACGTTGATCACGTAGTAGTGCCACTCTTTATCACAGATCTGTGCGGCGAAAAGAGAAAGAAAATATTTTTTTATGTGAGTAGGCTCTTAACATTTACCTAAAAGAAGTGGCCTAATATTAATATTATGCAATGACCGCTAAGGATTTCATTGCACGACAACATACAGCTAATCATGCATCATGTTACTCCCACAAAGAAAATCCTCCTTAAGTAGTTCAGATTGACATTTAATTACAATGGCTACTGTATTTAAAAATGAGGCATCCTGGGAAAATTAAACTCCTCTATCTTGTCATATGCTCTCAAGTTCCTAGAAGGAGGGAAGTCAGAACGCTCAGCTTGATTTTGCAGCATTCTGTTTGCCTGGTATAGATGGCTATATTTTGTAATCAGAAAAGCGGGCAATTGTTCAAAATGTAGAAAAACAATTCCATGTTCACTTCTCCTTCCCTTTTACTGGATTACAGGTGCATCTCAATCAATTAGAATGTCATGGAAAAGTTCATTTATTTCAGTAATTCAACTCAAATTGTGAAACTCGTGTATTAAATAAATTCAATGCACACAGACTGAAGTAGTTTAAGTCTTTGGTTCTTTTAATTGTGATGATTTTGTCTCACATTTAACAAAAACCCACCAATTCACTATCTCAACAAATTAGAATATGGTGACATGCCAATCAGCTAATTAACTCAAAACACCTGCAAAGGTTTCCTGAGCCTTCAAAATGGTCTCTCAGTTTGGTTCACTAGGTAAGCCACAAACATTCATTGCCAAAGAAGCTGGCTGTTCACAGAGTGCTGTATCCAAGCATGTTAACAGAAAGTTGAGTGGAAGGAAAAAGTGTGGAAGAAAAAGATGCACAACCAACCGAGAGAACCGCAGCCTTATGAGGATTGTCAAGCAAAATCGATTCAAGAATTTGAGTGAACTTCACAAGGAATGGACTGAGGCTGGGGTCAAGGCATCAAGAGCCACCACACACAGACGTGTCAAGGAATTTGGCTACAGTTGTCGTATTCCTCTTGTTAAGCCACTCCTGAACCACAGACAACGTCAGAGGCGTCTTACCTGGGCTAAGGAGAAGAAGAACTGGACTGTTGCCCAGTGGTCCAAAGTCCTCTTTTCAGATGAGAGCAAGTTTTGTATTTCATTTGGAAACCAAGGTCCTAGAGTCTGGAGGAAGGGTGGAGAAGCTCATAGCCCAAGTTGCTTGAAGTCCAGTGTTCAGTTTCCACAGTCTGTGATGATTTGGGGTGCAATGTCATCTGCTGGTGTTGGTCCATTGTGTTTTTTGAAAACCAAAGTCACTGCACCCGTTTACCAAGAAATTTTGGAGCACTTCATGCTTCCTTCTGCTGACCAGCTTTTTGAAGATGCTGATTTCATTTTCCAGCAGGATTTGGCACCTGCCCACACTGCCAAAAGCACCAAAAGTTGGTTAAATGACCATGGTGTTGCTGTGCTTGACAGGCCAGCAAACTCACCACACCTGAACCCCATAGAGAATCTATGGGGTATTGTCAAGAGGAAAATGAGAAACAAGAGACCAAAAAATGCAGATGAGCTGAAGGCCACTGTCAAAGAAACCTGGGCTTCCATACCACCTCAGCAGTGCCACAAACTGATCACCTCCATGCCACGCCGAATTGAGGCAGTAATTAAAGCAAAAGGAGCCCCTACCAAGTACTGAGTACATGTACAGTAAATGAACATACTTTCCAGAAGGCCAACAATTCACTAAAAATGTTTTTTTTTTTTTTATTGGTCTTATGAAGTATTCTAATTTGTTGAGATAGTGAATTGGTGGGTTTTTGGTAAATGTGAGCCAAAATCATCACAATTAAAAGAACCAAAGACTTAAACTACTTCAGTCTGTGTGCACTGAATTTATTTAATACACGAGTTTCACAATTTGAGTTGAATTACTGAAATAAATGAACTTTTCCACAACATTCTAATTTATTGAGATGCACCTGTACATCTGTGTTGCAGAAATGCAAAAACATTTTGGAAAAATATTGACTGCTCACACTCCGAAAAATGACTTTTTTTTTAGTTTGCTACTTCCAGTTATCCGCGTTACTAGGGATGTAACCGATGGCATTATTTGGAGAAAATAGCATGTTATAAACATATACAAATAGGAAATATTGTTTAAAAAAAAATAATAAAAAAATTATCCACAAATATATATAGGCCATTTGGTTGAGACTAGAGGTGTGCATCGGGATTTGGCTCCCACAAGACTATTGAGCAGGAGGTGTTTATTTCATGCGTTCATGACCATGCAGTCAGATATGAAGCTCACGGGACACAGAAAAACCACATTCATTAGCAGTGTGGCACTGCGCAATGCATTTTCAGCGTCCTGGTCAAGGTTGCATTGGTTTAAATCAGGCTACTAGTTTGGTTATATTTTGGGAATTGCCTATATGGTTAGGAAATATTGTGGGCAGGTACAAACAAAAAATAACAACTGCCCCAACAGGATTAAAAAAAAAAAAATCCCTCTTTGCACATCTCTAGTGCAATTATGAACTTGAGTGATGTAGCTGAGGTTGAGGAAGTGTTAGAGCCAGAATTCACACAACATACAGACAGTGCTGACAATTTTATTTCTGGTGTTTTCCAGTGTTTTCCTGCTGGAAATACTGGTTAGGTGCATATTAAATTAAAAAAAACAAAACTGTTATGTTAACTGTTTATTGCATTACACACCTATTGTATTCGTATTCCGTCATTCTTTTAATACATTTATTATGGTAGGCCACACCTTCCCACCTCAGCATTCAACTAAACGCCACCAACCTTGAATTAGACATACAACAGATGAACCTGGTCAGCATTCACCAATTGAATTCAATGGGCTTGAGGGGATTTACTGAGAGGGTAAGATGTCCATGAGAAAAACAAAGGGTATGAAATGATCATCCTCGTTTTCACTCTGAAAGGCGGAGTTGTTGATTGCTTTCAGAGTGCAGACTGGGCTGATCATTGGAGCATGAGATTGGCTGAGTGTTTCTAAGTGCTTAGAGATTTATGGACCTGTAATAGGCCAGGCTTGAGTTTCTTGGGGGTAAACAATCATTTGAGGCTATCCCCACTGAAACCCCCACCCCACCCCCCAAATACCCCATTACTTTCCGGACTCATCAACCAGTCATTTCGAGTTACAGAATGTACAGGATTTGTAGTCAAGAATTAAGTAATGTTCAGTTTGAAAGAAAGATAGAATTTGCTTTACAATCTAGAATTCTTTTTGTGGTACCAGATAAAATGTTTAGCAGGACTAGAACAGGTTTTCAGATTGCTAAATCCTGCGCAAGAATGAACAGTGGAAAGGCGAAGCATTCAGCTAAAGGCAAGAATAGGCTTTCCAAGCATGGAGAACACTACTAGGATCTGGGTGGTCCCGTTATCTGTTTGCACTATCCTCTGTTGGAATTCACATCTGTCCATTCACAACTGAGATGCTTGTACAGAGCAAGAATCACCTGGTTGATGGAAACAGCTTTCATCCCAGTAGACTTGAAGGCCATCCAGTTCTAGAGGGCTAAATACAAGACGCACATATCATTCATCTCCTCCACAACAGCGCTGACAGCGAGTGGAGCAAGATCACAGCGAGTTCCATCTCTACACTGAGCAGTGGGGGATAAATGATTCAGGAATTCCTGATACATTATTGGCATCGACCTCCATGTCTGTGCCGCAAGCTGGTCCAGTATGTGACCTGATCCCAAGAATACCAAATCAGTGCTCTAGGGAGCTGGGCTTATTTATTCCCATGCTGTCAAAACATCTTTGTGCTGGTCTGTTTGATACAAACATGTTCGTCTACCCAAAACTAGTAAGAGATCACTGAAAAGCAGGCCTTAATTTATTCGAGACATTGCACCTTTTTATTAACTCTCCACTCACCCAGATGTAGATTTTCATATTCAAAGCAGTTCCTGATTTAATTAAATTTGCAGTTAGCATAGTTACCATTATTTATACTTTTTTTTTTTTTTTTTAGTTACTGAATTGTAGATGAACCACTTTCCTTTTAAGGGGGTACTCACACTAGGCCCGGTTGCCTTGTACCGTGCCCAAGCACGACTGTCCCCCCTCCCCACTCCCCCACTAGCCTGCACACATTGCACTTAACGTTCTGGGCCTGAGCACACTTACGTCATTACGATGTTACTTTTTGTTTAGAAGAAAACGGGAAGAAAAGCACTCTCGCACAGCGCAAGGGAGTCCATCATTGTAACTTTACATACTCTGTGGCTTATTTGGAGTCATTTGGGGCACAGTGATGCATGGCCCTCTCACATGCCTAATAGATTGCCAAATAGATTTATCACTTTTGCAGCGCAGCGATTTTCACTTAATCATGCTGCACGCATCATGTCTTAAGGAGGCAGCCGACATTGAACCCCACTGAACACCATTGACTTCCCCCATGACATTCTCTTCAGATATCCACACCACTCTCACCCAACTCCAGGCATGCAACAGAGAGAGATGATATGGCAGTGATTAAATTTGCAAAAGCATGGGGAGGTGAAGGTGGAACAATATCTCATGTGAAGTCACCAGCGTATGAGAGGAAACCATCTTTCGAACACTTCACAGCCGCAGTAAAGGGACCACAGAGTTTTTTGGCAGTTCATCAGATCCACTTTCCTGGAAATGTCATTCATGCACATGAAAGCACCCAACACACACTTGTGCACTTGCACACAAACACTTGGCTTAGCTTCCTCTCAGTGTGGCTCTGCCAAACACTTCAGCCAGCCATGACAAAGCCATCATTTCAGACTCCCTCCTCCAGGAAATGCATTGTGTGATCAGAAGGAGCCGTTCTGATTCAGCACACAATATATTGGCTGGGTTCTCGAATAATCCCTACAGTAGGCTTCTAGTGAAGAACTACAGAAAATTGAGTTTCTCTCTCTCTTCTTTTTTTAAAATTTTTTTTATTTTTATTTGTTGGTCAGAAAAGCTGTAGGCAAAGAAAAGTTTCTGGGGTACGACAGAGGATGGAAATGGTACATTGTGGATGGATATTTAATATTGTTGCAGCTCTTTTGATTGCTGGGGGAAGAAGAATTAAGTTTATCCTTTTTCATGGTTTGCTTTTTCCACTTGCTTTCCTCTTACCCTGTTTCCAGCACCCTCTTTCCCTGTCTGTGCTGTTCGCTCTGCAAAGGAAGAGTCGAAACCGTAACAGCAGTTTGCAACTGTTGAAGTTGTGTAAAACCTTTACTAAGATAAATACTAGGCATTATTCAAAGTACATCATAAACTTTGAGATGGTAAGGAGTTACCTAGTTACGATATGACTTTGGTAAATGACTTTCAATATCGCTAGCTCTCAAGTTTATACCTGCTTGTTAGTTAGCTAACTTTGTTTACATGAGGTAAAGAAAAGGCTGTTTACCAGTAACATTCATATATATTTTAGCCTAACTGGGAATTTTAAGAAACTCCACTGATATTAAGAGTGAAGAGCGAAAGGGAAAAAAATGACATGGCATGCCGTGTAGGAATCCTGCAAACCAGAAGACATGAGATGTACGTTTTTCACAAATGCAGCGCAAGCACTTTCTCTAAAAATGAATGATCCAGTCCAATAAAAGGCTAGTTTGATACATCAATAAAGCATTTGGTCTCCTCCACTGACCATAACAACATTTGCGAGAGACCCAGGGATTGGTTCTCTGGAGCGCTCCCGGGCTTGAAAACAGCTTTCATACTTCTCCAAAAGTACAGCAACAAACTGTATATTAACAGAACTTCATCGTTTGGATGCAGGGAAGCTCCTCTATTTCTGTAGATTTCCCATGCTTCACGTTTTGGAACCCTATTTGAATCTCTTTTGATTAATAGTGGATTGTGCAGTATTAGTATAATCTAGTCTGGCCCATTAGTCTTTTGTACCTAACCAAATATAAGGATTTACATTATGTATGGAATTGTTGTAATGAATATTAGGAAGAGGATGTTAAAAAACAAAAAAACGAAACAAATAAATAACGTAGCGCTTATTGCTGTGATAATGTTGCATACACTGGCCTGTATGTTTCATGATGGTATTTTCCCAGATGTAACTAACAGGAAGAATGATAGTATTACCTACTAGAATAACCATAGTGCATCCTTTTGCCATCTCTTCCTCAGGTAAGCAACGCACACGCACCCGGCTGTCCACATGATTTAAAAGAAAACGTGATTCATCAGACCAGGCCACCTTCTCCCACTGTTCCATGCTCCAGTTCTGATGCTTATGTGCCCATTGTAGGTGCTTTCGGCGGTGGACAGGGGTCAGCATGGGTACTCTGGCCGGTCTGTGGCTATGCAGCCCTGTACGCTGCAGGCTGTGATGCGCTGTGTTCTTTTTCAGCAATTTCTGATACAGTGGCTCTTCTGTGGGATTGGATCAGATGGGCTTGCCCCAACTCCCCATGTGCATCAATGAACCTTAGGAGCCCATGACCTTGTCGCTGGTTCACCGATTGTCCTTCCTTGGACCACTTTTGGTAGGTACTAACCACTGCATACAGGGAACACCCCACAAGACCTGCCATTTTGGAGATGCTCTGACCCAGTCGTCTAGCCATCACAATTTGGCCCTTCAGAGTCTCTCTGATCCTTGCACTTGCCGATTTTTCCTGCTTCGAACATATCAAATTCGAGAACTGACTGTTTACTTGCTGCCTAATGTATACCACCCCTTGACAGGTGCCACTGTAACGAGATAATCAATGTTATTCACGTCACGTCATGTTATGGCTGATTGGTGTATATGTCCGCACTCTCAAATTGTGTGTGTGTGTGTGTGTGTGTGTGTGTGTGTGTGAAGTAAAAGTCCCAAAACATACGATTACTCCAGGTGCTTCAGTGCCGCAAATCAAAATATAGGGTAATTTGGTCAAACTGGCACACAGTACCTCTGTCTCTTCATATCATGTATTAAGCGTGGATCACTTGAATGCTACCCATCCATTTGCAACTGCAGACATACGAATATCTACAGTTGAACTGTAGCATTTACTATTTTCGACCCATTGCTGTGGCGATACAAGAGACAAAAATATATGTATTTTTTTTTGGTCAGACCAAACATAAATAAAACCTGCACTAAATTCACTGAAAGGGAAATGTGTGGGTGTGGAAGACAAATATTTGTGCATTTATCTAACATTTTTATAATTTATAACGTTGGCATGGAGCCATCACATCCACTGACGCATAATAGGGTTTTTATATTAGAAATGTTTATTTACAGTAACAATAAATCAAGTTGCCTAGCTACTTGCATATTTAAATATGGCACCACATTTTGCATAAATATACACTTCTTTTGACAAATTAGTGGCACCACCACTCTAATATTCAGCCCTGACTTGTTTACCTAAAATGTCACTGTAAAAGCTAACAATGGTGCTTCTCATTGGTAACATGGTAGCTGTGTCTAAAGTGGTTGTACTATGCACTATATTCTAACACCATACACTATGTATGCTTTTCTTTTAAACAAAAATGCTAGTTCACTGAATGGTACCTGAGATCACTGACCAGTGGCAGGACAGCGTCCACAGTAACACCTGGTGATTGTAAAATCCGAAATGTCTAGTCAAACCAATCTGTTCCTAATTTGACATAAAGGAGATGCATCTCAACTCGCATCTCAACACTGTTATTACATTCAAAAATACTTGCTAATCTAGAAAATATAGGCAGGCTACTGATACTCAAAACAGACCTTTCGGTAGGTTTAAAGGCTACACTTACCTTAATAGGAAAACCGGATAGTGTTAGTATGTTAAATGCAAAGTATTCAAATGTGGAACTGCTCATTACCCACAGTTAAATATCCCTGTAGTACCCACAGTTTTAAGTTGCACAGAAACAGCAACGCTAGCACAAGACAAGAACAGTGGTAGGTATGTGATCATCCAATAAGATAACTGCTAAGTAATAAGATAAAAAGATTTTCAATTCCATTTTCAGTGACCGTTATTTAATAGAGTGTGAATCCAGGCTGGGTCAGTGACCGAGATCTGTTGCAAACTGGTGTAAACTGTACCTTTTAAATGTTTTGTTTTTAGTTGTACTTCTAATGTAGTGATTAATGAACTCCTTAGGGCCATATGAACTCTTTGGAGCTTCCATTTCAAGATACTAAAAACAAGCCCTGATCTAATAAAAATACCGTTAACAATCCACAAATTAAATGGAGGAGTTCAACTATATTCAAATCAGGTGAACTCCAATAAGAATGAAAACACAATAACGGAAACACAGATGTTGAAGTTAAAAGATTTTTAATCAACTGCAAGGTGGAAAATGTACAAAATTTCATAATCCAAAGTTTACACACATAATAATACTAAAGCTATTGAATCAGAATGAAACTGTTCCTTTGGCTCCTAGCTAGTCAACATGCATGCATCTGAGCATTGACTGGACACTAAGGAAAGCTTATTACCTTGCAGAATTAGCACACTGAGGCACAAGTAGCAATGCAGTGAAGACCTCCGGTAATGTGAAAAATATTTGCTGATAAAGGATATCATTGCATATTTGCCACACTAAATCGTTGCAGTTCCTCATGAATAATGTAATGTCAAGGAGACAAAGTAATGGCAGAGATGAGGATAACATGAGGAAACACAATTAAATGATCATTTCATTAATCACAGGGAAAAGGTTATGCAACACCTATATCACCCATGTTAAAAAGTAATTGCCCTCTTAAGCTTAACTGGTTGTGCCATCTTTAGCAGCAACACCTGCAATCAAATGTTCTGACAACTAAAGGTCTTTCACATCGCTGTTGAGGAATTTTGTTCCATTCTTCTTAGCAGAATTGTTTTAATTCAGCCACACTGGAGGGCTTTCAAACATGAACTGATTTATGCTCCTGTCACAGCATCTCAATGGGGTTCAAGTCAGGACTTTGACTAGGTATTTTGTTACTTTTTTGCCATTCAGTGGAGGGCTTGCTTTTGTGCTTCAGATCACTGTCTTCTGCATAACCCAACTTAGCTTGAGCTTCAGATCAGACTGATGACCAGAGATTCTTCTTTAGGATGTTCTGGTAGAGAGCAGCATCACACTATGTTTGACTATTGGTATGATGTTCATATGGTGGAATGTTGTGTTAGGTTTATGCCAGATGTAACAGGTCTTTCAAGAAGTTCCACTTTCGACACATCAGTTCAAAAGGCTTTGGAGTGTTGTTTTTTTTGAGACCGATGTGAGACAAGCCTTTATATTCCTCTTGGTCAGCAGTGGTTTTTGACCTGGCAACTGTCCCATGGATCCCATTTTTGCCCAGTCTCTTTGTAATAGTGAAATCATGAACACTGACCTTATCCAAGGCAAATGGGGCCTACAGTTCCTTAGATGTTTGTCTGGGTTCTTTGGTGACTTCCTGGATGAGTCGTCAGTGTGCTCTTGGAGAAAATTTTGTAGGCCGACCTCTCGGAAGATTCACCACTGTTCCAAGTTTTGATAATGGCTCACGCTCCAATGCTGGGGTCTGTGCGTATTCCCCTATCTGGACGACTAGCTGCTGTGTGGACAGTCCCAAGAGCATGTGACGAGCCAGACAGAGCTCCTGATCTTACATGTGTAAGTTCTGCGATAAAAAGTGACAATTTCTGAGACCATTTGAAACTTGTATCTTGGCCACCTAAAACATCAACTCTTGGGCTATTTGTGGTCTGATTGAGCTGCAAGTTTCAATTTGTTTTTACCAGCTGTATGCTTTCTGGCCAAACTATAGTGCATGAACAGGCCGAGTGATTTTACTAAACTGTACAATGGGCAAGGCAGAACTGGCTCTCTGAAGCCAGTGTGGCTTACCAGAAAAAAATTGTGCTGGCATGTTGAATGGCTCCTGCTGTTATCAAAATACAAAACCCTCTCTGCTTGTATGCAATTTCTCAATTGCAGATAATTAATCCAGAGGAAATTCGCAATTGCTGACACATTTGCATTGACACATTGTGGCTGAGGAAACGGTCACGGTATTTAACACAGAAGAAATATGCAGTTCCTGACACAATTGGAGGCTCTCTTAGCTATAGAAACAGATGTTACATTGCCTGTGTAATCAGTCTATTTATTGACTGGTTTCTTTTAAAAGCCTGACACCCTGACATATGTGAAAAAAATCCGTACACTTTCTAATATTTTTGGAACATGCTGAGTCTGCAAGTTGCATGAACTGATTACTACAGCACATAAGAAGCTCTGTTTACTCTGGAGACATCTGAAGTAATGAGAACATATGTCTGAAACAGTGATTCACGAATTATAGATGTTGTGGCAGAAATGGAGTCATAATTCATCTCATACGGATGTTCCATCTGTTTTCAATCAGCATTTGAGAGTGTGGTTAAAATTGCAACCTTCCAATAATTAATAACCCACAAAGTATTTCAAGCCGAAATACTACCAAGCTGCCACTGGTGAGCTCTTGAGCATGGTACTTAAACCTGACCTGATTCAGGGGTACCATAAATCCTGGTCACCCGAGCAGGGCTACCTCCACACCCCATTAGTCATGAACCAATGCATGGAGACCTGACTGCCCACAATGCAACCCAAAACAAAAAGCACCTCTTTTGCTACATTACAAATCCAATATGAATATTTGAGTAGCCCCAGTGATGCACAAAAGGCAGTCTTACCTTAGGCAACTGGCTGCTTTCCTGTTTTTCACCTCACAAACTCATCCACTAAATACTAAATGACCGGCAGTGACTGCATGTTGTCGTCTTTAGCCAATTTTATTTCAGATTTCATTTTTAGTCTGATCCAGTGGCCTAATTCACTTCAAATCTATGCTTACCAAGGACCCCCTAGTGGTCAAGACCTCTGGCCATCTCATTCAATGACTCATAGCTGGACTGGAAATATACCTATTTTAGTTTCCACACACACTCTCTCTCGCCCCCCCCCCCCCCCCCCCCCCTGTACTCTTGGATGAAGTGCCTTGTATCGGTGTCTTCTCACCTGCTCCAGCTTCCAGTGGAACTCAGCCGGCCTGAATGTGTCCATCTGCGTGAAGTCCCTCCGCAGTAAGAAGACCAGACGGCAGTTGTGCACATACAGTGAGTAATGGTGTCTGTTCATCTCTGCCAATATATATATGATGGGTGAAATTAATTACAATGAAAGGAAAAACCTGAATAAATAAGTTCAGAATCATAACGAGTGAGCGTGTACTGCATGCCACAAATAAGCAATTACCATCCTACCGTGCTCTGCGGCATGAATAGAAATGCTGAGTAGGCCAACATTGACCTCTATGTTGGCGAGATTAAAGATCTAATTGACTTTTCAAGGGGGATTATTATTGGGACAGGATGTCAAGAGCTTCAGCTATAATGACTACACAGGTGGCTGTGTTTTTAGTAGCACCAGTCACCAAAATCATGATAAGATTTTGATCAATGGGAAAGTCATCAGTTTTAGAAATTGTGGTCGAGAGCAGATATGCAATGACCACGATGCAGGAACTGTTCTTCAGGTTACTAAGAATGTTAATTGTTTAATATATTAACATTGTGTTGTGATTCCATGGAGATGCACATGGTTTGCCTTTGGTTCAAAATATTTTGGGCACCTGTGACATGCCGATTCCTCAACGTAGCTAAAAAATTATGCAATGTAATAGGGACTGGTTAGGACTAACTAATTTCCTGAATGCTAACTGGCCCTTGTAGGATTATCATTAATGTTCCCATTTTTGGGTGATGCATTCCTTTCATAGGCCATTCTTTTCACTCATACCCGTCTTGTCCGAGTTACATAGCAGCGTCTCCTTCTCGCCTCTCAGTCCAGGACTTGGGCCGTGCTTCATCCATGTGGCAATGGTGAATTGTTCAGTGAGGTTCTGAGGCACCACCAGTTCTGGAATATTGGCTGCCTGCCGTCCATCGAAGTGGAAGACGAGGTCACTGTCTCGTCCGCTGTCTGTCAGCAGCGAAGCTGTCCAATTGGTCGAAGCGCTCGGGGCAGGGAGAAGATCCACACTGCCTGAAGCGGCACCTGCAGAAATACCAACTGTGAGAATGGCTTTAGCTTATGAGATGATGAGAAATCACAAGCTGAACTAAACAGCAAACATCAGCTCAGAACAGTGGTTTAGCATAGCAAGGACCAGGGGTTCTAACCTCAATGTCAGAATAATGTACATTTAGTATATAACATTTTTTGGTAAAGAAAATTCAAACTTGTATTACATTGAAGGTGGCAAGTAAATTATGTGGAAGATTCCAAATGCCCTAACTGCAAAAGCTTGTCTGATATCGACTTTCTGTACATGCACAGCCACATACACACCTTTTATAGAGACCCTGCAACATGCTTTCTCTCATGTGTACTTGGTAATCCTTCTTGGTTTGTGTATTGCAGTTATGAGAAAACATTTTCTCCCCTTTTTTGGATGATGACAGGATAGCAAGTGTAAAATAATAAGTGATGAGGCAAGATGGTGTCGGTAGAGCATTCTTATTCCACTTGAAAATACTGTCTGCTATATGTGAAGCAGGAAATTCTCCTCTAAAAAAAGAGCAAAAAAATGACCAAGATTCTGGAGTTAATGCCGGTGATATGATACACTTTGAAACCTCTTTGGTTTCCTCGCACAAGGAACGTCATGATTTGATCAAGTTTTTGGATAGCTATATGCTGTAGAGATAGTTGTGGTATCTGTATATGTATTAGAAGATGAAATGTTTGATCATGTGAAGGGTTTCCCAGGTTAGCACATAGATAGTATTACATTTAATTTGTTTGTATTTATCTTAATCAATAATGGATGTTTCCAGTAAATGCCTGACTTCATAATTGCAAAAATCCATTTCCTGAAATGGGCTTTCGTTGTTATATATAGGCTTTGAGCACTTTTCCTCGGGGCATCTTCATTCAGACTGCCCTGTGCTCATCCCCAGACATTTATTCACAGTCTGCTCAACCGGAACACCCTGTAAACCCCTTTAATTTCCTGCGTGTACTCGTCCTCAACTGTATACGGTAATGATTTAATATCCCACTATATGGTGTCACCCAGAAAAGGACTGGTTCACGTTTGAGACTGGCTTCTCTCAAATTTCTTCCGTGTCCTCCTTCCAGTACCCAACTATTCCAGAGTTGTGAGTTCTGAATAACATAATTCTCGGCTTGTCTCGTCTTTTACCCAGAACAAGCTAACTAGGAATATACCTAGGTATATATCTAACAGATAACTAGGTAACTACTTACTGTTGTTTCTTGACCTCATAACTCACCGCAGAGCTTCTGCAGAGATTTCTCAGAGTAGGTTTCCCTGTCGCAGCCCTTCCCGATGTGGCTGGTCTGCAGTTCTACCGTGACTCGCGCCGAGGACATGGGGCCGCCACACGTCTCGAGATGCATCATGGGAAACAGCTGCTTGCTGCCTGTCCCGGGCTCGTAGTCCACTTGCTTACTCCATCCTGGAGAGAACACACTTGTATGAGAGAAAACAAATGTGACACAGCTCTACTAGCACACTTAAGGTAATACTCAAGTGTAGCTCCGTACAGACATAAATACTGCATGGATGTTTTAACGGAAACTAGAACTTAGGTAATTTAGGTACAAATAGGTAATTTAATGTAAAAAAAAAAAATATATATATATATAGTGAAAGTGTTAGAAATTTGAAATGGCAGTTAAGTCTGTTCCTCTGAATTCAGTTTTCAGCGTATCTGATGAACGAGTCAGTTACAGTACAAATTTTTAATACATTGTAAATCAGGACATAATAGCATATTGGTTTGCAGATTTGCATGAAAATAATCATTACTCGGTCTACTGCCAGGCTTGGCAACTGTGCAAGGATTTGGAAATTTATGTAAGTAAGAGAAAAGCATAATAAACTGATACAAGTCTGATAAGAAACTTTAAAGCTCATAACAAATAACGGTAAACACTGTTTGCCCTCAGTTCAGGGACACTTATACTAACTAATGCTTTCCTTTAAAACTTTTATCATTAACCATCCTTAAGTAAAGTTGTGTGCCAATGTTTTTGTAGGCCAACCTGAACTAAAAATTCCTGTTTTTACAAAAGCTTCGGTAACATATACGGTATGTTGTATATGTTGATAAATGCCAATCGCCCATAAATTACCAAGCACTTTTACAGCACAGTTGATTTTTATAATTTATTCACGCCCACAAAACTTCATTTTCAGCTCTCAAAGCTGAAAATGACAAAGCCCACTGGCTAGACCAACTCCTCCTCCTTTTATAGGATGCCATTTCTTTTGCCCTAATTGAACAGTCTTATTTGTCTTTATATATATAGATTTGTTTTGGTTTGCTTTCTTTCAAGTCAGTATAATTTTTCAACAACGCAATCCTGATTTATAATGGCAAGACAGTAGTATCCATGTTGAAATAGATGGCTTTTTTTCCTCCAGAGAGAAAGGGTCATAGTACTTCATGAATAACTGAGGCAGCATTTTCACTCTAAATAAAACAGGACAGAGAGGACCGGGTTTACGCTTTAAATTAAAAAAAAAAAAAAAAAAAAAATGGTGTGTGGGGTTTGGAGTGTTCAGAATAATAGCAATCACTTTTCTATTTTACCAAATCCATAAAAACACAGAGAGAAATAACAATAACTATTCCACACAATGTCCTGAGATGCTGAGATGCTAAAATAGAACCCTGTGGGTCCACACTTTTTCTAGGTCTGGGGAAAAAAAGGAGGCCATCCACACTGTTAAGCAAATTATAATCACATTTAGTTTTATAATCTTTTTTGTCATACTGATGACAAAACCACATAATTATTGTAGGCACAATGCTAATAGTCAGTCCCTCCAGGATTTTGCGATTTTTGCGATTGCAGAATAATATTTGCAGGAGCTTGCAATTTTTCAAAATTACAGATTTTCCATAGATTTGGGCCAAGACACGTCATTTGACGTCATCACAATGCACATTCATGGGCGGTGGTAGCTCAGTGGTTAAGAAGTTGGGCTACTGATCGGAAGGTTGTGTGTTCAAATCCCAGCACCGCCAAGCTGCCACTGTTGGGCACTTGAGCAAGGCCCTTAACCCTCAACTGCTCCTGGTTTGTAGTGTGTGTGTTCACTACTCACAACTCCTAATGTGTGTGCACTAACTTGGATGGGTTAAATGCAGAGGACAAATTCCAAGTATGGGTTACCATACATTGGCCTTCACGTCACTTTCATTCAGCCAAAGCCCCCTTCAATTCACGTGCATCGAACATGAGTACAGCTAGAAGGTCTCGTTTACCAACAAACATCACTGTGAAAAAAAATCAATTTTGTGCTAATTCAAGTAGTTTTCCAGAAAAAAAAAAAAACACAAAAAACTCGACAAATAGCATTGCAAATTTTGAAAAAAGCTGCAGCAAAATCAAGCATACATTACTTGCATATAGTTCAGGCCTTCAAGTTTGCCAGATTTTTCTTGTGTAGAAGCATCTGAAGTTTTTCAGTTAAACATCTAATACTAGTAGTAATATACTGCCAATATATTGCTGCATGAATAGTCATAGTTGTAATTTGTAATCACTGCAAACTTGGTTTAAATTAACAATATGGTTTCCATCCCTTATTATTCAGCACCTTATAAAATAGCACTTGCTCCAGCACATCCTATTATTATTATTATTATTATTATTAGCACACAATTTAATTAAGATATTAATTTGAGGTCATGAAATCACATGTATGTGGGATGTAGGTTATTTTATCACTCTTTTATTTGTTTTATTTTGCTATTTGCTAAAATAAAAAATTGTTGTCAAGGTTTTTGTTAAATCAATGCGATCTCCTGAAAAGAAACAACAATGTGAAGGATACGCTGAATGTCTCTGATTAAGATTTTGTCTCTTCTGATGTAAACCCTTTTAGTCCACCTTAAACGTAACTCAACTCTGACTATAGCCCTAAATTTATTCAAATAAAAATGGAGATACAATACAACAAAATGATTCTTTGATAAGCTTGTGCTCATTTGGAAGAAAGGGACACTTGGGATATGTCAAATTCATGTTGTATGTTTCATTTTATATGCAAGATTAAATACTAATTTAAGTTAAGAAACATTTGGAGACTGGACAAGCAGAGGCACTTTTTCATGAAATTTTAAACTTGAATGAAATGTTAATCTCTCTGCATGGACAGGGTGGACTGCAGGAGGCAGTGAAGGGCTGGAGGATATAGATAGATAGATCAGTGCTGACACATGGAGATTGACCCTGGAGAGAAAGATTGGCCGGCCAATTACAGACCTGCACGACTATGACATGCTGGACTGAGAAATACCCTCTTTTCTTTCTTTTGAGCCTCCTTCTCTCCTTGCCCTGGGCTCATCACCTCAGTCACCATGTTTCCACCACAGCTCCTCACATTGAATGACAATGCAGGACACACAATCTACGAGCCAGTGACTGAGTCTAGCTGCTGGTCAGTGCCTGTCAAAACACATTTAAGGAGCTATCATAAATGAGGCTGAAGGAGGATGGGTTGGGGTCGATTGAATACGGAGAGGAGATAGACATTACTAAAATTGATTTGCACTTTCAGACTGAACTTGAGCATCGTGTGAGATGCAGTTAGCTTGCTTTTACAAGATTTGTAAATAATGTGCTTGAGGGTGACCTTTTGGGTTGTGCTGGGAGGTAGCTGTTGTTTTGCAGGATGATCAAAACCATCTCTTTCTCCAGGTAATATGAGAACATTATTTCCAGACAATGCTTTCCCTTGATAAACTGATGTGGGGGGGGAACTGGTGGCACATTTCTAATTGCCCCAGAAAAACAAAGTTCAGCTTTCATTTTAACAAGCATTTCGCCCTGCAACAGCAAGGTGCACATTTGCTGATAAATTTGCCTCTGCACAAGTACTGGTAAGATGATTTAATTATGTGATATGAAGGGGAATCACAGCTTGGTTTACTTTGCTCAGTGTAGAAATTGTTATTGGAATACATTTGCATTAAATTTAAAACTTGACTGAAAGCAGTTCTCCAGACAGGTCAAATATATTTTGCAAGTGTGCAAAACACCACATTTTCCAAAGGTTCTTCCATTTAATGGTCGCTCAATTTTCCAATGTATTAATACATTTTTTTTTTTAAATCAGAGTTAACATGATTTACCCCAAGAATTATTCTTAAATGCTAAAGGCATTTTTGTCCTTATTCAAAGAACCTCTGGTAATACATGGGTAGGTACTTTACAACTGAACAGTGACTGAAGAAACATGTAATATGTTCATCTGCACTTATTCTCCAAAACACTGGAAAACCAAATGCACAAAAGTGTTACATAGGTATTCTACATAAATTAATTAAAGCCAAAGACTTTCAGAACTCATTTTTTTTTACCCATTATTAGCTAAAGGAAAAAGTGGGGCATGTTAACCCCCCTCTAATTCAGTGACAGAGCTCTACATGCAAGAATGGTACGTGACATTTGAGTGAATTTTAAAAGTTTCTTAAATTTGCTTTGCTAAACTTTGGAAAATAAAAGCTCTAGAAGTAATTGTAATAAGAAAATGACAATGTCATACACTTTTGTTGCACTTGAAAAGAAGGGACTTCAGAATATACTATAGACCATCCTATAATTAACAAATCCCTAATTACACGATATCAGTAATGATAATCGTGGGATCACAGTACATCATTTTGTGGTGCTAAAGTAGTAAGAAATGTAGCATCAAATTAACCTTGCCAGCCTGGCTTGCACATGGGTTTGACGTGGATTTGGACAAGCACGCTCTCTTTCGCCCTCTTTTGGCCGCAGTCATATGCGCTCACCATGATCTCGTAGTATTGCTGCTTGTCGTAACTTAAATGTTCCGTGTTCCGAATATTGCCTTCAGGAAAGAGAAACATATAAAAGGGGTGAGGCAGAGTGACATCGATCAATTACAATTTCACATGACTTCTTCTCTTTGATGTTTAGTCATGCACATTGCTAGCTACATTTGTAACAGTGGTTCTATGAACTTCAAATAACCACCAGGGCCAGTGAAAATAATCCGAATACGTTCTTGTGTGAATGAGTATGCATGACAGGAGACCTTATAACAAAGTGACACATTTGCAATAAATATCACTGCAAACAGCCATCTTTCCCTGGAACCTTCTCATTGGCTTGGCACTGAATAACAAGGAACCCTGACAGGAATCCTGGGTTCACAGGACCACTTATGTAACCGCAGTTCCTATAAGCACAAACAGTTGGCACTCTCATGGTACAGTGATGGCCAGTCTATGCTTAGACAAAGGAGCCTGCCATGTCTTTCTTCTGGGACAGATGAACGTGCAGTCTCAGAACCAGTCTAAATAGCTCCATGGAATGCTACAAAGTCTGATCATCTGATTTACAAAATTGGCTGACATGAACTAGGACAGAAATCCTGGATTCAACCACGAGGTCACCCTAGAGTCATCTGGCCACCAAAGCATGTGCAGAAGCAAAGTGAGCTTATAGTCAGAGGATGCAGTTCTCACATATACTTCTTGTTGTTGTTGAAGTAATTGCCCTCAAAAAGGCAGCGTTTTAAAAAATCCCAATTTTAATATCTTTAGTAGTCTTGTAAGGACATGTTTTAAGAAAGTCCAGCATGAGGGGGAGATCCCATGCTGGTTTCGATAGAGGCGCCACAGCCCTTTCAGAAAGGCTGTAATAAATTTGAGACCCCAGAAAGATGTCATCCTTGGTGCTATGATGCATATAGTGCATATAGGAACCTGTAACTATCTAGCAGTACCCAGAAATGAGGTAGTATTGTCCAAATCAAGCAATGCATTGGCCTATGGGATGCACACCAATCATGGAACCAAGGAAGTGCCACACTGCTTTCCACACTGTAAGAGCAACCTCAGTTTTGACTACCCTATCCTTTTGTTAGAATTGCCTTACATATCCAGCAAGCTAAAGTCTGTTTCCCGTTCACCGAGACAAGAATGCACCCCTGTGTGTGGCATTTGTGGTCCAGCCATAGCTTAGTAACCAAATTCCAAAGGTCAGCATTTCCAGCAAGCCTAGTGGGATTGCCACTACAGCTTCTGATATCAGTCCGATCATCCTCAACAGGATCCAGTACTGCACACAGCGACCTGGCTGAATCTGATTGGCAAACATAGCAATGTCTGCTAAACACAGGGTGGTTAGAATTCAATGAATCTAGCTAACACCCATGACAAGATCTAGAGGTTGAAAGATAGAAATCTGAAATTCCAATTTCCTTGGAAAAAGTATGGGGGGCATGAAAATAGGCATCATGCACGTTCACCGACATGAACCAGCAAGATGAGCATGGGAATAAGTTAAGCGATGAGAACAAGGAAAAGCCAGCTCAATGCTATCAGGCACCACTGAGTTCTGTGTTGAATTCATAGAAAAATGTATAAAAATACACTCACCATGGCTGAATAGACAAGAATAGGCTAGGACAAGTTACCTGTAGCTCCGATTGTAGTCAGAAGCTGTTAAGCAAACAGCTCCATATGGTGTACATGTGGTCCAACATGTACAAGGCAGTAAAATAAAGGGTAAGATGGCTGTATGCAAATATCGCATCATATGTCACGTTCTGATTTTCTGAAGTTCGAAGGTCTCAGATTGCGTGTACATGCACACAAGAAGGAAACTACGTACATATGCACAAATCTTTAGCTGTACCACATAATAAAGCATATGCATCATACTATATACAATGCAGTATTTGTATGTAATGTATATTCAAAACATGTGCTTGCAGCAGGCATAGTGAGGGTGTGAGAGAGTTGTCCTCATTATAAAGAGAACATTCTTCACCTACAAGTTCTCTACTGGCCACCATCTACTCCAGAGCTAAAACTGGAGCTAATGAGTCTGCCCATGACTGAATAGTGGTAGCTGTGTGGCTAAACTTCTGACTTCTGTGATAATGATTGAAAGATTGAATGAGTTCAAATTCTAATTTCACTTAGGAAAAAAGAAAAGGATCTATCAAATGCGAAAATGTCGAATACCATTTATACCAATGGTTCCAAAATGCGAGACACACATTTATGCATCACTATGTTTTATAGAGGAGGAAGAAGGTAGAAGGCGAGTGGTTGACAGGACACGGACTGACTTCAAGCTACCTTCTAAAAACTGACATTAAGGCATTAAGACATTCCACAGAGACGCATGCATGCCCTTACACCACTGAAATGGTGTCGAGGATATAAATGAAAGCTAAATCATTCTTGACATCATCTTTTGCTTGTTGCGTTTATGTATGTGTGTGTGTGTGTCCGTGTAAGTGAGTGCAACATATGGCCAGGGAATGAAATAGGCTTTCCTCTTGTCTATCACACACAGTGTTCCTGATTATCTCATCTAACATCTGGAGAGTGAACCATCTTCTTGTTTCATGCTTCTGGTAATGGATCATTTCCAAGCACTATGTTTTGCCTATGTTCCTATTTCACATGTGTAAGCTACGAAAATGTAATCGATTCTTATTTTGCTATACACAGAAAAGAGACGGAGATAAATAACGGCTGAAGGGAAGTACGGATTTCATGTGTCTTTTTATATCTGTGCTCTGTGGATAATGCAGAGAAGCAGGAAGTAGAGGTAAGGCAGAGGGCCTAGTGCCCATTTATCTTTGTGTGTGTGTGTGTGTGTGTGTGTGTGTGTGTGTGTGAGAGTGAGAGAGAGAGAGAGAGAGAGAGAGAGAGCGAGGAGCCTCACCATTGCGGTCAATGGCAAAAGGTGTGTTTTGTGTAATGATCTCATAGTTGCAGATCTGGCTGTACTGGGCTGAGCAATCCTGGTCCCAGGCCTCCACTTGCACAAGGCTGTCATAAATCTTCCCCTCTGTCACTGTGGCCTGGTACACCGGCTCATGGAAAAAAGGAGAGAACTCGTTCACGTCCTCGACCTGGATGTGGACCACTGCTCTAATGCACAGAATGAAGCAAAGATGGAATAATGGAGAGGAGTGCAGAGAGGTAGAAAATAAAAGGACAAAGCTGCATTGAGACCTTAACACAAATGTGAATTAAATGACATAGAAAGGTAGGAAAATCCCGGCGCTCGGCATGCTTGCTTGTACGAATGATGATCCATTTTTACTTAACTTCAACTGAAACGATGAAAAACAGCACGTGTGTAAGCTAATGCTGCATTATATGTGGCGCAAATAGGAAGCATATTTGTGAAATGTGACCGCTGCAAAAACACAGAAAGTAAAATTAGGAATGTAGATGCATTCTCTAAATACCTTGAGAATTTGCATCCTACTCCATGATTAAACCGGATAGCATTAGCTCCAGATAAACATTGGTGTTAAATATGCATGAGTGTGTTGTGATGTACATTTAATTTCCAGCAAGTTTTTAAGGGTGAGTTTTATGATCCGTTGAGATCACATTTAACATCTACGCACTTGTGGCTCTTTTTCCAACTGCCTCCTGAGATGTCAGCCCCACAGTCGTAAGCCTGAATGATGAAGGTGAACTCCTTTTGTTGCTCGCAATCAATGGGACCAGACGCTTTCAGTACTCCTTCCCCTGACGTCTTGTTTAATACCTCCGCCTTGAACGGCGCGTCCTGTCCATGGATCTTAAAAGCACAAATCTCTCCTGAAACAGTAAAAGCAACAGGTATGAGTTTCGTATACACACACTCCCGGCTTTTCAATCCCACCGCCATTCCAACAAGGCATCGTCAGATCTAACTTCAACAAGAAGGTTGTTCTTGCTTAAATATGCAGGGTACCGTGTGAATTTAGTTTTACTGCTCTTGCTGGGTGAGCGAGAACGACTGTCTATTCACACACTTCTTTGTTGTGGATGTAGTATCACATTATGTCATAACAGAGTTTGCAAGTCTGGAATGTTAAATGGGGTACTGCAAAATAACTGACCTAAATATCCTTGTCTCAGTGGCACATTGTTAACTGGCCCCATTTTAATTTCTTGCCAAGGAGAATTCAATTATGAGAGCTGTACTGAGAGCGCAGTGGGATTTATTTTTTCTTATACACATGCAATCTAATTATGGCAAGTTATTGCCTTGTAATAATGAACTATGGGTGTTTACTTGTGTCTTTCATCTTCTGTATGCAGGTGAGGAGATAAAAGTATACCTTTCAAGAGAAATAATTTGGTTTACTGTTATACTATAGAGAAGCCCTGCCCACACAACCATGAAATATCTGCTGATGCCATTGCCGATGAAAAAAAAAAAAAAAAAAAATTACAACAAAGGATGTTGCCTCTTCCTCAGCATGTCTTGTCAGGTATTCGAAACAATGGTCAGGAAAGTGTGTGTGCGTGCATGCATGTCTGTCGAGGAGATAAAGATCTGTTCCTCTCTGACAACATATACTCCATGGTCTGGACTATATCACAAGTTGACATTTTTTATTCAGAAGGGTCAAGGACAAAAATAGAATGTACATATCAATTATACAGTGCTGTGAAAAAGTGATTTCTTCTGTTTTTGTGTATATCTCATACTAAAAAGATTTAGATCTTTAAATGAAACAACATAAAACAAAGTCAACCTGAGTGAACACACAATACAGTTATTATTTATTGAAGCAAAAAAAATTATCCAAACCTATCACCCGTGTGAAAAATTAATTGAACCCTTAAAGTTAAAATCTGGTTGTGCCACCTTTAGCAGCAATAACTGCAACCGATAACTGGAGATCAGTCTTTCACTTACTTCTTGGACTAGGCTTTGGTTCGTTGTCTTGCTGCTTAATCCAGTTGCGCTTGAGTTTCAAGTTAGGGACTGAAGACCGGACATTCTCCTTTAGGATTTTCTGGTAGAGAGCAGAATTCATGTTTCCCTCAATTATTGCAAGTTGCCCAGGCCCTGATGCAGCAAAGCATCCCGACACCATCACACTGCCACCACCATGCTTGACCATAGGTATGATGTTTTTGTGGAATTTGGTGTTTGGTTTACGACACATGTAACGGGACCCCTGTCTTCCAAACAGTTCCACTTTTGACTCATCAATGCACAGAACATTCTCCCAAAAGGTTTGAGGATCATCAAGGTGTGTTTTGGCAAAATTCAGATGAGCCTTAATGTTCTTCTGGGTTAGCAGTGGTTTTGGCCTCGCCATTCTTCCATGGATGCCATTTTTGCCCAGTGTATTTCTGATAGTGGAGTCATGAACAGTGACCTTTATTGTTGCAAGAGAGGCCTGTAGGTCCTTTGATGTCCTTGGCTCTTTTGTGACTTGCTGGATGAGTAGTTGTTGTGCTCTCGGAGGAATTTTCGAAGGTCGGCCACTACTGTGCAAAGTTTTTCCATTTGGAGATAATGGCTCTCACTGTGGTCCTTTGGAGTCCCAGAGCCTTTGAAATAGCTTTGTAACCCTTCCCAGACTGATGTATTTCAATCGCCTTCTTCCTCATCATTTCTGGAATTTCTTTCAATTTTGACATAGTGTGTTACTGGGTAAGACCTTCTAACCAACTTCATGCTGTTGAAAAAGTTCTGTTTAAGTGTTGACTTGATTGAACAGGGTTTGCAGTAATCAGGCCTGGTTGTAGTCCAGCTGAACCCCATTATGAATGCAGTTTCATAAATTTGGGGAATTAGTAATAGTATGGAGGCAAATACATTTTCACACAGGCCCGGCTGGTATTGGATAACTTTTTTGCTTCAATAAATAACATTATCATTTAAAAACTGTATTTTGTGTTTACTTAGGTTGCCTTTGTTTTATCTTAGATTATGTTTTAATTTCTCAAACAATTTAGTATGAGATCTACACAAAAACAGAAGAAATCTGGATGGGGCAAATACTTTTTCACAGCACTGTATGCAATCTTTAAAGAGATTTTTCATGTGTATTAGCTATTTTGAAATTTGTTTCTCTTACCGTGTGTATTATTATTATTATTATTATTATTATTATTATTATTACATTTTTACACATAAGACATTTACAAAGGTGTTCGGATTATGATTCACTTAGTAGAAGAGAACTAAGTGGTGTAGCAGTGGGTCAAACTCTGGTGTAAGGTGTGGATCCCTGTGGTGTAGTTTAATTTGAGCACCCAGGTTTCCAAAGCTCATAAATGTTATTCAAAAATTGTTATCGAAGACCCAGACAGGACTCAGCAACCAAGGTGCAGGGCCAATCAAAATCACAGTGGTCAACCACAGAAGGCAAAATGTCATGTACATAAGAATATATGGCAGAATAACAAGAGTTGGCAAGACTTCACAAAAAAACACCTGTTAAACAGAATTGGCAGGTCTGAATTTATTCCTTGTCCTATAGTGCACTCTTTAGGGTGCAGCCAGTTTGTATTGTCCGAATTTTCAGTAGATACATTATATTCCCTGGATTACTCGCTATCTTATAACCCATAGTGCATCGAGAATCCAGCATATAGCCTGTGCACACTACTAAGTACCGCAATGCACAGCAGTGTCTTTCAGCTTGAGATGTACTTGTCTAATTTAACCAGTAAACCTAACAGGTACTTGTTAGTTGGTTATTTAATACAGAAAATTGCTCAATACTTCTGTAATATTGTAGTTTCAGGCAGATTTGTAATTTGTAATGCTCAAATGGTTTACACAACATGATTGTGTTTCTTCTGTACCCTGAATTCATTCAGGCATCTACTTTACTGCTACCCTACATGACTAGTGCTCTATATAGAACAGTCTACATTGTAAATAGCGACTGAGTAAAGGAGGGACTTTGGACAAAATGATGAACTCCAGAAAGGTAAGTCTACAACAGAAAAAGAGCTGCTCAGTATTTGAGAGACTGAGACCTCTGCTGGCAATGGCTTTGATTTTCCTTCTTTTCTCAGCTTCAAAATGTCTTGCTTTTCTCCCATAGACAGCTCTCTGGCCTTCATACTGGTTTATCCTTTTTTAGCAACAAATGCAGTCTTCACAGGTGAAACCCAGGGCTCAAACCAAGAGTCGACATTCAGAGCTACTAACTGTTTAAACAATCCATCTAAAGGCACACCTGGGCAACACGAAACACCTGTCAGTTGCGTGTTCCAGTATTTTTGAACACTTGAAAAATGGGTAGGTTCAAACAAAAGGAGCCATGTTTTAAGTTGTTTAACATATCTAGATGTAAATATCAGGAAACGGAAAGCTGAAATTCTGATCTACTGTTTCATATTCATCTTTTGATCTCAAACCCATAGCATGTATAGCAAAAAACAAAAACAGAACTGGCCTTGCCATTCCAGTACTTCCAGAGGGGAATGTACTTCCACTTCACTACAGACCTTCTGCTGTTGTGCCCCTCTTAATCCTTCTCTCAGTTGGTGCCCATGGCTGTTCTATATCCATGGCACTGTAAAATCTGGAGCATTGTCAAGACCATTCTGTCAAAGCCTTTAAACTATTTTTTTTTAATATACACGATTTTATAGAAACAACATTGTTGAGAAATAAAAAGAATATTCATGTGTCTCATAAAAGAAGGAATGCTAGGGACACTTTTTTTTGTTTTTTTTTTGTTACAATGGCTGATTTTGTCCCTCACATTTTAAAAGCATACACTGTTGAATTGCTCAAGGCAAACCCCTTATTGAAGCACCTTACAAAACCATACAGGATATTTCCTTACCATTAAATTTACACAGTGCATTGACATTTAATGAGAACCGTCCTGTCGTAGTGTGTGCTCACATCATTGCTTAGGGTGTACTCTTGATTTGCATCTGCATGATTTTATGCATTGTGCTGCTGCCACATGATTGGCTCTAAACAAAATAGAATGTTGAGTGAGAGCTAATTGCCCTTACTGCTTGTTTTACATAGGGCTGTCTCTTGAGACACTACTTGAGTCTTGAGCAACAAACGATTAAAACAGATATAACCCAGTATCGGTTGTATAAACTCTAATTTATACTATTACAGTAGGAGTTTGCTGTCACATCTGTCTAAACATGGCATATTAGAATATCAAAAGGAACAAAAAAAAGTTGCTCTTTCTGCTTTCTGCGAGGTGCCATGAATTGTACGCGCACGAAGGTATTCGCCAGCGTAGAGCAGTGAAGCGAGCGTGCAGAGAAACTATTATACATGAGAGCACTTCCACAGGTCTCTGAACTAAGAGTCATGCACACTTCCTTTCCCCTCACTCACCAGCATTTACAATTTGCTTGCAAGTCAAGGTGCAATTCAAGGCACCTTGCATTCATTTTAATGAGCACACTTGTTGATACTGCTCTGCATGCACAGGCCGGCTGCCCTCGTGCTCTTTATTAAAGATACAGTTTAAATGCCATAACATCTTAAACATAAAACTCAGCACTAGGAGTTCACAGTTCATTATATCAGCACTGAGCAGCAGCCAGCATAAATAGAGCTAAATAAAATGTTCCAAGAGTGAATGAATGACGAATACTCATTCATATCGGTTGGTTTTTTTTTTTTTTACTGTTTTCTTGTTTCCTCTCAGCCATTCTGTCCTCAAATGTCATTGGAAAAGCATAGCTTAAAGGGCACAGTGAAAACTGATCTGGAGGATAAAGGACAGAGGCTTGAGGCAAGAAAGGTCAAGGCAATAGGTTACTATATAGTATGTGTATGTAGAATATTTGTAGTCTCATTTACTCAAAGAAAGGAAAACTGCTCAAGAAATTACAGTGGGTGGAAATCGTGCAGAAGAAGTGGGTTGGAGAGAGGGAGTGGAATGAAACATAAGGAAAGGAGGCTGATCAGATGTGCGAAAAGGAGTGACAAGTGGGTTGTGGTGATGTCTTTCCCAATGGTAAAGTTTTTTGCATGCTTTTTACCCTTTATTTTCTCCCTGGTTTGGTCACCCGTCAACTCCCATCCACCATCCAGCTCTAGCCATCATACGACAGCTACCAACCAGGGAGGATGAAGGGTATTATGCGCTTCTGCCAAGACACGTGATGCCGAATGCATCTTTTCGAACCTTTCGAGATCATGAAAAGGTTCTACCCTCTTTCACATACATGAGGCAACAGATGCCCATGATTGGCTAGTATTGTTGTGATTGACAAGGGAGAGAGAGAGAGAGACTATGCCATCCCTCCCTTGGCTTCTGGACACGGATGGCTTTGGTATCGTCGGGATTCAAACTCGCAATGAAGGGTAAGAGTAGGGTGAACGCTTTTCTGTTGCGTTACCCTTTTCATGCATTGCAGCTGGCTTGGGCTGGCTCAACACCATGTTGCATAGCTTTACATATCATAATTCTGCACCAACATCACCAAAGTGCATACTTGGTGGAGAATCGAGAGCTTAAGGCACCATTTGGGACAGCGTAAGTAATTACAAACTAAGATAATTTGTTGATTAAATGTAATTAAATGAAAGCATGGCAAATGCAGCTTTTACCATACAACAAGCACAGTACCACCAATTCATGAGTCTCCAAGGTTAGCACTGAGCACCAAAAGGGTCTTCACACTCCACAAGTATTATGAGATTGATAGAAGAAGGTCCAAGTGGGCGGACTTGGTAGAAGAGGCAAGTGTATGAAAGGCATTGTTAACAATTGACAGAACAGTGGATGAGAGTGTGGGGAGCCATCAGTCAAAGCTCAAAGAAGTGCTTGAAATGTGTAATTATTGGCTCTTTCTGCTGTCAAAACTAATGGGTCAGTGCCTTTTGTCCGCCAAGCTTTTGGGGGAAAAGAAACTAGCGTGCTGATGATGTGCAGTACCACCTCCTTACTCTAATGGATAGAGTGCTTTATATGACTTCGTCACACCACTATCATTTGCAACAATGCTAGTACATTTACTTCTGTATGTGTACACAATTTTCTATAACCACTTTTGTTTTGTTGTTCTTATAATGTATCTGGGCAATCTGGCCAAAAATGTTACCATGATACAATTTCTACGTATTTATCATGCTATAGAATATCATAACAGTCACACTTTTTAAAGAATACCTTTGTAAATAATGCAGACTAAATGTTTGTGCCCTCAACAACAAAAAAAAAAAGTCCTGTCACATTTTTTACAACTTGTTTTTTATGTATACCATTTATCATCCAAATATAAATAAGCTACTTTACCCTACTACTGGCTAATTTACCTTGTAGGATGGCATGGTTGTGCTGTGGCCATGCGACCAGAGTGCCATGCAACCACAGGGATGGTTCATGCGGATCTGTGGATCTGCCAAGGACAGACGTCTGAATTCCAAGGTCAGCCTCTCTTTAGGAACTTAAGATGTGTGCAGGTGGCCCTGTCACTTTGGAAAGACAGAGTGACTCCTATGGCTCTATGTGCCCTACCAAATAGCAGGCCATTCACATTATGGTGCTCAGTCTCATTCTGAACTCAGCAGGAAAAAAGCTCCCTAACACTGAAACAGGCAGTTTATCAGCATAAATCTGGATTCATTGCGATTCCTAGCCACTCTCACACTAACATGTGACACATTATTGTGCTTGCCAACTGAATTCAGGCAGGAAGCTTGAATCGCTGACTGCAGTGGTAGTTCCCTTGGGCCAGCTAGAACTGAGAGGGTTTTAGCAGTGGGTTGTCAGCCTTCACCAAGACCCCAAATACCTCAGACAAAGATGTGACCTCATCTCAGCAAGAGGGGTCCACTGGGGGAGCAGTCTCAGATCAGATAGTGAGCCACCACGGATGCCGTTGGGGAGCACTCTGGTGTCACAGAGGGACAGGGGTGTGTGAGATCAGAACACACCAACCAGTGATAGTGGCCTATCTGGTCCTCTAATTCTTCTTATTACCAGTTCTGAGACACCACCATGTACTGTTCCAGTTGCTGATTAGATATATCAATATCCAGGGTGGAATGAGGTTGGCTAAAGAGTCCTACTTATGGCCCCAGGATGGCCAGCAAGATCACTGCTACTTTTGCAGCTTCGTCCCTGAGTAGACCTGTTGTCCCAAATGGATTTGTCCTAAATTGGATTTAGTGTGTACACATTGAAACTATGACAGAAGGAGAGCAGCCTCTGTGTTTTTTTTGAATAGCTGTAGAGGAATGCTGACTGACTTGCGACTTGACTCACGTGTGAAATTTCTACCTGGATAACAACATGAATAAAAAAAAAACCTCATAAAGTAGGACCGCCAACCTCGAAGACAGACCTGTGTCCTGGCCCTAGTTAGGGACTGAAAAGAAAAAGAGGGAACCATACCTCCAATCACCACTGACGTCAGATGCATGAATTATTACTACTCATACCCTGACTGCACCACTAATACCCAGGAATAATCATAGATGAGAGTAGCTCGGGGGGTGCAGCTGGTGCCTCACAGCTCCTGGGTTGCTCCTAAATCCTGCTTTCAGGAGTTTCTATCTATGTTCTCCCCATGTCCATGCATGGGTTTCCTCTGGGTTCTCTGCCAATAGGTTGTCCGAATGAGTGTTTTAATGTGTTTCTGCATGGTGTCCTGTGATCAACTGCCGTCCCATCAAGGATGTCTTCCTTGCCTCACTTCCAGTGTTATCAGGATAGGGTCTGGAGTCACCACAAAGTTCAGAATTTTCCTACAGCAGCACATTCCAAAGTATTTTAGCATCTCCTATACTACAATGCTAACATTTTTATTTTATTTATTAAAGAACAAGAATGAAAACTGCACCATATCAACAAACAGTCCCTTAAAAAAGCTCCACATAAACAGCCCATGCACATAAACCTGTCTGAGCCATGTTGTTATAGAAAATTATTCAATACCTTCTGACCAATCAGAATTGAGAATTCAGCAGCAATGTGGGATAAGCGTTTATAATTTATGAAGCGGTAAAATGTGCTTTTCACGTGCTCAATACTCACTTTGTAAATAGATTTTGATTTACACCCTGTTTGGGGAAAAAAGTGTGTGTATATCTGTATGAGCATACATGAGTTTATGGCGTTGGAGTGGAGTGAATTTGTTTAAAAGCAGAGCTTTCTGAATCCCATTAAAACTGTTCTGAGATGTCTTACTCAATATCAGTATTAGTATCAATGAATCTCTACCAGGCACACAGCCAGATTTGTACATAGTGCTGTGTCTACCACACCTTTACACAGCTAGCTCATAGTCAATACTACAGTATTGTTCTGAAACATCACTTGCAACCTGATCTAGAGCCAAAAGATGTAGTAGAATAGTCTTACCATCAATTTATTTTCTGTTATATAGATTTCACGAGGTAGAGGGAAGGAGCTTTAACAGATTTTGCAGAATGTATTTTTGCTCATTTTATGCTTCCTTGAGCAAGGCGAATAGACTGAGGGAGATATGCAAATATGGATCTAATTGGCTTGTCAGGACTACGACTGCCCCATTCATATGCATGACAGAAAAAAAGCTGACTCAATTCAGCTGGTACCCTCTTACGTGTAATTAAGTTTTAACATGTACATTGCACCTTGGCTCAATGGATTGTGTTTGAACTGGCCTGTCACTTCCTGTCACCTGCCAGCAATGTATATCCTATTTCACCTCCTACAGCCTCAGAAGCAATTCTCTTATAAAGCTGATAAAGGATGCTTTAGGATAAAGAGAGATAGATGATAAAGGATAAAGCTGCTGCTGCGTCTTCTTTTTTTTCTTTTCTTTTTAAAATGTCTCGTTTCTCTAGAAACTTTATACATTACCCTACATTTACACTAGAGTGACAAAGTGACAGGTGACCATTCATTTGTTTATGTATGACTTGGTGCCTGAGTGTACATGATTAGTACAGTAGGCTTGCTTTGCTAGTCTGACAACTAAGCTAGTAAAAACTCTAGGGGGAACTCTGCCATCCTGTTCTATCTATCTTCGTTTAAATCCAGGTAGTCGAAGAGAGACATGTCTTTTCAAAGTAGTTTTGTCTGTTGTGAATTTTTTCCCATGAATCTCTCCTTCTCTTCTTACACAGCACAGTTATGCGTATATAGATTAAATATAGTAGATATGAGAGAGAGCCAATTATATCTTTAAGGCATTTGAAATGATGCATTAAAGACATTTTATTGCACCAAAGGAGAAAGCTTTGAGTTGAACTCATAGGACCTGAAAGTAGCATCATTTCATATAAGCATAGGAGTGTAACACAATGAAACTATCTGTAACTGTATCTGTCAGTGCTGCAAATATCCATATCTGTATAATCTGTCGATTTATGTGGGGGATAGAATAAATCTTCAAAAGCAATGAGAGGAGAGATGTCTAAAGCAAGTGGCAAAAAAACGTTGGTGTGTCTTAAGATTTTGAAGCTTATAAAATATATAAATATATATATATATATATATATATATATATATATATATATATAAGAGGAATAACACCCTAATCTTCAAACTCTTTTTGAATCATTTGATTTTACTCCCTTTCATGCAAAAAATATTTGAAAAAACATCCAGATTCTTTGAATGTTCTATTTATTGCTTAAAATGGTTTGTCATCTGAATTTTGATTAATTTTTTTCTAAATATCACTTGTAATTAAATGTAAAGGGATTGTCCATGGGTATGAATACGACAAGTAAAAACATTAAAACCTTAAAAAATTATTCCAATGTCATTAGAATCAAGAAAATTAACATTCTGTAAAACATTTTTGATGACAGAAATTAAAGAAACAATCCATCCATCCATCCATTTTCTGTACCGCTTATCCTACACAGGGTCACGGAGAGCCTGGACCCTATCCCAGGAGACTCAGGGCACAAGGTGGGGGACACCCTGGACGGGGTGCCAACCCATCGCAGGGCACAAGCACACACACACACCCCCATTCACACACTACGGATAATTGGGAAATGCCAGTCAGCCTACAATCCATGTCTTTGGACTGGGGAGGAAACCGGAGTACTCGGAGGAAACCCCTGAAGCACAGGGAGAACATACAAACTCCACACACACACACAGGGTGGTGGCGGGAATCGAACCCCCAAACCTGGAGGTGTGAGGCAAAACATGCTAACCACTAAGCCACCCTGTTCCTACAGAAAATATAATTTTTTGAAAATAAATTAGCTATATTCTTTGACAGTTTTGGAATGTTGCAGAATGCAATAAATTTTTAAAAAGCTTCAAAAAGCTATGGATTCATTGGATTCTTAAATGTTCATTCGAGCTTTAAACATATTTTGGGATTTTGTGAAGAAAGTCTGTAGAGATATACCAGAGCCATGTTTCATTTATCGAGAATGGCAAATAGTCTATAGAGAGCAGGAAAATTCAGGTTGATACTTTTTTTTAAATTACAGTAATTGTCTCAAGTGATTGGGAGGTGGTGGTGGTGGGAGTGTACACTTACTGCCACTTTCAGGAACAGAAAAATGTTCCCAGCTCATCTTTTAATTATCACCTCTTCAGTGTCGTTACCGAGTTTTTAAAGCTTACAGCCTCCTATATCTGTAAATTCTCAACATCACCGAAAAGTGTGACCCCCCCAAATCAAGTCCCAGTAAGTGACATGATATCGTGAGTTAACATTTATTATTTTTTGCTGTAGGTCTTACGTACAGGCTCAGTTGCACAGGTAAATGTCCAGATAAGCCTCCTCAATTCTGTAATATAATTCTGTAAATAAGCTAGGGTTGGTTCCAAGCCAATAACATTGTAAAGCAAACACACACGTATAAAAGAGAAAAAATATCAACAGCTACACTAGTACCACATTACGTCTTAGCCAGAGTAAAATAACTACACTGCATTTTGGTAAATCCCAAGTGAATCATTAGGATGACACTGCTGTGACTAGTTCCTCGGGCATATGTCTTCACCCCGAGGGAGACTCTTAGATAATGGACATCAATATGGCACATTATTCATTGAGTCTATGACATGAAAACATGGGGCACACATGCATGCTCTCAAAATTGCCCTATTCTCACACACCTCCCTGATTATTTCTCGGGCTGCCAAACAAGACTGACCCAGAGTTCGTTGGCACCAGAGGGGTTTTTAACACCTGTCCAGTATCTCATGTTGCCATTATTTATACTCTCATATGGCTAGGAGCGGACTGCCAGGGATGAAGCTCATGAGATGAAGTTTATTAATATGGAATATCATGCACTGCCTCGTTTATCACATCTCATGTAAATTGGGCTTTACACTTTCATTAATTTTCACATAAAATTTTTATACTCTTGGTTATAGAACCAACTATGTTCAATTAGAAAATATTGCGGGTGGATACAAAGACAACAGTGTCTGTGGAAAGGGGATTTGGTGGAGTGTCTACAGGAGTGGGTTGGATTGGTCAAGCGTATCTGCAGGAGTGGGTTGGATTGGTCAAGTGTGTACACAGGAGCAGGTGGGATTGGTCAGCTTTTCTGTGGGAGTGGATGGGATTGGTCGAGTGTGGCAGTGGGGGAACTGGTCAAGTGTCTTTGGGAGTAGATGGGATTGTGCAAGCGCGTCTTCTGGCAAAATTGTTTGTGCTCTCTGGGTGGGAGGGGTGGGACGGGGTAAGAGTGTTTGAGCTGGTGGGATTGGTCAAGACCGTCTGTGGAAATGGATGGGATTAGTCAAGACTGTCTGTGGGAGTGGGTGGAAAAATGCATATTAAACATATTTTCCATTAAATTAATCTTTGTGTTATTACAGTGTTAAAATAGTGATATTTTCTTCTGTTCTAAATGGGTATATTGTCAATGTCAATAATCTCACATCTTGATGCATTATAAAACAGAATATAAATGTCCACAGCAGACTCAAACATTTGTGTAGCAGGGTCATGGTAGAGCCCTCCATTGGTCATGTTTTATTGTGGTTCAAGATAATAATATTATTTGCTAATCATTTCTACCACAGTACAACTGCATGCTTCCCACACAATATTGGCAAGAGAAATAACAATAAATGTACCAATTGTAGTTTGTGTAGCCAAAAAGACATAGTGAAAAGTCTATGCTTATCTTTAAGGGCCAACAGCCAACGTTTTAGTATCCATTAACGTTAGCTTCCCAATAGTGCATGAGGATAAGCAAATCCCCACCTTGTCTAGGGTGTTTTAGATATTGTTTTAGAAATTGGGAATTTTTGTTACCTTTTCTAATCTTCTGTAACCAGCTATATTTGTTTTTTTTTTCTGACTCTGAGGGACTTAAACCACCTTGTGAAAACTTTTTTCACTTTTGAATAGCACTGCAGTAAATTAATGTGCATGGCAGTCAGGAAACTGATGCACACTAGGTTTACTGAGTTTTGGTTCCTATGTTTAGGTCGACTATGTTCATGTTTTTATCAAGACAGAAATTTCATGCATTTTCAGTCCTGAGTCCAAGCCTAGAATGATTTCTTGTCAATTTTCTGCTTTGGCCCTTTATCTAATGGGCATTTTAATTCCTATACATAAATTAATGCAGTGCCATTTTGTCTAAACACAAAAACAACATTAAAAAGAAAGAAGACTCTTTCATTCCTTTATTCCTTCCTTCATTCATTTACAGTCATGTGAAAAAACAAGGAAATTGTTGGCTTTTTCGACATATTTGGACAAGCAAACCTCTCTTTCAAACAGTGTCTATTAATAAAGGTGACATCAAATTGACATTTTGTAGTAATTTTAATTTAAATTAACAAAAATACAGATCAGTCACATGGAAAAAGTAAGTTCACCCCTACATTTATCACACCTTCAAATCCATAAAATTAGAATCAGGTGTTGAAGATCGGGTGCCAGTTATTAGAATCTGCTTAGGGAGTGCACGTGGAACCTGTCTTATTTATACCCCTCTCATATCTAGTGTCTGGTGTTCCCTTTGCAATTGAGGTGTGTGGTGTCATCATACCAGTTCTATAAGGCATTCAGAAAAAAGGTTGTGGATGCCTATGAGTCTGGCAAGGGATTTAAAAAGATTTTCAAATTATTTGAAATACATCATTCCACTGTAAGGAAAATCATCTAGAAATGGCGCAGATTTCAAATGACTGTCAATTTGTCCAAGACTGGCCATCCCAGCAAATTCAGCCCAAGAGCAGACCGTCTGATGCAAAAAGAAGTCTCCAAGAACCCCAAAATTTCATCACAGGATCTGCTAGTAAGTCTTGCAACTGTTGGTGTCAAAGTGCATGCTTCTACAATCGGAAAGAAATTTGACCCGCATGGGAGGCGTGCCAGGAAAAAGCCTTTGCTTTCTAAAAAGAACATTAAAGCAAGACTACAGTTTGCCAATGAGCATATAGGCAAAAACCAGGCCTTTTGGAATAATGTGCTCTGGACAGACAAATCAAAGATAGAGATATAGTAACAGCAGACATGTTTGGCACAGACCAAAGGCAGCTTTTCAGGAGAAGCACTACATACCAACTGTACGGTGGTGGAAATGTTATGGTTTGGGGTTGCTTCCCTGCCTCAGGGACTGGACAGCTTGCATTCATTGATTCAGCTATGAATTTCGCATCATATCAAAGAGTGCTTGAAGACAACCTGAGGCCATCTGTCCAAAAGTTGAAGTTGAACCTAAAGTGGACCTTTTCATAAGGATAATGATCTTAAGCACACTAGCAAATCCACCAAGGAATGGCTCAAAAAGAAGAAATGGGTTATGGAATGGGGGATTTGAACCGGGCAGTACATGCAAGAAAACCCTTAAACTTCTTGCAACTGAAAGAATATTGCATGGAAGAGTGGTCAGAAATTTCAGCAAGCTGATATCAGAGACTTGTGGACAATTATGCAAAACGCCTACAAGAAGTTATTTCTGCTAAAGGGGGCAATGCTAGCTTCTGAGGCCAAGGTTGTACTTAATTTTTCCAACGAAGAATCACACATCTATTGATATTTCTGTTGAATAAATGATTGAAAATGCTAATTTTCCTTGTGGTTTTGTTCAAGTATATCAAATTTATTAATAGGCACTGTTTCAAAGAAGATCAAATGTTTGCTTCTCTAAATATATATTCATATATATATATATATATATATATATATATATATATATATATATATATATATATATATATATATATATATATATATAAAGCCAATGATTTCCATGGGGTGTTCTTATTTTTTCACATGACTGTATATATAAATGTTTTTGAATTCACCAGCATCTATTTTCAATCTACAGACGTGTATTTATTCTCTCATTGAAAGCGAAGAAGGAATGATCACAAGTTTTGTGTTGTTTTCAATCGGTTATCAGGATAAACAGAAATGAATCTCCTTATTGAAGCACAGGTACAGCGGGCACACAAAGATAATGTACATTTGTAATCCTGTGCTGATTTTAAAATTATTTCAGAAGGTATACAAGGTTGAGTAAAGTTTAACGAAACAATTTCAGCCATAGTTCAGCAAAGAAAAATAACTGCTAGTCAAAATACTGCAAAAGAGTTGGTGCCTGTGCCAGTGTCGTCTAATTCAGCTGCATGCTCCGTCTACAAACTGCTTAAAAAAAGAAATAAAGAAAAAAAAAACCTCTAAAATTATGAGCGCATGGACTCTATCAAATACACTGTATCAGTTTTATAACCCACATTATGCTTGCTGAGAGGCAGAACAAAATTCCTGATTATTATCAGGGTTAATACAGTGTGCAAAAAAAAGAAGGTTTCTAAGTCAGATTTTCAAGGTTGTCAGAAAGCAGATTAATTCTATCCCTTTCCATTTAATAAGCTGTAAAACACTGTTATAGTGCCTTGTTTGCCTCTTTGTATAAATATAAAATGATCACTGCTGTTGAATTACTCTCCAGCTGGCACATCCAGACATTTACCTGACACCAACACACAAATATAATTATCCTTTTTTTCTTCACACGACTTCCAGTTGATCCCCTCTTACACTTGTCTAAAATGAATAACCAGATTGTTCTAGGCTTACTTCTTTTTCTACCATTTCCAAGGTCAGTAAGACTATAAACATGGATCACCGGTGCAATCAGGATGTCAGGAATAAAGAATACTCTGAAATAATACTGAGGTCAGAGCATCAGTCAGGATATGTTTCAGAAAATGTGCCAATAGATCTCTATAATCTGAGAACTACATTTCATATAGACACATGGCCAAGACACAACAGAAACGAAAAGATATTTCATGGAAGAGAGAGCTAGTCTTGGTTCAGTCAGTGAGGGGAAATGTGTACCTGCATAAGGGATGGGAGCATCTTTGTCCAAGGCTACGAGTGGAGGGTCCAACAGGACAGTGTCCATGTTCTCAGTGATGACTCCATGGTAGGATGTCTCAATCCATGGTTTGTGTTTGTTCACTAGAAGAGAAAGACATAAGAAGAGAGAAAGTAAGTCAGCAGATTCTCTCTCAGTAATCTGCTGCAATCTCTCACCTCTTGTGTACCCCAAAGGTTTTTGTTTACTTTTATGTCATAATTCCTCTTGCTGTCTATTATATATGGAAAGCAAAAGTGAACATCTGTCACAATTGACCTGAAGTAACAGACCAGAGAATTTAATGACAAGGGACACACACTCAGAGTTGAGTTAAGCGCAAGAATAATTGGGTGTGCTGGATCAAGTGCTATTTTATACACTGACCAACAGTTCACCGCAAGGCATATTTACCACAATGCAATTAGTCATACATCTCTACATGATCTTCTTGGAATGTCTTGGCTCATAATTGCGCACAAGGGGTTATTGAGATGTTACACACTGCCCCTAGTTCTTATACAAGGTTTACAGAACTTCTGTGATGCCTCTATAAACACTAGGGACACTGGATAACACCTCAATAACCTCGTGTGCAAAACCCCAACCTTTATTTTATTAAGAGCAACTCATGAATCATTGTCAGAGGTCCAAGTGGGGGTCAGAGAACAAACATACAGCAATAAGCTCCATCCATAATGTAAGAGAGGAAAAACAGAGGAGGGTCAGAACTAAAAAAAACAACAAACAAAAAAAAAAACCCCATGAAAGTATGAAACAAGACACTAAGTGAAACACTTGCTTCGTAATAAAACAAAGGAACAGCCAGGTATACATAGACTTCGCTCCGACAACCTGCAGTTAATGGCTGTGTTTACAGACTCTCAATTTTATTTAGTCACAATTGGGCAGAAATGCTATACTTCCTTTACTGCAAACAAGCATGCACACATTCATCTCAGTTAACAGTTGCTTTCCACACCTTTTGTGTAAAAACAACGCATTTATAAACCGCAATTAACTATAAGTCACAAAAAGCATGAAAAATAATTTACCCCAATCATAAATCAGCCAGCTTGACCCAGCAGGAGGTTTAATATTCTTTTGGATTAGTAGTGACTATTGTATGCTGTATTATTGAAAGAACTTGAAATTGAAAGAATATTATTGAAAAAAAAAATTGAAAGAACCAATATTCATCTGTATAACAGCTTGATTAGTAAACTATTTCTCATCAACTGGAAAACACAAGACAATAATTCAGGTCCATATTATTTGTCTGTACTTTTAAAGAGTGTATATTCCATTATCTACCCATTACCTACCTTCTCGCTTCCTCTCGTTCTCTCTCAATTTCTCTCCCTTTCTCTATAATGTCTCTGTTATTACCTGGGGGATAATTATATTTTACATTATACCATGCTAATGCATTGTGATTGAGGCTAATGCAACACAAGGTCTGCTTTTATCCACTCCAGAGCCATATATTCTGCTATGAGACAACAAAACACCACAATAATGGACACATAAAGCAGGCTTTTAACAGTAGCAACTGTGGGACGTGGAAGACTTTGTTTCATGATGACTGACATCCCCATATAATTATATTTTAATGACTGACGATCTGTCATAAAAGTCACAGGATAGTTGAAGGTTAAGTGTATGCTGGGGCTTTGGCTGCAGAAGACAATCTAGGGGAAGGTTCAGCAATTTTAAAGGGACGATACTATTAATGAATATGTCATATTTATGTATTTAATTTTGTCCTCAAATGGCATTCCATACTGCTTCAGTGTATTTACAGTCCAAACATAAATTTCAGTGCCACATATTGTCAGACAGTCTGAGGTCTGAATACCAATGTGCACAATTTTGGTATTAATTTTTGGTATTAAAGCATCACTGCACATGTGCACACGTGTATACGGCCCACGAATAATGAAGTGGAGAGGTGTTTCGCTGCATAACGGATTGTGAAAGACTACCTTCCAGAGGAAAACCTGACTCAACTATCTCTATATGGATTACTCCTAGGCTTACATAATACAGTGCCTTCTTTGAAGCAGAGCTGAAGTCTCCCAATTTAGACTTTTTTCAAGTTCTTTTCAGTTTCCTGCCAATCTGTTGCTGCTGCAGCAAACCCGATTTCTAAAAACCTGACGTCATTGCTTGTGAAGAACGAAAAGGTACAAACATCTTGTAGGGTAAGTGTACCCATTAAGCCCACCAAAATCTAAGTCTAGGTTTTTTTCATAGACATTGACATGGTTTATAAGAAAAACCATTTGTTAAAATGCAAGATTTATCTCTCATTTGAAAATGTATTAATTAGTTGATGTACATTTTAGAATATAAAATTAAGATATTTTATGAATAAAGTCAGAAGTCTGGCATGGGCTTAATTGGTACTTTGGCACCATTTAAGCCCACATGTGTTCCAAATAAGCCCACAATCATGAATGATTCACAAAATATAAAAATGTATTGCTTTTTAAAGAAGTAAAACATAAATATATATAAACATATATTTATTCAGTGACAGTATTTAAAATATTCCTTTTTACTAATGGTTGCTAGCGCGCATCACCTGTACTTTACTGTGCCCTCATGGTAAAGGCGACATGCCTCTATGATTTTTGGACACGTGCTTTTTTTTTCTTCTCTTTTTTTTGTCATTTTCTCACTGGAAACAAATGATGCACATTAGCAGACATCTATATATAGTTGTAAATTAAGTATAAATATAGTTGTTAAGTAAGGTAAGGTAAAAGGTTAGTAAGGTAAAAGCAATGTTATCATTAAACACTTTCACTCAGAAAATTTATCAAAGTTTGTAATTAGAGGGATTCCTCATTGAAACATAAGGTGGGCTTAAATGGTTCCACAGTGAGTAATGGTGAAAAAAGACAATGTTTTCCTTTAAAAATGTAAGATATGTTTACAAAGGCATGCATGAAGCTTAAATATACTCTTGACTAAGCATCATAGTAATTTTCATTGTGCCCACATTAAGAAATGTTACGTTTTTTTCATTCACAGTTAGCTTGTGTTGGCTATGATTTGCATGCATTTTGTGGCGCTGTACCATTTAAGCCCATCTTTAAAAAAAAAAAAAAAAAAAAGTTAATTGATAAAAATAATCTGCTCTACAAAACAATTTATGATGTATTTATTTGTAAATTAATGTAAAATGAATCACAAAACATTGTGTTTGTAGTTCACATGCTTAATTCGTTGGCAGTCTATGTTTCTGTAAGACTAATGGTTTGACCTTGAGATTAGTTTTGTGCGCAAGCTAATAAAACTCATCTTTCCATTTAAAGGAAAATGATATAAAATGATAAAGTACTATTTGTTCATACACAAAAAACAATACATTTATCTCTTATTTGACATAATATCAATGTATTTACCAAAGAAATGGCTGAAAATTGCAGAAATGTCTTGATTTCTGAAGAGTCCTGAAACACCTAAGTTTTGGGGTGACTTTTTGTGAGGTCCCCTGAGACAGCATGCACATGGGTGGGGCTAACTCAACATTGCCAAATGTGATTGGTATGCAATAAAAAAAATGTCATGGACTGGTTAAAATAAAGTGCAGCATTAAATATGATTTTCTCTTTTTTTAATTTGACTTCAGAGTTGAAAGTGGGCTTAAAGGGTACACTTACTATCTTATTAAAAGGCACACAAACTGGAAAGCTGGCTTTTCAGCCAACTGATCTGATATGGCAAATCTTTAAAACGCCTGCTCTCACCATGGTTTGCGATATTGGTGAATTTGGTATTGTAATATAATGGTTAATTTAATGAATGGTTATTCCTTGTAAACCGAAGGGATTTTCCACACTTGAAGAGCTTAAACATAAAAAGGTGTTTAAAGTCCATTAAGGTGCATGTCTTTTATTCTCATTAATGACAGTATTTGTAGAGATTTCAATTAAGCACCATCCACTTGTCGTGTTGATGACGGACGAGTCTCTAAGCTGCCTGTAGTTGGAATGCAGGATGCAATATTTGAACAAATTTTCCGGATGCTTTCAATAAGATTCACCTGTAGGCATGCAAAAGCAGCTATTTATCAGTAGTCCTCCCCTATAGAGTAGCTGGAATGGCAGCCAAATGGGAACATTTAAGCAACTTGGCACACAATTTATCATTCACACCCTCTGAGTGTAGGGTTTAAAAACCATTCCCTGAAATACCTGACAGGGACTTTTATATCTGCCCCTACACCACAAGTCTTCCGTTTTGCTTCATAAGCCTTTTTTGGACGTGGAAAATCTGTTTTAGTATCTACTTGGTTGCTTGGAATTATTGCTGTGGGCTGCATGTCTCTATCCACGTCTCTAGCAGTACATGCCAGATGACAAAAGCTCATTTGGGATGCTACTGTGGTTGCAGTTGAACATGGTGGAAAAACCTCCCAGACACTGATGGAGACATAGCATCCTGAATCCAAAGAATTCTGGTAATTGAGTTATAAGCAGGGCTCTGTTGATGGACATGAGCTTCCATGCTGCGTAATCTCTGATCATTTTTAAACATGGTTTATTGAATCAGGGGTTTTACAGCTAGGGCGTATAGATGAACCCATTCAATTCAAGTACTTAGTATAATATAATAATAAAAATATATAAACCTCTATAATGGTGGATTGTGCTTTTCACCGCAACTTTTCTCATGGACGACACTTTTTTGAGTACCACTGGATTAAACGATCACATCTATTTACATGGAAACATAGAGTATGACAGTGGAATCTAATAGCCAATAATGATCAGCTCATCAGAATTATGAGATCATGTAGTAATTGTGACGCTACCTGCAAGCATTATTACAAACAGTCGAAAAGCTCTCATTGTTATTAATACTTCCAATGAAATCCTCTTCTTTGTCGGCCGTATCATCTGACAAGCCACTGTCACTACGATTTTCACTTTTATATCTAGGCTTTTCACTACCTGCATGTGTCATGAGCCACTTCACATGACACTGTTACCACTAATTGATTTGACATGTCAGTCACTTGACTCGTACGCACAGTTGCATTTCTCAGACTCCCCGCTATTCCAATGACGCCTCTGCTCAGAGAATTTCAGGGGCCATTGTTCGTGCCATTATGGCTTTTCTTGTGGTGGTTAATTGTTTGTTTTTTCCCCACTATCACAAGCATCTTTTGGTCTGCATTATATATTTCCAAGTTCAATTTGCACTGTTTTGCCACTATTTTGTATTGCTGTGCAGGATCCTTCGCACAGTACCTCAGACTTGCTACAAGCTTTCAGAACCACAGACACCTGATGCCTGAATTTAAAAATAAATAAATAAATAAATAAATAAATAAAACTTCATAGCATAACCATTTTAAAGGCAGTGGAAAATTTCCCCAACAGGTTTAATTAATAATTTAGCAATTTGAAATAAACAATGGTGGTTATGAAATCATTACTTGGTACCCACAAGTTTCTGTCAGCCAAACATTTTCAATAATACAACATGGTAAACAAATAAATGATAACATTTTTTTGATACTTTTGACGACAATTTTGGACATGTGAATGTTTCAGATTTTTAGATAAACTGCAACTATATTTCCTCTCTGAAACTGTAGATATCTTTCTTTTTTTTAAATCAACAGAAAACGTTTATTTCACTGTTTTGTTTGCATGATTTTCTGAAACTTTAGCTCTGTCCACATGGCACAATCAAGTTGTGGCCTATATCCATGAAAAGCTTGTTGCCTGATGTACTTCAGTTTATTTGTCATTATGATATGTCCATTTCCTTTATCAACCTTACAAACCAAACTTACTAGAGTAAAACCTCATTAAACCACACAATGTTCGATGACATGAGGCTCAATTTGGATCTTCTTGACAGGGCCGCCAAAATTATGGATGCACGCAAGAAATTCGTCTTTCTTTGTCTTGCTGAGATGCTGGAATTTGCAAGTTCAGTAGTGAAAACTGGGAATGTTGCTCCACAACATAATATATAATATAATTATATTATATGATGTGTTAGTAATAGTGAATAGGACATACCGTGCCCTCCACTAATATCGGCACCCTTGGTAAATATGAGCAAAGAAGGCTGTGAAAATTTGTCTTTATTTTTTAACCTTTTGATATTTTGTTCCAAAAATTCACAAAAATACTCTGCTCTCATAGATATCAAACAGTTACAAGCACAATATAGGTTTATCCAAAAATATATATCTTTGTTAAATATGTGTGCAACAATTATTGGCACCCCTATGAATTCATATGAGAAAAATATATTTGAAGTATATTCCCATTGATATTTTACACTTTTTAGTACACCTGGGTGAGTAGGAACAGGAAATTGTTCAACCATGACTTTCTGTTTCACAGGGGCATAAATATGAGGTAGTAACACAGGCCAAATTCATTCAGAACAATGGGTAAGACCAAGGAATATAGCTGTGATGTGTGGCAAAAGGTTGTTGAGCTTCACAAAATGGGAAGTGGCTATAAGAAAATAGCACAAGCATTGAAAATGGCCATTTCCACCATCAGGGTAATAATTAAGAAGTTCCAGTCAACTGGAAATGTTATGAATCAACCTGGAATTGGACGTGTGTCTATAATGTCTCAGCGCACTGTGAAGAGGATGGTTTGAGTGGCCAAAAAGATCCAAAAAGGATCACAGCTGGAGAACTGCAGAAGTTAGTTGCGTCTTGGGGTCAGAAAGTCTCCAAAACTACAATCTGAAGTCACCTACATCACCACAAGTTGTCTGGAAGGGTTTCAAGAAAAAAGCCTCTACTCTCATCCAAAAACAAACTCAAGCATCTTCAGTTTGCCAGACACTACTGTAACTTCAAATGGGATCGGGCTCTATATCATATGAAACCAAACCAAAACAGATATTAAATGAAAACCTGACTGCCTCTGCCAGAAAGCTTAAAATAGGCTGTGATTGGAACTTCCAGCAGGACAATGATCCAAAACATACATCAAAATCAACACAAAAATGGTTTACTGACCACAAAATCAAGGTCCTGCCATGGCCATCCCAGTCCCCTGACTTGAAACCCATAGAAAACCTGTGGGGTGAACTGAAGAGCAGAGTCCACCAGCATGGACCTCGAAATTTGAGAGAGATTCTGTGTGGAGGAATGGTCTCAGATCCCTTGCCATATATTCTCCAACCTCATCAGGCATTATAGGAGAAGACTCAGAGCTGTTATCTTGGCAAAGCGAGGTAGCACAAAATATTGACTAAAAGGGAGCCAATAATTGTTGCACACCTATATTTAACAAAGTTTTTTTTTTTTTTGGATAAACCTGTGCTGTGTTTGCAATTGTTTGATATCCATGAGAGCAGAGTATTTTTGTGATTTTTTTTTTTTAAACAAAAGATCAAAAGGTTAAACAATAAAGACATATTTACCAAGGGTGCCAATATTAGTGTAGAGCACTGTAGATGTGTGAGGTACTTCTCAGCATTTCCCATTTTCCCCCAGGTGTGAGTAAAAGAAAGATAGAAAGAAAAGGTGAGTCTCGACATTAGCATATGAATGTCCTGAAATTCTTTTTAAGATGTGTCGCTAGTGCTGCAACATTACTGTATTACTGTACAATCCTTCATCTACAGTACTGGAGCAATTCTGTATAGGAACACATACAGACCATCCATAACTGGAAAAACATTATACATGTCAGACTTTAGACTGTAGACTTCCTGACTCTGAGAACAGGGGATTACAAAAAAAAAAAAAAAAAAAAACTCTCGGCCAGAATCAGACTGACATTCTGATTCACTAATGTAATTAAAGGAAAACTAGTGGTTAGATTTGTCTTTGCAATAAACCCTAAGAGCTATAAAAGGTCCAGAAATGTCAATTTCTGGACCAGACTAATTAGGCATATTGATTTAAGATAAGCCAATACTCGCATATTAAGCAGAATCAAAGAGGCAGGAAGAGGCAGGAGGGTCATTTTCTGATACATTAACCTCAATTCAAAGCCATGCTCCACTGACCACAGTTTTAAACTGTAATGGTCTTTATCATTAATTTTTGATGCTTATGTCTGAGCTTATGCAATACTAATTCCATCAATTGCTAGAAATCAGCTCTCTTGACTGATATAAGAGGATATGGTTCTTCTTGTACAACACAGTAACAACCAAAAAATACAAATATTGTATTGCATGCTACGGAATAAAATATAGTGCCAATAGATCACCTTGAACTGAACAAAATATATAAACTAATTGCTTGAGTAATTGTTTCGGTTATCCCAGTCTCAGCTGTGTGAGTCAATGCCAATGTACTGGGAAACATGCCAGTACTATATCTCAGCCATATTATTCCCACTGACTGTTATTAATCCAGAACACATTGCATCACATTACATTTAGCTGATGCATTTATCCAAAGTGGCTTATAATTGAGAAATGATTGAAGGTTAAGGGCCTTGCTCAAGAGCCCAGCAGTGACAGCCTGGTGGTTCTGGGATCTGATCAATCAATGTTTATTTATAAAGCACATTTAAAAACAACCGAGGTTGACCAAAGTGCTGTACAGTGAATAAAGAAATAAATTAAGACAGAGAAAAATAAAGACAAAATAAACAAACAATAAAGTCAAAAAAATATAAAAGACCCACAAATAATTTAGTTAGGGGATGTCAAAAGCCAGGGAAAATAGATCAATCTTAACAGAAGATTTAAAAGCAGTTCATGGTCACGTGATCTTAAGGTTCGAGAAGGAGAGTACGGGAACAATAAGGCAGTTAAGTATTGAGGTGCCAGATTGTTGAGGGCTTTGTAGACAAATAATACGATTTTATAGTCAATCCTATATTTAACAGGGAGCCAGTGCAAAGAGACTAAAATAGGTGTGATATGATCAAATTTGCGCTTCCCTTTGAGAAGCCTGGCAGCTGCATTTTGTGCTAGCTGCAGACGAGAGATGGAGGACTGGGAGACACCGTAATACAGCGAGTTACAGTAATCTAGTCGAGATGTAACAAAGGCATGGATTACAGTTTCAAAGTTACTCGTGGATAAAAAGGGCTTAACTTTAGAAAGAAGGCGAAGATGGAAATAACAAGACTTGACAATAGCAGCTATCTGTTTGCCAAACATTAGGCTTCTGTCAAATAGTACGCCCAAGTTCCTGGCACTCTGCGTATTATATGAGGCAAGAGAGCTGAGATCGTACTCAAAAACACTGTTTTCATTAGGGCCAAACAAAATGAGTTCAGTCTTCTTTTCGTTGAGGTTTAAGAAATTACTTGAAAGCCAAAGTTTAAGTTCAACTAGGCAGTTTAACAGTGGCTGAAGTGAGTTTTTATTATTACGGTGTAAGGGAAGGTAGATTTGGGTATCGTCGGCATGTAAATGAAAGGACACTCCACATTTATCGAAAATAGAGGCCATGGGAAGCATATACAGGGAAAACAACACCGGACCAAGAATTGATCCCTGTGGAACACCACAACCAAGAGGTATGCTGGAAGAAGAATGATGTCCCAGACGGACAGTAAACCACCTGTTTGACAAATAGGAGCGAAACCATTTTAATACAGTGCCACGAAGACCCACACATGACTCCAGGCGAGACAGGAGTATGTCATGGTCAACGAAATCAAATGCAGAGCTTAGGTCTAATAGGACCAGCGCCATGGATGTATCAGTCGTAAAAAGGATGTCATTAGAAACTCTTATAAGAGCAGATTCAGTGCTGTGTAATGGTTTTAAACCTGATTGGAAAACTTCATGGATAGAATTATTTGATAAGAAAGATTGTAATTGAAGCAGTACAACTTTCTCCATGGTTTTTGAAATAAAAGGCGGATTAGAGATAGGCGGAAAATTAGAAAGGGATGTAGGATCAAGATTTGTTTTTTTTGTTTTTTTTTTAAAACGGTGACACTACAGCATGTTTAAGACAAGCGGGAATGGAACCGGTGTATAAGCACTTATTGATTATTGATAACAGACCCGGGCCAACCACATCCATAATTTTTTTTAAGGAAACACAGTGGATTAATGTCCTGAGGACATAGTGTAGGCTTAAGATGATCAACAATTTCCTTACAGGAATGCAGACTAACGGGCTCAAACACAGACAGATCTGAACTCATTACTTTCTGATAGCTCAGTGCTTTAACCACTGAGCTACCACAGAACAAATGGTTCAAAAGCATGAGGACTTCATAAATGCTGCTATAATTAGCAGCATGAAATAAATATAAATTGCACTGTTCCGTTATGCAAACACTGAACTGAATCTTTATTAAGTATTTCTCAGCCCTGGCATTTGCCATTCTCATCTCATATCGACGCCCTAGAGGACTCAGAAATGTCAATTGCCCATAATTAGAAAGCTGCCAAATTTAGTAGACATGCTTGCTGTTGCAGAATGTGGTTCTTCACTGTTTTTCATATTGTTTATCCATATTGCTTATCATTTCATTTGAGTCACTCAATGTCTCTATGTTGCTGAGACTGTAATAAAACCTTAAAGTGTCAATTTGTTTGATTGCAGACAATAGCGTTGCTCTGAAGGACATGAAATGATGACATTGTTATGGGACTAAATGGAACTGATTGAAGTGGACCTGTCAAGAGTGTTAAAAAAACAAAAGAAGGTGCTGTGTCCAGTCCCTTGATAACTCGTTTCTTGTGAGGTGTTTAGCTGCTTATGCCATTTATTTCTTTTTCCCACTTAGCTGTGACCAGACAGAGAGAAATTAAACCAAGAGCGCAGACGGAAGGTCAAACACAGCGTAAATGATCAATAAGTTAACACGGCTCTGAAAGAAACAAGCACAATATTTGGCAAGGTCTTTGCAATGAATGAGTGACATTGGCGCTTTTATATACTAAGGTGTCAGAAAGTGCACACGTAGTGTTTGGCACTTAAATGCTATGCTAAAACGCTAGGGACCGCAGCCTCAGCTATGACAACCACAATATGTCAAGGTTGAATGTGTAGTGTGTTTCTTTGAACATGTGTTGGGATGCTTGTCTCCTCACCACGGTTATAAAGAGTGGTTATGTAAGTTATCATAGCCTTCCTGTCAGCTCGAACCAGTCTAGCCATTATCCTTTGACCTCTCTCACCCCAAGAATTTCCAAAGCCATTTCCACCCACAGAACCGCTGCTTACTTATACTGTGTGGACTGTTGTGCAAGAGTTGGTGTCAGATGAGCTGCTCAAAAACTGTAGCTATGCCGTAGTCAAAGTTATGGGCTCAATTGCTTTTTCCTTGTCTTCCTATTAGTAGTAATAGGAAATTTTCCATTTTATCTATATTTTCAGTTACCTTTTAGACCACCTTAAAAGCAAACACCTTAAACAGCCAACATTACTTTTTGGATTTTTTTTTATTTTTGGATAAAATGAAACTTGTGAACTAGTTGGAGGTAAACAGAGTGGATGGATAGGGCCAGAGTGACAGAAAGAGGATAGTCATTGATGTCACTGTGCTTCTCAGAAAACATGATGCATAATTCCACCATTATCTCCATTATTTCCATTCAAAGGCAAAAAAAGGATTTGAGTACCAAGTAAAACGTATGTTTATTGATGACTCGACCAGAGCCTACTACAGTGGCCTCAAGTGGCCCTCATAACCTGATAATCTGACTAGTTTGTTCCAACTGGACAAGAAACAAGAAAATGCAGTCCTGAAGACTTTATAATGGTGGAAAACCTACTGACTGTTATAAAGCTCTGACAAAAGATACTCCTTCCATAAGTTTTAAATAAACATCTCCTTCACCATATCAACAATTACGTTTCCTTTTGTTAAGTAACAGCATTTCAGTTTATTAGTAACCTTAGATTATGTGGAGCATCTGCCATTCAAGTCTTTTGAATTAGGTATATAGAAAAAACTCTAAACATGCTTCCAACCTCTTTTTAAATTTGAGTGCACATGTTCTTTTCAACACAGAGATTAATTGTATTTTTCTACGGCTAAACGAAAGGCGTGCGTGTCTACTGATATGAAATTTCCGACAGGAACACGATTCAGAATGAGTCTCTAAATCCACAGCTGTCGTAAAGTTATATTTATACACCTTTCATATTACACATCTGGGTGAAAAGGCTACAATCTTGCTCGGAACTAACCCACAAAACAATACATGTGCTGCTGTAGGTGCGGTGATGTTTTCACATGAAAATCAATCAAATGTCAGCATAATGGCTGGGATGGAATCTGGATCAGGGTTAGCTGTGACTGCAAAAACATACTGTGTGTAGCATTTGAATCAAATCGGCTGTAGAATGTTAAATTTTATTTGTGCTTTTATATTGCTCCGCTCCGACATCCCTCCAGGAAAAAAAAAGCATCCCTCAGGGAAAAAAAAAGAAAGAGTGTGTGAGAAAGAGTAAGTGAAAATATTCAGTTCAACAAACCAGATTTTAGTATGTGGAAGCACTGTGGCATATCACATACCTGAACTCCTCTTAGGCAGTAGATATGTCATGGGTAGATATGTCAAGGGCTAATTAAGACCCTGCCCTCCAGCTAAAGCTGCTCTACAACTCCTTGTTTTCTCTGACTGAATGCTTCTGGACTAGAGATGTGTTTCTGGAGATGAACTATGACAGCTAATGCTCCAGGCATAGTTTGAGTTAGAACATTTAATTAGCAGTGTAATGCAGTAGCACTATTTAGTGTCCAGTATTCGGATTTAGACCCAAAGTGGGTGTGGCCTGAATTGGAAGGTATTTTCTTTTTCTAAAATTAAATAAGAACCCTATCACCACTTCCCAGAAGCACTGGAAAAATTGGAACAAACAGAGGAAGAACTGTCACAATGTCAGTGTGGTTTATGAATCCTGACAGTACCTTAACGTCAGCTAATCACTTCAGTAGCCTGATTTAAACCACAGTGACCCTGACCAGGTAGTTACTAAAGTCACTGTAAATATATTATGCAGTCTTCATGTTAATGAAAATGGTCTTTATTTGCACCACTCTCTTTCACATGCTTCCACGTGCTAGAATGCTTCATTTAAAAACTGGTAAACAAATCCAAAATATAAGGCAAGGTCGTGGTCACAAAACTGGAAAAGGGTCAGGCAGTTTACAAACAGACTGAATCAGGCAAGGCATGAGAATCAAAGACCAGAAACCCCACTATCAAAAACACACAGGATATACACCGATCAGCATTAAAACCACCTGCCTAATATTGTGTAGGTCTCCCTTGTGCCGCCAAAACAGCTCTGACCCATCGAGTCATGGACTCCACAAGACCTCTGATGTGTGTGCTGTGGTATCTGGCACCAAGACGTTAGCAGCAGATCCTTTAAGTCCTGTAAGTTGCGAGGTGGGACCTCCATGAATCAGACCTGTTTGTCCAGCACATCCTACAGATGCTCGATTGGATTGAGATCTTGCAAATTTGGAGGCCAACTCAATACCTTGAACACTTTGTCATGTGCCTCAAACCATTCTTGAACAATTTTTGCAGTGTGGCAGGGCACATTATCCTGCTGAAAGAGGCCACTGCCATTAGTGAATACTGTTGCCATGAAGGGGTGTACTTGGTCTGCAGTTATGTTTAGGTAGGTGGTACGTGTCAAAGTAACATCCACATGAATGCCAGGACCCAAGGTTTCCCAGCAGAACATTGCCCAGACCATCACACTTCCTCCGCCAGCTTGCCTTCTTCCCATGGTGCATCCTGGTGCCATCTCTTCCTCAGGTAAGCAATGCACACACACACTCGGTCATCCACATGATGTAAAAGAAAATATGATTCACCAGGCCACCTTCTTTCATTGCTCCGTGGTCCAGTTCTGATGCTCACGTGCCCATTGTTGCGCTTTTCACAGTGGATAGGGGTCAGCCTCCTCATGTGCATCAGTAAGTTCTGAGTACCCATGACCCTGTCACCGGCTCTTCCTTGGACCACTTTTTTTAGGTACTAACCACTGCATACTGGGAACACCCCACAAGACCTGCCGTTTTGGAGATGCTCTGACCCAGTCGTCTAGCCATCACAATTTGGCCCTTGTCAAAGTCGCTCAGAACCTTACACTTGCCTATTTTTCCTGCTTTCAATACAAATAAAATAAGTGACAATAGAGAATGAGATTGAAACATGACTTCAAGACAGGGTGCTCTAGTCGAGATAAATTATTTGTGATTTTATTTTATTTTTTGTAGAAACAGCTACAACCTTTCTGTTTACCTTTTTGTTTGGTAATTGAGAAAACTGCATGAACCCAGTAGGGCATTGCAGTTTTGAAACACTTAAAAAAAATTAGAAATCATGAATACAGTTGCTTAAGTGTGCATGTGTACTATTTTGCTACACATTTTTATTTTACCATCAACAAGACCTTGTGATATAATGCATTGGTAAACCCTTATACGTAGTTTCATTGTTGTTTTCATTGTTGAGCTATTTATATTTTAGCCTCCCATTTGAGTATAGCCTCTCCAACAGAGATGGGGAATAAAAAGAGAAAGAAGGGAAGGAGCACAGTTACCCTGAAGGTATAGTAAACATGTTGTAAGTAGACTACACACAAGTTCATCTAATCATGGCCCCATAACCACATGGCCCTGTGGTTGCACAGAGGCATGGAGGAAGAAAGCATGACAAAAGACAAATAGCTGTTTTGATGGTTATTTTGAAGCAACACTCGGGTGATGGTGTGCAGACAGATGGAGATTTAAGAAAGAATCCCAGCAGTCATTCCAGCTAAGAGCTGAGCAAGTGTGTGTGTCTGTGAGATTTCACATGTGATTGAAATTTCCAAGCATGCAACCAAAGATTAGTCATGATGAATCGCCCCCGCTATAGCTAGGGGCGTTTTAAACAGAATACTGCAGTAAGCCCAAATTTCAGCCTCCATCCTCTGTTTTGCTTCATGCTCATCTCCCTCTCTCTTTGCCAGCCTTCATCTTTTCTCTCCTTCATCACCATCAACATTCTCTCTCTCTCTGTGATAAAAGCATGGTTCCATTAGTGCCTCTCTTCCACTCTCTCTCTCTCTCGCATGCCCTCTCTCTCTCTCTCTGCGATAAGAGCATGGCCCCATTAGTACATCTCTCTCTCTCTCTCTCTCTCTCTCTCTCTCTCTCTCACTCTCTCTATAGGAATTAGAGAGACACAAAGAGGGAAAAAGAGGGTCACTATGTACTTAAGTTGAAAGGAGGGCAAGGGAGGGAGATTTAAGTGTGATATTGGGTTATGTGTTACTTATATTTTTCCAACACATCCAACACACCATGTAAGGTTTAGTTTAAGTATGTTGAGCACTCACAATCGTACTAAAGTCAATTCCGTCAGTCGTATCTCTCTGGGAACATGGGTACCATAAATAGGTACATTAACACACGTACGTGTCGATCGGAACATCTTGCGGCCCTTTAAAAATGCCTCTGAAAGTGTCAGTTCTGAGGAATAGTTCTGCTTCAGTGGAGTTTACAGATGTTAGAAGTGCTTATAAATTCAAGAAATGAGAGTCAAACAATGTGTTAGAGCAAAATGTATAGACTCTGACGTTTCTATTCATTGTGTTATACCAGATTGTGTCAAAGATAATGGATTCTGGATACCTTTCCAAATCTGACTGTTCATGAAAGCATGAAAATACCGTTACTTACATAATGCCATTCACATGGTCAGAAGATTAATGTGCTGAATCTCTTGAGGTCTCTTTCTAAGCTAGTTGACTGGAAACCTTTTTTTTTGTTTTGTTTACCCAATTGACCTAGAATCAAAAAAGCAAACAAAGAGAATCACCAGCAGGTCAGGAGGACCTGACAGACCTTAGGACTCTTGAAAGTGTCTACCCTACATCATTGCACAGTTCCAATAGGCGTGTCTTCACTAACCACTTTATCCTGGTCAGGGTCTTGGTGGATCTGGGGCCTATTCTGCAAGGAAAACACATTTATTTACTAGGAGCAATTTAGGGTAGTCAGTCCACCTACTGACATGTTTTGTGATGGTGGGAGAAAACCAGAGAAACCAGAGGAAAACCCATGCAGACACAAAGAGACCATCTCACACTCCACTAAATACAGTAACCCAAGCTCAGGATCAAACCAGGGACCATGTGTTGTGGCAATGCATGTTGAACCCAAGTCCTAGCAAACTTCAGTATATCAAACATTCAGCTACCTGATTGCTCTGACCATATGACCTGTTCTTTTTCTTTTTTCCTTTTTCTTCTTTTTCTTTTAATTAATGAGGCGTTTGTACAGCTCTCTTAGCACAGGAGCACACAAACAACAGCACAAATAAGCAAACTGTGCAAACAGCAAAAACATCCTCAGTAAGTCAAAGAAATCAGCCCTTAATGACCTTTGAAATCTCACAGCAGATGCTGCTCCCAAACGCATAGCCATGTTCTTGTTAGCACATAGTTGGTATTTGCACACACATAAAGTAAGCTGCCTGTTTATTATGTTTTTTTCAGGTAGACACGTGTGTGTGTGTGTGTGTGTGAGTGCAGTTTAGATGATTAATTAATGTTCAGGACTCTAAGTCTTAAATTTAAGATTTAAACCCTAAACCCTATTTGTTTAGTCAGGCATTTTGTTAGATAGCTATATTCTTAAGTAAAGGTGCAAATCTTTGGGGTTCATGGCCATAGACAGTTATGGTAAAGTGGAACGTTTTGATTCTGTGACCTTTTGCCTGTATTACCTCTCCCGTTCTCCCTCTTACTTTTAGAGCCAGAAGGTAATACAAGCATTAGGGTACCCTGAATTGCTATTCCATAGTTGGTGGTCTTTGTTGGAAAAAGCTCTACCACCTGCTGTAGTCTTTATTATTCTAGGTACTAATAAAGAGCCTGCACCTTTGATTGAAGCAGGCATGGCAGATTGAGCTACTGTGAGGCGAGACAATTCAGTAGCTCATCGATGGTAAAAATAAAAATGATGTGGGGTAAACTAGCACACACACACACACACACACACACACACTTAAAGACAAAAAGTAGCATTTAGAGAAGTATCAAGAGAGACAATTCTGATGAAAGTTAACTAAAATATTAAAAAGTCATGGAGAGATGGAACAGTGGTGAGTGAACAGTGGTGATAATATTTTTCAGCAGCAAAACACCCATCCTCATACGAATTTCAGCACAAATGGGTCAACTTTCTGCCAAAACAAGCTCCCCATGTGGACAGCTTTGTTGAGAAAATTCACTGTTCATGTTTATAGCATTTCAAGACAACAAATCATTCAGGGTTCAAGAATGCTTAACAATTTACTTTCGAATATATGATTTTGATTCATTCTTCCATTCATCCTTTTTCTTTCTCACAGTTATTCAAACCTAAGTGATATGTAAATGTAATCTCCATTTTGTGTTGCCCAAACTTTTTTTTCTTCTTTTTTTTTGTGGTCAATGAGCCACTTTCTCACTTCCCATATTTATATCATGTGTATCCACACATAAAACCTTTGCTAATCCATTTGGGGCTAAAAGAAAAGCTGCACATCAAGCATGTATGTTTGAACTAAGGATTGTATTACAATAGGCCCCAAGTCTTCAACTGAATCAGAGATTGAGTAGAATGAATAACAGAGCAGGAGTCAGAGCTCAGAGCTTCCAGTAATAAGAATTCCACCATCTTCCCCTTCCTTTTCTCCTCCTCTTTCTCTCCATCTGCTTCTTTCTGTCTTTCTCCTAGCTCAGCTTTTTAGCTTTCTCCTCCACCCCTCCCTTTCCCTGCTCTTCAGTATAAGACAGTCCAGATAGAATGGTCAACAGCTTGTGTAGAGCTGGTGCTGTTGTAATGAAAGAGGGGGAAAAAAATAGAAAGAGAATACTTGTCCTTGAGTTATTGTTGCTGGGCAAATGAATGCAAAGTTAGTACAGAGGTGGGGCTATGACTGCGAAGACAGCGCTCATTCCTTTTTCATTTCAACACACTTATGCACATAAAATGTTTTGTTGTATTTTTTGGTTAAGGTACAGAATACTGTAGAGATTAGGGAAGGTGGTGTAGGGTAGAACTAAAGACATTCAGTGAGAGTGAATGAGATTTAGGTTGTATTGTATTTAGATTGTAGATTGTTGTATGTGTGCTCAGTTGTTTTCCTTGCAGCTGCACAGAGAACTAATGTTATTCAGCCTGTTCATTTAACATGAGGCCATATTAGCCCGATAGCAGATACTAAGCAATCCTTTGCCTTGACCATATGAATAAAAGCTCTAGCTTACTGACACGCAATCAAAACAAAGTTATACAGTAATTACCTTCCCCACAGCACTTAGGGTCTGTTTATCCTTCAAATCATGGGGAGTGTCATCATTTTATTAATTAAACAATTCAAAGTAGTGAATTAAAAGTGTGATAAACTAGCCTACATCCGGCACACACATTAGAATTTCATGACCTGGATATGGTGTCTCGTGGCTTCATTAAACTGTGTGCTTAATTAATTGTAGGCAAACAAAAAAAAAATGTAATGCAAAATAGTGCTATTTTATAGCCTGGTAAATAATGAGAGTGGAAGCCATATTGGTAAATTAAACCACATTTGCAGTGATTAATGCGATAATTACGGCTAGGATGATTCACGAAGCCACGTATTGACAATATATACTAGACTCCCATTAGATGTTTATTGCAATGCTTGACATCTTCTCATCCATATATCATCATATTAGTCTTGTTTTAGTCTTTAATTTTATTCCTGGTAAATTGTGTCTTGCTTTCATGTTATGATGTTATTTATGTTACGATTGAAAAACCATATCTCGGATGCTTCTACTCAAGAAGAATCTGGCAACCTCGGCCATGTGAACTACATGCAGGTAATTTTAATGTTCTGAACGAGGCTTTCAGACAACTTGGGTACCTGTGTAAACCGTTTCTGAGCTTAGATTTGTTTTTTTCACTAACACAGGAGTGGCAACCTAAACAAGTGGTGGCAAAGAAAGTGTAATAAATGTGGATGCTGCTGTAATGTAATGAGTTAACAGATCGAGTAGAAGATAGTGAATGTGTCCCACCTGCTTTCAGAAATCGAATTTCTGTATACAGTTATGCAAGAAATCAAGACAAGGTGTTAAGGATGAGTGCTGTTCTTTTTTTTAAATTTATTATTATTATTTTTTAAATACGTCTTTCTACTTTTGTTATGTTTAGTGACAGCTTATGACAGACAAATGATCTGAGAGAATCAGTGGAAAACTGTGCAGCGGTTGATACACTACTAAAATGTAAGAAAGATAAAAAGAGGCATTTTTTTTTAGCAAGATGTATGGAGAGGAAGACAAAGACAGGGAGGCAGAGAGAGGAAAGTGAGAGAAAGGCAATACAAAAAAAAAAAAAAAGGCGAAGGGAAAGTGGATGATGAAACTGAGAGCTTGGGTTTGTTCTCTCATTAATGATTCTGTGTTGCCAAAGTGGTGTCTCTAAAGTCTTATTCGCCATGTGTCCCGGCTATCTGCAGCCCTTCTGCCACCTTTCCAAAGGTGTGACACTAATTCCAGACTGTAAACCGTACGACGATCATTCAGTTTCACCTGACAGGAGGGAGACGGGTGCCAAAAACACTGTGTGGTCTGGAAATCCAGGAATCCAGTTCCTCTAAAGAAATACTTCTACATTTAAAGGATAATAAAATACGATAAAAGAATAAATGGTAACTACTTATCTCAAATGAATGCAAACATTAAAAAAAAATTAATTAAATAAAAACATTTTTTTAAAAATAATATGCTATAGAATAGGATGTGCTGGATCAGTGAGTGTGGAAGCCTTGGTTCAACCAAATTTGCAGTTATTAATGTGATAATTACAGCTAGGACTATTCATGGAGTGATCTACAGTATTGCCAATGTACTGACCTTCTATTAGATGTTTATTTCAATGCTTTCCATTTTCTCATTTATATATTTTCCTATTACTATTTTTATTTTTATTTTTTTCATTAAAAATTTTTTATTCCTTCTTCAGTCCGCATTTTTATTCCATGTTTTTGGCAAGTGCATGTGAGGATATAAAAGGCATGTACTACAGGCAGGTAATTTTGAGCATCTGAATAAGGAGGTCAGAAAATCGACTTAAGCTGCTGTGGAACCTGACTTTGAATTTGCATAACCTTCCATTTAAATACTAATGTAACTCTTGGATTTCAGACGGCAAGTCTGAGTCTAGCCCATAGTGAATATGGAGCACGGTCTGAGGAAAAGCCTAGATGAACTGTACCAAAGAAGACTTGCCACACTTTATAGGGAGAGATATTATAGCTCTCTTGTTTTAGCCATCATCTATATTTTATTGTTCTGCTTTTAAACTCCACCAGTACATTTTGGGCTCCACGGGAGACAACAGAAAAGTGTAAGTGCTTCCTGGAGTGTTTTTACACTGAAGAAAAAGTGCAACTCTTCTTTTCCTACAAGGGATGCCTTATGTCTGTGTGGACAGCATGTATTTTATCTTGTGTTATTTCTATAGTTCGTTTTTATAGAAGGTAAAATATGGCATAATCTAAAAATGACTGACATCCCGCAGATACTGCGTAAAACTAATTCACCACCTTCAGCACAGTCTGAAATACTGGATACTATAAAGCATTGGCAGAAAAGTCAATAATAATCCCAGCAATCTGAGCTGAAGAAAGGTTTGTTTTCTACTACTACAGTGAGGGAAAAAAGTATTTGAATCCCCTGCTGATTTTGTACGTTTGCCCACTGACAAAGAAATGATCAGTCTATAATTTTAATGATAGGTGTATTTTAACAGTGAGAGACAGAATAACAACAAAAAAATCCAGAAAAACGCATTTCAAAAAAGTTATAAATTGATTTGCATTTTAATGAGTGAAATAAGTATTTGACCCCTTCGACTTAGTACTTGGTGGCAAAAGCCTTGTTGGCAATCACAGAGGTCAGACGTTTCTTGTAGTTGGCCACCAACTTGCCTTGGTGCACACATCTCAGGAGGGATTTTGTCCCACTCCTCTTTGCAGATCCTCTCCAAGTCATTAAGGTCTTGAGGCTGACGTTTGGCAACTCGAACCTTCAGCTCCCTCCACAGATTTTCTATGGGATTAAGGTCTGGAGACTGGTTAGGCCACTCCAGGACCTTAATGTGCTTCTTCTTGAGTCACTCCTTTGTTGCCTTGGCTGTGTGTTTTGGGTCATTGTCATGCTGGAATACCCATCCATGACCCGTTTTCAGTGCCCTGGCTGAGGGAAGGAGGTTCTCACTAGAGATGAACCGATCGACCGGCCAGGGACCGGAATCGGCCGATTTTCCGCATGCTCAGCCCGGACCGGTGACGGGCTAGTCAGCCTCACGTCTTTCCGATTCCAAGCTGGTCCGTGTTGTTGCCAGCGGCACAGGCAATAACGTCACAGCCACGCTCACAGCCACATGTAAACATGTCGTAGGCAAAAACCCATTGACCTACTGGAGGATCAACAAAGATGGTTTCCCTGCGCTTGCTCCACTTGCCCGAGCCTATACCTCTCTGCTCCATGTACAAGTGTTGAAAGTGATCGCTTGTTTAGCTTGGCTGGACATGTGATAGATGAAAGGAGAAACCAATTATCAGGTGACAAGGCAGAGATGCTTCTGTTTGTGAAGAAAAACTTGCCATTAATGCTCAAGTATACATATGTTGGCAATAAAGAAAAGGTGCCTTGTGTAACGCTTTACACAGAGAGGCCGGATAGCCTGAATGGTTGCAGCCAGGTGTAAGCAAACTCACGTATCTGATATTTCACAGTGGTTTATTATCAGTGTTGTCGATCCCCCGCACACATGGGGCAGTTTGCAAAACACTCCACTAACAACTGCGTTACTGAACATAAATAAAACAGGGCAAAGAGCAACAGAAATATAACCTTATAGGCTTTACATGCATACATGCGATGATCATAGCTCGCGCTCTGTCTACCGACTGCCCACTCATCAGTGAGGAAGTAAGAGAGAGCGTTCCGCCTTAAAGGAGCAGTAACTAATTCTACTTGTTACACTTGTTATTTAATTATTAGCCACTGCACCTATTAATATTTGGAAGAGTATTGTACACTTCAGTTTTGTTCATAGGCTTGTAATCTGTGGACTTTTGTGAGACAAGTAAAAAAGACAAAAGGTCAATTTATAAACATAGTAGAAAATGATATCTGTTTTATAAAGCAAGTCATTTTCAGTTAATTGTTATTTGTACCTCTTTCCAGTCACAGAGCACTTTATTTTGAGCACTTTATTTGGAATCGGCAAAAATCGGTATTGGCAGGTCACACTTACAAAAAAATCGGAAATCGGAATCGGCCAAAAAAATTGCAATCGGTGCATCTCTAGTTCTCACCCAAGATTTGACGGTACATGGCCCTGTCCATCGTCCCTTTGATGCGGTGCAGTTGTCCTGTCCCCTTAGCAGAAAAACACCCCCAAAGCATAATATTTCCACCTCCATGTTTGACGGTGGGGATGGTGTTCTTGGGGTCATAGGCAGCATTCCTCCTCCTCCAAACACGGCGAGTTGAGTTGATGCCAAAGAGCTCGATTTTGGTCTCATCTGACCACAACACTTTCACCCAGTTCTCATTCACGGCCTGTACATGTGCTTTCTTGAGCAGGGGGACCTTGCGGGCACTGCAGGATTTCAATCCTTCACGGCGTAATGTGTTGTCAATTGTTTTCTTGGTGACTATGGTCCCAGCTGCCTTGCCCGTGTAGTTCTGGGCTGATTCCTCACTGTTCTCATGATCATTGAAACTCCACGAGGTGAGATCTTGCATGGAGCCCCAGACCGAGGGAGACTGACAGTTATTTTGTGTTTCTTCCATTTGCGAATAATCGCACCAACTGTTGTCACCTTCTCACCAAGCTGCTTGACGATAAACTTTCAGGCCATTCCAGCCTTGTGTAGGTCTACAATCTTGTCCCTGACATCCTTGCACAGCTCTTTGGTCTTGGCCATGTTGGAGAGTTTGGAATCTGATTGATTGATTGTTTCTGTGGACAGGTGTCTTTTATACAGGTAACAAACTGAGATTAAGAGCACTCCCTTTAAGAGAGTGCTCCTAATCTCAGCTCGTTACCTGTGTAAAAGACACCTGGGAGCCAGAAATCTTGCTGATTGATAGGGGATCAAATACTTATAGGTGCATCTCAATAAATTAGAATGTCGTGGAAAAGTTCATTTATTTCAGTAATTTAACTCAAATTGTGAAACTTTATTGTATTAAATAAAGTCAATGCACACAGACTGAAGTAGTTTAAGTCTTTGGTTCTTTTAATTGTGATGATTTTGGCTCACATTTAACAAAAACCCACCAATTCACTATCTCAACAAATTAGAATACTTCATAAGACCAATAAAAAAAACATTTTTAGTGAATTGTTGGCCTTCTGGAAAGTATGTTCATTTACTGTACATGTACTCAATACTTGGTAGGGGCTCCTTTTGTTTTAATTACTGCCTCAATTCAGCATGGCATGGAGGTGATCAGTTTGTGGCACTGCTGAGGTGGTATGGAAGCCCAGGTTTCTTTGACAGTGGCCTTCAGCTCATCTGCATTTTTTCTCATTTTCCTCTTGACAATACCCCATAGATTCTCTATGGGGTTCAGGTGTGGTGAGTTTGCTGGCCAGTCAAGCACACCAACACCATGGTCATTTAACAAACTTTTGGTGCTTTTGGCAGTGTGGGCAGGTGCCAAATCCTGCTGGAAAATGAAATTAGCATCTTCAGCAGAAGGAAGCATGAAGTGCTCCAAAATATCTTGGTAAACGGGTGCAGTGACTTTGGTTTTCAAAAAATACAATGTACCAACACCAGCAGATGACATTGCACCCCAAATCATCACAGACTGTGGAAACTTAACACTGGACTTCAAGCAACTTGGGCTATGAGCTTCTCCACCCTTCCTCCAGACTCTAGGACCCTGGTTTCCAAATGAAATACAAAACTTGCTCTCATCTAAAAAGTGGACTTTGGGCCACTGGGCAACAGTCCAGTTCTTCTTCTCGTTAGCCCAGGTAAGACGCCTCTGTCGTTGTCTGTGGTCCAGGAGTGGCTTAACAAGAGGAATACGACAACTGTAGCCAAATTCCTTGACACGTGTGTGTGTGGTGGCTCTTGATGCCTTGACCCCAGCCTCAGTCCATTCCTTGTGAAGTTCACTCAAATTCTTGAATCGCTTTTGCTTGACAATCCTCATAAGGCTGCGGTTCTCTCGGTTGGTTGTGCATCTTTTTCTTCCACACTTTTTCCTTCCACTCAACTGTCTGTTAACATGCTTGGATACAGCACTCTGTGAACAGCCAGCTTCTTTGGCAATGAATGTTTGTGGCTTACCTAGTGAACCAAACTGAGAGACCATTTTGAAGGCTCAGGAAACCTTTGCAGGTGTTTTGAGTTGATTAGCTGATTGGCATGTCACCATATGCTAATTTGTTGAGATATTGAATTGGTGGGTTTTTGTTAAATGTGAGCCAAAATCATCACAATTAAAAGAACCAAAGACTTAAACTACTTCAGTCTGTGTGCACTGAGTTTATTTAATACACAAGTTTCACAATGTGAGTTGAATTACTGAAATAAATGAACTTTTCCACGACATTCTAATTTATTGAGATGCACCTGTATTTCCCTCATTAAAATGCAAATCAATTTATAACTTTTTTGAAATGTGTTTTTCTGGATTTTTTTGTTGTTATTCTGTCTCTCACTGTTAAAATACACCTACCATTAAAATTATAGACTGATCATTTCTTTGTCGGTGGACAAACGTACAAAATCAGCAGGGGATCAAATACTTTTTTCCCTCACTGTATGCCTGTGTGGGGAAATCATGAGGATTTTAGTTTATCTTCAGTTTCTTCCCCACTAACAAATACAGCAGGTGGAAAGATTGATGTTCTGTTGCGGTGCCACAAACTAATGTCTCCTGTAATGCTGAAATAATTGTGGATATTAAAAAATGGAAGTCAATGCCATCTCAGGAGCAGAATGGATTGAGAGTGGCAGTAATACAATAAAAGGGGCCACCGCTGATGGAGGAAAAATTTCATTAACAATAATAAAGGATGGTCGTGACTGGACGGCTGAAACGCAGGCAGACAGATCATTCTTCAACGTGGCCTTATAATGTTGCCAAGTTCTTTTCTGTGTGTGTGTGTGTGTGTGTGTGTTAATCACATGCTAATAGTATAATGTCATCTGCAGTCACAATGTTCTATTGATTACTCACTGTATTTGCATGAAGCATGAATTTGAAAACAACATTGACTGCAAAATAATTTAAACTTTGACCGACTGCCAGCCCATCCAGGGTGTATTCATGCCTCACACCCTGTGTTCCCAGGATAGGCTCTGCATCCACCACGACCCTGACCAGGATAAAGTGTTCACTGAAGATGAACGAATGAATAATCCTTATATAGCACTCAGGACACTTTCTCCTCCCTGACTGTAGAGGTTGCCGTGATCAAAGTTTTAGCACATCCTCTAACAACTACTTCCTGCTCAGTTCCAGTATTTAAGCAACCCAAGTTCATAGTTACATTGCGAAGTCTTGCCATACCTAACTTTTATTTTTTTTTTATTAATCTGACTGCCTGGCCATGTATTGATTCTTGCTGGGTTTATATTGCTTTACTGTTTGGATTACCCTTTGGTCATGTTTTCTGTTTCTGATCTTTTTTTGTCCTTTTTTTTTTTTTTTTTTTTTTGGATTTGGATAATGATTTCACTCTTTGCACATGGAACTCCAACTCCGAGTTTACCAATGTACAATATCCTTGATTTTCTTGGGTTGGTTTGAAGCTGGCTTATCTACATTATTAATCATTTGCTCGGGAATCATGGCTCAGATCTGAACTTCAGTGTGTTCCTAACAAAGTAGCCAAGCCAAGGCAACACTCATAATTCTACATATTATAAACTGTGACATATAAAATGCTCAGCTGTTCAAGATTGTGTGCTAAACATGCTGGCAACATTTATCTGAGTGCTAAAGCATGCTGTTATCACCATGAAACAGGAAGTTGTTGTAACTCAAGCATACGATATCCAATCTGCCCCAAAAATCACGTTTTATAAGAGTCCTGGCCTAAAGACATGTACATACCAAAATTTAGTTATACTCATAGCGCCACCAGCTGGCAACAAGAAGTCTGGCAAATACAAATGACTTTGACGTAGTTCTCCTATATTTACCTACTTAAATGCATATTGCCCACCGTATATTGTTTTCCTAAAGCCAACGGGTGGCGGTGGCACCGGTGCGAGGGCCCTATCATTGCTGCTTGCAGCTTTAATTCAAGATCGTTTTTGTCTCCCCAAAGTTGAACAAGCACAATTCATATTCAGGGACCAAAAAAGCCTATTATTCACTTCCCATATACAAATACAGATAAATATGAGGGTTTTTTTTCTGTTTTTCTCTGAGACTGGTTGAGAGGTGTGCATCAGGACAGATATCTTGCACGAGCAGGAGCTTTTTATTTTGGTGCAGTCAGATAAGAAGCTCACAGGACAAACAATCTGAGCCAACCACGCTGTATCTAGTGTCAGGACAATATTTCATAAATGATGAGAGGACTGCAGTAAAAAAATTTTTTTTTAAAGGTGATGCAGGATACATTTCTGCTTATTCAAGTCTTAACCAGGAAACTTTTTTTTCCCAAAATGCTTTTGATATTTTTGATATTTCATGTAACCTTAGACGTGAGTGGTGGAATCGATTTGGTTTCACACGGCCCGGAATTAAACAGACAAGAGAAAAAAAAGTTGCTGACTGGCTTGTGGAAAGAACTAGGATTATAACTGCAAAAGTATTTAATTTTCAGAACAAAGAAATCAACAAGCCAACCAAACAAAACACAAAACAAAAAAACTTTGCATGTTTGCCTCGCACCTCCAGGGTTGGGGGTTCGTTTCCCGCCTCCGCCCTGTGTGCGTAGAGTTTGCACGTTCTTCTCGTGCTTCGGGGGTTTCCTCCGGGTACTCCAGTTTCCTCCCCTAGTCCAAAGACACGTGTTGTAGGCTGATTAGCATTTCCAAATTGTCTGTAGTGTGTGATTGTGCCCTGCAATGGGTTGGCACCCTGCTCCAGGGTGTCCTCCGCCTCGTGCCCCGAGTTCCCTGGGATAGGCTCCGGGCTCCCTGTGACCTTGTGTAGGATAAGTGGTACAGAAAATGGATGGAGGATTGGATAAACAACAAGCATGCAAACAAAAACAAACCCGAGATTATCGAGAATGCAATGAACTTCTACAGCGCTCTGACAGCGCTCTGACAATTTAACCAGCTCACATGAATAAAAAATAAATAAATAAATAACATGAATGAATAAGTAAAAGAAAAGCTTCCTGTGACCTAAAATGTGTAGCGTGTTACATATTTTAGCACTTTCTGCAGTAGGGTCAAATCAGAGTTGAACTGCTTTCCACTGCAACTGATTTGTTTGGATGGGGACCTAGCCCACATCCTAAAGAAGGTCTTAAAGAGTTTTTTTTTTTGTCTGAACCTGCCCAAACGGGTCTCGTTGAGAAGTAAACACTCCAGGAAAACCATACTATCCATCCGTTTTCCATACACCTTATCCTACGCAGGGTTGCGGGGAGACTGGTGCCTGTCCCAGCAAACCCTGGTGCAAACCCATCGCAGGGAACAATCGCACACACATTCACACACGACAGACAGTTTTGAAATGCCAATCAGCTTACAACACATGTCTATAGACTGGGGGAGGATACCGGAGTACCCGAAGCACGGGGAGAACATGCAAGCTCTGCGCGCTCATGGTGGAGATGGGATTCAAACCCCCGACCTAACCACTAAGCCACCGTGCCCCTGAAAGCCATACTGATAAACTGGAAATCACTAGAAAACTAGAAAGCAGACATTTAAACACACCAAGGATTGATTCAAAGGAAATAAAATCTGCATAAACGGTATGAACACACCCTAAAACATTCACTTTTACGCTTTATTTATTGCATGTCCATAAAATACAAACGACGCTTAAGAAGCAACATCCTTAAACGAAGGTTGTACAACACACTAATCTAATCACGATCGGCACCATCTAATGCTAACCTTAGCCTTTATCTTTCCTCTAGCCGCCCAAGCGACCTTGATAACCTCCAGATAAACATTTCTGCTCCATCCAATAAGCACTGGATGCTTATAATCCAAACAGATTATAATCTACAATGTACAGCCTAGCATGTTAAAAGGTTCAGCGTTTTGTTTTTTCCTCCCCCATATCAAATAATTAATGCACAAATCTGATTTACATGCATATCCAGGCACTGATGTGCAGAAACATCGCTCCGAGTGATGAAACCCACCCTGTTATCTGCTGAGCTGGTGGAAGTTAATGAACTTTGAAGAAGATGCCTAAATTGGAGATATAATTTTGGAATAAAGTATGTAATGGCAGGGTTCTTTACAATCTGAGCTACTCTTGTTAGAGAAGAGAGATAACGAGAGAGCGAAATGATACATGTGTGTTAGCAAAAGCAGAAAAAAAAAAGAAAGTTTTCTATATTATCTGTTAGAAAAATGTTGATTAATTTTCTAGAACAGCAGCTCTGACAATAGTACCAGTTTATATTAATGGTAAACACTCCAAGTAATCTACGTAAGGATAATACTAAACAAAGTTTTAAACATGCTGTTTTTAACAAAGAAGAACGCATAATTGTTGATATGGTGAAGTTTTCTGTAAGGAGATATATACATTTATTTAACATTTATGGAAGGAGTCTCCAGTGTCAACACTTTGTACCTGATTTTGTCTCATTTAAGAGCGAGACAAAACATGGCTGGTGAGGGAACGACTGTTTATAGCTGCTGTAATGTAAATGATAACAGAAACTAACTTGTTTTGAGGACTTTCCAAAACATTAAATATAACTATAAACTGATCAAATGTATGACGTGTCGTTCTTTCATAAATAAAACCGTGTAATTTGTTGTTCAAGAGGAATAAAACCTTGTTGTTGATGATTTTCCCAAAGCACCAAAACCCTGTTATGTTTTATTCCTTATATAAACGACAATGCAAGACACCACAAATGTGTTTTGTATAACACTGTACAGTATATTCTTTATAATACTATAATAATGATCCTGCCTTATTTTTAAATAAATAAATAAATAAATAAATAAATGCTGAGGAATCACTGATCTATGGAAAGGATGTAGTAAATAGTCGCCTATTTTCCATATATTTTCCCTTTCCAGTTTGCATTTATTAATGCATTTACATAGCATGTGTTTTTATGCTAACCCCTAAAGAACCCTTACAGTTAGAACTTTACCTAGACTATATCATGGTTGGTAGGACTGTATGATTTCAGCTCGCACCCATATACCAGAAAGGCAGCTCCGCCTCTGCTTTGTGGTCATTAGGCTAGATTAACCTCGCTAAAAATAAAATCCCAGGGCATGCTTATTAATTTAAAACTGCTTCTTAATTGAAGTATTCTGGATCAATCATATGGTATGTCCAGGAATTGCATGGAACACAGTAGGTTTAATTCATTTTAATGAAGCTTGAGCGCCATAATTAAGTCTGGCAGTAGTGGCCTGGATAGCAGTGAGTAGTGTTTCTGTGTTTTTTGTAAGTGTTCTCAATGGAGAGAGAGAGAGAGAGATAGAAAGAGAGGCTATCTGCTGTGAACTTTCAGTGATCAGAAAATGATACAGCTGCTCAGAATGCTCTCTATGGTCAAATATAGTAAAGCCTGGCAGTAGGATGGTTGCTCTCTTCAATCTCCACAGGAAATGAGGACACTGCTGGAAGTTTTTGGCCAGGAAGCTGGTCTTGAGGTCCAGGCAAGGTCCTCTGCCATGTGCGCATTAATGCTCATCAGTCAAGAGGATGTGGTGTCGAAGGGAAACCAGGATGCAAGCTGAGCCAGGATTGCTTTTCAGAACGGTGTGTATGTGATTTTAAATGTCATTATAATGAGTCCAGGGATGAGTCCAATGCCCAGTTTTCTAAACAAGGATATATGCCCTTATTTCTTGGTGGTCCCAGCCACTGTAGCTGAAATCCCAAAAAAGAAATCCTATTAAAAAAAAAAACCATTTGGCTTTTCAAAAGACTAATTTCTGCTTAAAGTTCCTTTAATGATCACACAAAATGTGTGCACGTGGTATGGGCTTAGTTTGTTGAGACACTTTAAGATTATGTGATTTTTTTCCCCTCTGCTGAAGATGTGTCTGAAGATGATTTGCATTTTTGTCACAATCCAGTGTGGAGAGAACATAAGGGACTTATAAAAAGCAGATTCTTTTTAAATATGATTATCAGAAATAACACATTTTAATTGCAACCAGCAGGAGGTGGGTTTTTGCAGTTTCCAAGCAATAGAAACAGCATGCTGCTTCATATTTCACACTACTCCATATTTCTATTGGCCACTTCTTAGAGCACAGGTGTCAACCTCGAAAACCCAAAAGCCATGCCAAAAATGACCCACTGCCTCATTATCCGGAACCGGGCCATTCATGTGGCGGAATGCATAAAGTTCAGCTTCAGTTCATGTTCACATCAAATATCAGAATTGGGGAAAATGTGATCTCAGTAATATTTAACCGTGGCATGGTTGTTGGTGCCAGGTGGGTTGGTTTGAGTATTTCTTAACTGCTGATCTTATGGGATTTTCACACACAACAGTACTTTACACAGAATGGGCTGGAAAAAAAAAACATCCATTGTGCAACAGTTCTGCAGGTGGAAATAAGTTGTTGATGAGGTCACAGGAGAATGGCTAGACTGGTTTGAGCTGACAAGAAGGCTATCTGAGGCTACACTCGGCGTGGGTTCACTGAAACTGGGCATTTGAATAATATCACCTGCCCAGTTTTGATGTTTATATAGATACATGCTGTGTATATAAGGAGGTCCTAATAGTATGATAGTATGAAGCATCATAACAAGATGGATAGAGCAGTGCAGTTGCCGCCAGACCTGACATTTCAAAAATGAGTTCTTTTCCTCACAGTCACATCACAATAATGACGATCGATGCTTATTTGAATGACACAAGACTGTTGTGAGAGTTCATATTTTTGTAGCGAATATTGAAGAAGAAGAAAAAACAAGATTAGGATACTGCATACTCTGGGGTGGAAAATAGGAACAGTTATTGCTGCCATGCAGTGGAGAAGCATGTGTTGTTTTATGGTTTACTGTAATTCAGTTAAAGTCTCTAAAGCAAAGAGAAGCAGTGTGTGCGGTGGCATGCAATCACACCCAAAGTTTGGATTGTCTCTCTGTTGTTTGTCTCCATAACTGGGAGATGCTAAATAACCCAGTGCTGACAAAACTCAAACCTGGTGACACATGTTTCATCTTCTCCAGACTGGAAGGTGTTTTTGAGTATCTTGAGATCTGTATGTCGTGCTCAGGCACAGCTGGAGCCACAGCCCATGGATATAAGTGTCCAGGACACACAGATTGATTATATCATAATCCTGGTAGAGATTTATTTTTCTTCTTACTGACAGTGTTTGTTGTCCTTGATCCTTAGGAATAAAAAGGGCTTCAGGTATTATTATGAAGCGTGTGATGGATGCTGATATGTTGCATGGATTACTATAAACATAATTTGTAAGAAAAATTTGGTCCTGCTAAAATGAATTGCTAATTGTCGGTACAATTAGGCTTAACACCAGAATCGAACACATATGCTTTAGTTGATTAAGAATATCATAGATGGTCAGGTGGACCCGATTATGGTTCTTCAGGTAGGTAGATCTCCAGGAACAGGGTTGGTGACCACTAACTTAAGGGAATATTGTTCCTGGACATGGGTATCCCTTTATAGGCACAAATATACCCATTTTATAATGACTACTTCCAGTATGACAATGCACCATGTCACAAAGCAGAAGTTATCTCAGACTGGTTCCATGAACATGACAATGAGTTCTTTGTACTTCAGTGGCCTTCGCAGTCACCAGCTCTGAATCCAGTAGAGCACCTTTGGGTTCCTTGTCTCAAACTCAGTCAGCCTCTACCATCAAAAAAATAAAATAAAATAAAATAAAACAAGGTTGCATAAAAAGAATTTTTGGATCCTCAGCCCTATCTCTGCCAGAACACTGTGTACACTGTGAGTCATAAATCTTCCTCCACGATTTCTAGACAAGCCAACTCTACTGACACCACTGCACTCTCAGTCAGCGACACTCGGACAACTAAACAAAAGTATAAACCTTTGCTGGTTATCTTTTCCAGTGTTGGCGTGGCAGAGTGGCTAGATAAGGAATAAAACAACTGAGTGCCAAACCTGTGATTTGAATTGGAGCCAGCACTACTATCCGAGGTGCCGTAATAGAAAATTAATCAGCGCCTTCTGAACAAACAGAATGGAGAATTCAACCTCGCTGTGACATAAAATAATTTGATCCGGTGTGGTTTGTATCAGCAGGGTATGCTGCAGTTTGCATTTTATAATCTTAATCCATTTTGAGGACCTGCCTCTCTAAGGGTCTCCACGAAAAAGCAGGACAAATAAATAAATAAATAAATAAATAATCAAATCACCTTGCACAAATAAGACGTTATGTCCTCTGATAATATAATTGCTCCGAGATGTTATTGTGTCAGCATGCCTGGCCTGAGGAGGAGTGTGTGTTAGAAAAGTGGAGACCGAGAGGGTGGAGGAGAAGGAGGAGAAGGAGGAGGAGAAGGGAAAAAAAAAAATCTTTGCTTGTTGGTTGAGCAATAGTACAGAAACACAGAAAAATACCACTCACAACTGACTTGTCATCTATCATACTTGCTCCAGGATGTAAGACAAACAGGTGTTTATTTGTGTGCTTTAAGTTTTTTTTTTTTTTTTTGTGTGTGTGTGTGTGTGTGTGTGTGTGTGAAAGACATTTTACCTGTGTTTTAAAATGTCTTTTACTTTTACTTATACATAATATCAGTGCGACACATGGACAACACATGCATGGAATGAGAGGAGAGCAGAAGATCTAGAGGAAAACTTCCTTACTTAGCGAATGTAGCACCCACCTGGGAGCATCCTGGCGCAGGTGTTCAGACTTGGATATCAGCTCTAAACATGAGTAATGAGCACTCTGGGGGAGTGTGTGCAGGTAAACACGTACACACACATACACGCCACAGCTTAGCTCTCAAGCCTATCACATATTATCTCGGAAACAGATGTGGAAAAAGTGCATCTTTAAAAAAAAAACAATGAAAAAAAAAATGTAAAAGAAATTGGTCTAAAAAAAATAATAAAATGGCCGAAAATCATAATGACAGTGTTTTACTTGTGGCACTGATCGAGGTTATGGAGGTTCCAGCTGCACGGGAAGCTCCACCTGTTGTTGCTGACTGGGACTGAAAAAGAACGACAACGAGGCACATTGCCCCAATCCAATTAAGCAGGTGGAGAGAAGACAAAGAGATAACAACTCCGCATCAAAAGTGCTCAGATTCTTTGCTCGAGTTATCGTCATCATCTTGTTCAGGGAACCGTGTCGAAAATAAGCACCGTAAACAGTCAAGGTGGTCAGACTGTTTGACAGAATCTTCAGCAGAGGAGAAGGCCAGGATTTCTTGTTTTATTTTACTTTGCTTTACCTTTTATTTAATGCCCTGGTGAGAGATGGCAAAGGAAGTGTGTGCGCCTTAGTGCTCAGTGCTCGCAGAACTGAATTGCATCATTTTCTCTGCACGCTTGCTTCGCTGCTCCACGCTTGTGAAAACCTAAGAACGCTTTTTGTATAGGCTAGACATGATATCTGTCCGTGAGACGCACTGCCCCACCATCCAAATGGTTTCAACCAGTGCGGCTTAACAGTCACGTTTCTAGAACAATCTCCTCAATAGTAGGTACAATAAGTGTGGCATTAATGTACGGTATTACATTCAGTTACGTTCATATTCATTCAGTGTGCGGGAATACTGGTGTCCTTGTTTGATTTGATTTGTATGAAATATATCAAGAAATGAAAAACATAATGGGGCTGTTACCGTGGTAACTTGGTTAACCATCACCGAGCACAAGCCTGGTACATTTACTCACCTAAATACCTTCTCTAGTAAAAGTTGAAGTATGTTCTAAACTACAAGTAAGGTGTTTCCTTGCTATCTGAGCATAATTTTCCATTTAAAGGAAGGCAGTTTAAAGTTTCTTCGTTCCAACTGCACTGACCACTTAATCGTCAGGCTTTTTTTTTTTTTTTTTGGAATTACTACTAAAAGATGATAAAGGTGTTCATATGGTTTAAAAAAAGACTTGCTGTGACTTAGAGCTCACAGCAGGACCTAGGAGTTCAAATCTCTCCCAGCTCAACCTCTGCGATATGGCATAACATGGAATAAATATAGTAGGATTATGTATGTAGTATTTTGCTACTCCTGCTGGTTTTGCGGCTTGCTTAACAAAGCTACAGATCAAACTCGCATTCAATACGCGTGCGTTTCAAATGGAGAACTCCTGCAGGGATTTGTGAATCAGTTTAATGGAACCTTTTAGACTCTATAAGAAAAGTGTGCTTGCCAAAACCACATATCTGGGTTCTCTCTCTCTCTCTCTCACTCACACGCACACATTGCCAAAGGTCACAGTGAATAATGCAGACTTCTACCTCAATCCAAAATATCACAACCCAATCTGAACAGTTTAGGTCATCCAAACATTTCAGATCTTTCAGTTCTAAATTCACCAAATGACACACACACTCTCACAGAAGCGATGCTCGAAAGCCATTTTGCTGTGAACTGACAGGTGAAGTGAAGGTGAAAGGAACACATATTGAAAGGTTGTTGACCCGAATAGCTCAGCAAAGCAGAAGTGCTATGTGGATAGTATCTGCTCATGAGAACTTGCAGTACTGTAGGTATAAGGATGGTTCTATAATGAAAAAATTTAAAAAAAACAAAAAAAACAATACATCTTATAGTGGAGGGAATCCCATAACATCGCTTTCCGACAAAACCCTCGGCTTGCCTGGGTTGATTAGTCCTCCAATGCTCCGTTGTATACATTATGAAAACACACTGTTCATGTTTTAGACCTTTGTGAGGACCAAAGGACCTCGTAGTGATAGGATAGTGTCAAATGTCCTTACAGAAGAAAATGTCTTTTAACAAAAAAAAAAAAAAAAAAAATGCAGATTTTATTTGAAAAGAGACAAAATATTTCATTTTGGTTGCTGAGGTTAAAATTGGGGTTAGGGTTTTTTTTTTTGTTTTTAGGTTAGACATATCGTTAATTAGCTCCAGTAACAGTTATGCCAATGGAAGTTCCTTACAAAGGGCTGGACAACTCATCAATTTATAAGCTAGCCCACTAACCGAGTAAAAGCTTGAATAGTCCCATGTTTTGTTTGCCTGGAAACTGGCTAGTCTGAAATGTGGTAGCTAGCGTAATACAATAACGTACGGCAAGTTAGTCAGTTAATTAAGTACGTTAATACAGAATAAAACAAAAATGAGTAGATAATCATGTCTCGTGTTTGCGCCCTCAATAACAAACACGTCAGCAAGTTGTTGGCCAGTGTTTCAGCTTTGAAATGTGTTGTTCTGTCCTCAAATTGGAGAATCTGTCTATGTTTAACCGCAAGATGGCTGCCACAAGATGTACGAAGACGGACAGTTACGGTACCCGTATATAACAGCTTTGCGCCAAACTATAGTTAGAGCTTCGAGATACGTCACACCACTGCGAAGCACGTTGAGTTTAAACATAGCTACGTACCAAACGAAAGCTTTTCTTTTGCAAAATTCAATATATATTCAAGAGTTTAATTGTTATCTTGGACAACGTACAGTATGTAGCACTGTGTAGGGAACCGAAGAGTCGCTGTTTCCATGTTCCAGGTGATTATTTGGTTGTTAAACCTTCTTGTCCTTCAGGCAACTACAAATAAAATACCAACAGCCTGGACACAAAATCTGCCTGTCTGTGGTATCTGGGTTATTGATGTACCCACTCCTGGTATGTGTCTGTGTTCATGTGGGTTAATGAAAGTGTAGCTGAGCATGTAGTGTTATTCCTGTGCAGACTGGACAGAGCTGACCTGTGGGAGAACCTGGGCCAGAAATGATAGAGACACGGCCAAGCTGTCCTACCTTTTTCCTTTTTCTTCACTTTGACAACCTCTCTCCATTTTGCACTCTCTCTCTGGCTCTCTCGCTCTCTCTCTGAGGGTAGGTGGGTGGATTTGGCTCGCTATCACGGGAAAATAATGACGGGGCAACACCAATGAACTGACCAATCAGATTCAAGAATTCAAGAAACTTTGTGGTATAATTAGTGTTAGATTAAGCTGAACATCTGCAAAACACTAACGTGATGGATATGAAAATCCAGATGTGCATATTAGGACTGAGTAAATGAAAGCAACATATCGCCAGCATTCATGCAACAAACGGCCGCCCTTTTTTAACCAGGGCATCGAATCGCTCCCATAACAACAACGGTCATGCAGTGGAGAATGCATTTTCTAACACCTTTGTCTCCGAGTCAGAGAACAAAAGCTTGAATTATGCAGCTTCTTGAGATAAGACTACACGATTTATTCGGCTTTTAACTAACGCTCAGCTTTCGGAGAAAGGTCCACCGTAAATCTCGCCCTCTTTTTACACCCGTGCACTTGTGCCTCGCTGTTCCCCTTTCCTATATTGCTCTGCCGTGTTCTTTATGAGTCTCTTCTTTCTGTTTCTTCCCCTGTTTATAGATTCAGGGATGCAGTATTCAACTCATCCCTCTGCTTCTTGGACACAACCTTTCTCAGGTTCAATAAGATAAGACACAGAGCTGCAGTACGAAAAAAGAAAATAAAACAACACACACCAAATAATGAAATAAATAAATAGCTGCCAATGTTAATATAAATGAATTTGTTAACAATATAAAAAAACAATAATGCGCATTTGGATTATATTAGTCCATCACTCTTTATTCAGACTGTATAGACTTATTCCAAAATAGTCTTAGCATATAAGGCTTAAATTGATTTCAGATTCAATTCATGGATATTAAAGTCTCCTACATGGATATTCTAAGTGAAAGTAAGCAGATATTGGCATTTGCCCATGGTTGAGGGAGGAATAAATTACTTTATTTCAAATGTAATCAAAATGTCATTACATATATATTATATTTAAAGAGTTTTATTTTTTATTTATTAATCTGGAGTTTTATATTTCTATTTTGAACTACAGCTACTAGTTGCTAATATGTAATATCAGGTTTTTCCCACCACTTATTTTAATAATTGTGGTATAAGCTTATGCTAGTCTTGTAGGTCTAGTAAGATAATAAAGATTCATAATATGGACACCGAAGGGTCAAGATGGATTTTTTTATTCCCTAATACCATTCTTTTAACAGCTCCCTATTTGTACTAAATTCGAATTGACTGAATACTAAGGTTCTCGTTATTGTATTACAAGGAAATTTGTTATTGGGCTACATTTCTGCATCTATTATCCATGCAAAAATCTTTGCCAATGGCTTTTTAATTCTTGACCAAATGGACACAACATTGGGGACCTGATTTACAAAACGTTTGTGTGTGTAAACCTTTGCACCTTCCACATAAGCAAAACAACACTTCTGTTTTGCACAGTTTGCTTACCGAATATGCCATTTTCATTAAATTTCTACTTACAGATGGTAAATGCAAGGCAGTGTCAGCACGAAACGATTAATTTTGTATCTGCGATGCGATTCACTAAGCCTCAAAGCCATTTCTGATACAGCGATTGCACTCACATACAGTATGAATACATCTGGAGGGCATGTATTAAATGAGCAAAATCTGCCGGTTTGCACCAGTTGGTGATATATTTATAACATTTCCTAAGTCTAAAGGCCCGTTCACGCCAAGAACGATAGCTATAAAGATACCTATAACGATAACTATATTAGCGTCCACACCAACGCACGATATCGTCCTGTTTGCTCTGTAAGCGCGCTGCAGTTATGTCGTCTGCCACTTTAAACGCTTGAGCTCTTTAAAGCAGGACGGATTCTGATCGGCTGTCAATGTTTTCATTGTTCATCAGCTGGAAAAAAATCGCTCTGAACGCGACTCCAACGATATCGGTCCTCTGTGCCGTCATCGTTATAGTTGTGGTGTGGATTCTGCTCGATTTTTAGAACTATATCTTTATCATTATCGTTATAGTTATCTTCCTTGGTGTGTTAGCCTTTAGTAATGAGAAAGTTGATCTAAATTATCTCTGAGTAAAATAATCAGCGAAACATTACAGTGGTAAAGTTGGATTCATTTACCTCATTGACATAACGCGTACGCATACGCTCTTTAATTGTTTATTAATATCACATTTTGAACTGTTTTTCAACACGCCTCGCTTCCAGTAACTGGTGTTATATTGGAGTATAATGTTCACTTTACTGTTCCTGGTATATCTTTGACATGTGGCTACCATTTTAGTAAATTATGGCCAGGATGGTATGCACAGACGGACACATGAGTGCCAATCGTCCAATGGATGCACATGGGGAATGCAACCTGAATGGGCAGTCAGTCCATCACAGGACAGCATGATAATACGCATTCACAATTTTTCAGCTGTTGGCAGAAAACCTTAGAACCTGGTGGAAACGCACATGGACACAGGGAGACCATGTGAAACCTCAGACAGAGAATAACCCAAGTCCAAGATCGAACCTGGACCCTGGAGCTATGCATGGCTCTTTTTATACAACTCAGTTAATCTGTATTAATTCATCACTGGGGCTTTTTGCTCTGTACAGAAATACACCCAAAGGCAAAAACGTTCAATTATCCTGGACAAACTTTCAACACTTTCTTGGTGGTGAAGGACGTTGGAAACATTAAGGAGGTGAAATAGATTGAGTGTTGATGAAATATATATATCTTAAACACATGGGTTATCTGTACAGCCACCTTCATAGCTCATCTGTCTATTAGTGTCAATGCCTCGTAATAAAATATAACATTTGGAAAAGGGAAAAAAATAATCAATGTACTAACAATAATAACAAACTTAGGTCAGCTTTGAGTGCTCCCACACCCCGGATCAAGCAAGCAACACGAGATTAGAAATTAAGATCACAGCTGGACTGGTCACATGTCCAGCAGCCGTTTAATGAATCCGCGCGCTTTTGCTCTCGTGCCGAGTTTTCCTACCTTTGAATGCGAGGACGCAGCTCTGGCTGAAAAGCCCCAAAAACACCAGCGCTATCACGGCCATCTTCATGACGACGAGAGCCAAAATTCACACTTCTCTTCCATGCTCGGTGTCGCTCTATGCGTGTGTGTGTGCGTGCGTGCGTGCGTGTGTGTGTAAAGGCGAGTCCCTCCTTCCTAACAGCGCATGCAGAAACGCACGCGGTGGGATGGAGTCAGAGTGGAGTCCCTGCGCGCGCGAGAAAAACACAACCGGCGTTGCCTCCTATGTCACGTGTGTCTGTGATTAGACCATTTTTTTAATCAGGAATTTATTTTTATTTTTATTTTTTTGTAGGTTTAACTAAATACTGTTGGCTACTTTTGGCGTCAAAATAATACCAAAATATATCTACTGGTAAATAGCCTTTAAAAATAAAACAGCCTATTTAAATGATGAAATGTATACACATACACAGCCCTGCTGGAAATCATAGAATTTGTAATGGTTTAATGGTTAGAATGGGAATTGGATTGGTTTGAAGGGAAACTGTAATGGTTCCTACTGGTAATTTGTTGCCTTCTATTGGTGGCATGTTATGTCTAGTGGATACCATTAAGGACCAGTAATGGTAATGGTTTTCATGGTTAGCTGATGGTTTGTAATGGTATTTTTAGTGGAAACCATTTGAATTTCTGTGATGGTTTTCTATGAATTTCTATGCAGTTTTCCTTGACTGAAGGGGAAAAAACAAATTTGAAAACAAAGCATTTCACTATAGCATTCATTCATTTTCAGTAACGCCTTCATCCTGGTCAGGACACACCTTATCGCATCTACCCTTTTACTCATTGGAGGGTTTTTATTTTTATTTATTTATTATTATTATTTTTTAATGAATTCCTGCTGTCCACTAAAGAGTACATACTGGGCTTTCCAATGATATCCAACTTGTCATGGTGGGAGGTTGAAAATGTCCTTTTCACATAATGTCTTCCATTACAAAAAGTGCATTGTTTTACTTAGTTACAGGATGTCTCTTATCAACAGGGCGGTTCCACACACAGAACTTTTGCTCACTCGATGTTTTTTGTTTTTCGCACCACTCTGGGTAAAACTCTAGAGACTGTTCTGTTAAAAATTCCCAAGAGATCAGCAGTTTCTGAAATACTCAAACCAGACCATCTGGTACCAACATCCCTGCCATAAAGTCACTGAGATGACAGTACCTCTAGTGTACCTCTGCAGTACACTATAGATAGCACTTCCTGGTCAAGGACCATATAAGCAAAGTCTTGTAAAGCCACTATTACCTAGTCATGTAAGTTTTGAGCTGCATTATTCTGTCTGCCATGCCTGTGTTTTTTTTTTTTTGTTGTTGTTATTGTTGGTTTTTTTTACCTTTTGCTATTCCCTTTTTAGACTACTCTTTTAGATTCTTTTGACATTTTGAATGATTACTACTAAATAACATTGCATCTATTTTTGACTACCTTTTTGTTAATAAAAACATTGCACATGGATTTGCATGCCTTTCTTGATTTTGGTTCATGACAGTAGTTATTTTCAAAGAAATAATCTTCTGACTTGACCTGTAGAATTACACTGCAGCATCGCAAAAAGTTCTCCTATATAATCTGAAATGCACAAGCTAAATTGCACATGCTAAAAGCTGAAATTACACAGGGTTGCCAACAATGTGCTGGAAAAAAAACAACTTGTCAGTTCTTTTTGAGCACAATAAGCTACAAGGTAAAATTCCACTGTGTGGCTCCAGCAGTCTGTGATTGTAGAACTTATCCAGCAAATGCTTTCTCTTTGGTTATTATTTAGAGACAAAAAGCTGCAAGGCCAGACAGCTATGAGAAATAAATTATTTTGTCTACTAATTTTTTAAATTTTCACACCCTGTGAAACATGACCAGATTCAAATGGTGGCCATAGCAATGCACAAACAAAGTATAGCATTGCATTGATGTTATTCCAGAAATGTCCTTCCTTCAAATATAATATTAAACATCAGCCAGTGGTATGGTGAAGATCAAACATGCTTCTTCTGCCTATCCCCGGCAGCACTGAAACACCTGGTTGGCTGTAAGACAAGCCCAAACTGGTGATACAATGTCTAGCAGTAGTGTGTTCAGTTGTTCAGTGGTGGATGAACAACAATGCATTACGTGCCCCTTGATAATTTTAAGCTCATCATACTGTGCTACTAAGAGTGGCACACAATCGGAAGATGCTGGCCGACCTGGACCAGAAGCTCTGTTTCTTCACTGATATTGCTACAACAAACATGATAGAGCTTACAGTTCCCTGGGAAGATGCTGTGGATGAGGCCTATGAACGCAAGTGGATTAAGTATACTGAACTTGCTGCACATGCTGCTGGGGAGCTGGGTTCCATCCAGTAGACGTAGGCTGCAAAGGATTTAAACAACCAGGCTTCTAAAAGAGATGGGAATATGAGACCAAGCCTATCATCAAACCACCAAAGTCCTCTCCAACACTGCTGAAAAGAGCCGTCGGTGGCTCCTCAGCCCAATGCATCAAAGGGAGTGAACCTGGGACATCAGATCTCATGGTTGAACCCTCTAGAGATGTAATGGACACATCCATGAAATATTGAGGAAGAAGGGTGCCCACTTGAGAACCCCAAAGGTGCCTTGACCATTCCTCCAGAAGCTTTGAGCCAGCAATTCTCAATTGGATGCAGATACTTCAGGGATTGTAAGAGCTAGTTCTGTATAACAAACTTAATATAAGATGTGGTTACAAAATCTTTCAGCGTGATGCTCCTGTAAGGATATATCTGCGCTTAAAGAAAATGACTATGTTCTGCTTACTTCATCAATCAGTGTGATCTGGGTGAAAATGGGCATGCATATGCAGAAACTTTTTTCAAAGTGCGCTTGGTGTAATAAAAATATTATATTCCATCAGTTAGCATGTTTTGTTTTCGGTTTGCCCTTGCCACTAATGTATTTGTAGTTCTCTCATGAGTTTTGCGTATTCATCTGCTGTCCTCCTATTGGTGGTTTTTAGGTATGAAATTTAATTCGAATAAATAAAAATTCTGACTCTGCCAGAACTTTGTCATTAGCTGGCTTTGGTTACAATGGCATTAAATTGGCTAAGCCAACCAAAGAATTCTTTTATGATATGTAATTTCTGGTCTGTGACAGCAAAATTGAGCTAAAAATCATACAGTGTAAACCCAACTTTAATGATTTCACCAAACAAGTGCTCTTGCCTTTAATAAATCACTCATTTAGAGTCCCATTAGAATCTGAGAATGGACTATAAAGTCCTTAAGTATTTGATTGAACGCTTGTTTAATTATTTAAACTCCTTAATTAATTACTCCTTAATTAATTACCAATAGTGGGTAAACCATAATAAAACCAATCATGAACCAATCATGTGGTAGCAGTGCAATGCATAAAATCGTGCAGATACAGCTCAAGAGCTTTGGTTAATGTTCGCATCAAACATCAGAATGGGGTAAAAATGTGATCTCAGCAACTATGACCTTGGCAAATAGGCTGGTTTGAGTATTTCAAAAACTGCTGATCTCCTGGGATGTTCACACACAAGAAGTCTGTAAAGTTTACACAGTATGGTATGGTAAAACAAACAAACAAACAAAAAAAAACATCCAGTAATTGGCAGTTCTGCAGAAAAACCACGTTTGATAAAAGAGGTCAGAGAAAAAGGCTATACAGTAGCTCAAATAACCACTCTTTACAACTGTGATGAACAGAAAAGCATCTCAGAATGCATAGCATGTCAAACCTTGAGGCAGATGGGCTACAACAGCAGTAAACCACATCAAGTTCCACTCCTGTCAGCCCATCCGAAAAGAATCTAAAGCTACAGTGGGCACAGATTCAGATTCACCAAAACTGGATAGCTGAAGATGAAAAAAATACCAGGTGATGTTTTTTTCAATCTCCAAAGTGGCCAGTGAGTGTATACGGACTCTGGACTGCAAATCTTTACTGTTACTTTACTTTACTGAATAAAAGTAATACCAAACACGTTCTCATTCTGTCAGCTTTCTCCATAAATCTTTCTGTTTCTTGCTACACCTTTTCTCCCGCTCCTTACAGTCATTTGTGCAATGTATGCCCTTGGAAGAGATCAGTGTGTATACAGGGAGTGTATGCGGGAGGGTGTGTGGTGAGGTTTTGCTTCGTGACTAATAAATAATAAAGCAGACCAAATTAGATACACATTAGAATTATTTATTTCAATTTATATGCCAACAGCACATAGTGAACTTATTTGAGATCTGGCCCAAACTGATGGTGTGCTCATCCATGTGTGCTAGGATTGGCTTCTGATGGCTCGCTTCTAATTGTGACGCACACCTGAGACACAAAAACATATGCTACTTACACACACACACACACACAAAACCCGGTGGCATCAACTGTACATGCACTTTCAATATTTTTAAGGTCAAAATACCAAAAATCTTTTTATGTATTCATTTTTTTTGCTCATCTTGCCAATTATTCAACTGTTCTCAAATGTTCTGCCATCAAGGAGCTCTTTAACTGTGAAAGAAAGTCACAACAAACGTAATCCAACTATTAATATATCAGGCACATTATTCTTATTGAGAAGCACCGCTCTATGCATCTTTGGTGCATAGAATTGCACACTTATGAAAACCTACAGCGTGAAAACCATGTAATTATTGTAATGAGTGTGATTATGTCGGGTGGGAGCTTCTCTTTAGAGAAAGTTTAAGTGGAGGGGATGGACAGGACACATGAGATAAAAATGTATTTATTTATTTTCATTTGGATGTGTTCCTAGAGAACTAGCTTCAGAACCAGTATCTTCTATGTCTATTCTAGACTTGCATTAAGTTTACGTTATGTTTAGAAATTTTTTTAGAAGAAGAACAGGAGGGAAATCATCAAACAGTCTTACAGTTCAGAGTGTGTAGCAGCATATGCCATGTAAGCCACAGCAAATTTATATTAAATTGACTATTTTTTTTTTTCCTTTTTTCTAACATTGTAGAGCAGGACAGGTTTTAGGAGTGCTGTTCCACCTCAATGCTCTAATCTCCAGTTTTATTAGATTTAAACATTAAGCTGCACTTGACGTTTTAGCCTTAGGCCGTAGGCCTGGCTACTGAAAGCATTTGTTCAGGACCTGGGGGGGTGGAGGAGGTTCATAAACCACTATGATAAGAATGACAGTTTGATTTTTGATTGAATATGATTAGCTTCTGAACATTTAGGGACGTAACACTAGGGACGTAACCGAGGTGTCCATTCTGTTTTGTTTTTGTTTGTTTTGGGGTTGGTTTTTTTTTTTTTTTGGTTTTTAATCTCACCAAAAAGGTTCAGGCTCAGGACTGCAGGATACAACAAAAAACTTGTTCCCCAAGTGGGATATTTTTACTTTCATGTGAGTCTGAGTGATGTTATTTAGATGGTTAAATGTGCAGATATGAAGCTTTTTATAAATTTTAATTTTAAAAAGTCCCTTGTACATCTCTAGTTAATCTCCTCATTTGTAAGTCGCTTTGGACAAAAGCGTCTGCTAAATGATTAAATGTAAATGTAAATGTAAGCTCAATGAGGTTTAATTCTGAATACAGACACCTGGACCACTAAACAGATACAGATACAGATAGTGTCACCGCGTAACACCCATAATATTAATAAACGGATGTGATATCACTTTATCTGTTATGTTATCTGTCCAAATATCGATGAAAGCTAAGTCTCTTCAAATTTCAGAGCAAATTCACTGGTTAACAGTGAAGAGACACAGTCTAAATGTCAGAAGGGGTTAACTTCAGTAAGAAATTCCTTATTTATATGCTCAATTATACTGATTACATTTCAGATTGGTCAGACAGGAATGCAGTTATCACTCAAGAATCATTCGGGCACTGTAATTAGATATCACAAAAGAATGGTTATATAATTATAATGAGTGCTATAATCAAAGATGTCTGGTTTGATTGTAATCAAATGTAATGCAATCAAAGAGCTGTTTCTTTTTTTTTTATCTGGTTGGCAGTAGCATGGAGAATATGGTTTTAGTGTTAAGGAACACTGGTTATTATTTCACTCAGATTAAGTGAATTTGCAAAAATTCATGTTGTATATCTCAAAAAACTCATATTGCAGTTCATGCAATGCGCAATTCATCCACTGAGAAGAGTAAGCAGAAATCCATCGTCTGACGGATGATGGCTTCTAATTTGACTGTTTGTTATCATACCTCAAGTTAAAGAGGATGGGAAAACTGCCATAGCCCCACTAAGAGATAGAAGGTTGCATTTGACGACTTCATTCTGCTTGCAAATTGAACCTTTTATAATGAATACCACTTAGTAAATTGTACAGCAATTGTTTTGTCAGAGGAAGAGCCGCATGGATGTAGTATATCCAGACATATCCTGATGAGACGTATCCTGATGGAAATCCATATGTACTGCACAACAGCTAACTATCCACTTTAGCACGGAATTAAAAGGGAATGCATGCTGACTCAGTTGTAAATGTGTGAAACTGTGTGAGACCAACACCTAGTTAGACAGCTTATTGTGTATCTCTTACAAGCCTTATGAAACACCAAATTTCACCGCATGTATGGAGAAGTCACCATTAATACAAAAGTGATGTTAACAGTGCACTTAACTGCACTGAGATTGAACAACACAAGTAAAGACACACAACCCTTATATCAGAGGCCATTGACTGGTCATTTGCTACTTTAACCAGTGCCGTTTCTATAATGTAATGAGGCCTAAAATAGATCTTTGTAGAAATTATAGAAATGACTACATTTTGTGTATTGCATCCACCGATTATTTTGCTTTACGAATACAGAAATATAAGTAATGGTTTCAAACATCCCGATGAGAACACTAACTAGCAGCAAATACAGCTTGTAATCACTGCAACATCCCTAAATGCACAAATAATTCAAGCAAACATCTATACTTGAACTTTCACTCGTTTCCTTTTTTTCCTCATGTTCTTTTGAGAAAGAAATGATGAATGCTATTTGAAGGGATGGGTGCCACTTTAAGAGGCAGCACGTATATCTGTAGCCAGCATTTCAAAGAATCTGACATCACAATACAAAAAATAATAATAAAAACAACAACAAAAAACATGTAGACTAAAATATGGTGTCTTTTATATTAAATAGACAGGTTTAAACATCTGTTGTCTGGTGAAATGTCTTTGACAAACTCAAAAAAACCAGCCTGCTTCCTCATTCATAATAAGGAAGTGTGAAAAAGGTCTATTAGCTGCCTTAAAATCAGCATAAGCTTTGTGTAGCAACTTCAGTCTGTCTGTGTTAATGATATCCTGTTTTGCCCCAGTTAACACCCTCCATCCCACCATTAGGGCCCCTTAACCTTGCTCTTGCAGGGGAACACTGGAATTTTGCATTACACCACTGGGGACTATGGCACTAAAAGGTCTGCCCCCATTGATGTAAGTCTGGTCTCAAGCAGAGTGTGTGTGCAGGGGTGTATCTCTCTTTTCTCTTGTATCTCTCTTGTGTGACTGCTGAAAGCACAGGAAATGTGATTAGATGAGCTAATCTGAACAGCCATTTCACAGCATGAGTGTAGTTATATTGACCGGTCTGAGCGCTCAGTGGTTTATTGAGGAAATTACAGCCGATGGTTAAATAAACACTTTGCTTGAGTGTTTGTTTGTCACTGGCTAGTATTTTAGGTCTGATTCTGCAGCTTTTAGCAGATTTGCCAAAATGTGATCACAAGTGTTCACTGAAGACAATTTCAAGACATGAAAATACCAAGTGTGACCAACTGTCCTTTACTTCTGATCGGATCATCTGAGATGGATGTTAATGCCAGGTCTGAATGCCAGGGCCTTCATGTTTCCCTGAGAGAGAGAGCAAGACCATGCCAGAATGCGAAAGCCAAGCAAGACAAACAAGCGCTGGAATAAAGGATGAGATTTACTATGTTGGCATTTTCTCAGAAGGTACAGCGATACCCCCATTGCAATATATCTGTAGAAGCTGCATAATTCAGGCTTTTGTTCTGTGACCAAGGGGGTGTAAAATGTGACACTTCTGTTTTATTTTCCTGGTGTTGTTCAGGCAGTAAGACTCTGTAATTTAAAAAGCTTAGAATGAGCATGTATGTACGTATATTATTCTCTGTAATTTTGTCATTGCATGGCCTTTCAACAAGCGTCTCTTCTTTTCAAGTTTGCCATGTTATTGCCATCTGTGAACAAACCTTAATTTTATCATCAGTTATCCGGCATGGATCATTAGCTTGGGTTTGATAGTTGACAGTGAGTTGTGAAGAAGCCAACTTTGGAGGGAAATGGGGAGGGAGGGGGTGTTGGGTAAAGGAAAGAGGTGCATAAGGAAAGATGTTCTGGGTCCTGCCATTAGAGTTATCTCGCCAGATGGCTAGATAGCACCAGTTTCTCTCTGGGGTCAGCTCTGATAATTTTGCACACAAACAACATTTGTGCACTCTCTTTAGCCTACACACACACAAACACTCTGCACATAAAACATTGGATGGTTTTGTGATAATGGTGGATCCAAGCCTGTCTTCCCTTGCTGTCACTTCTCTGAACTTTCCTCAATCTTAATTAAAACTGTTCCGGCGGCCTAATGGTATGGAGAAGATTGTGTGCCAGAGCAAAATGCAATCACATGGGTGGAACAAAAAAAAAAACCCAACAACAACATGAAATATAATATCATAAATTGTATTGATTTTCATTAGGTCCTACTGTGAGCTGTAAGTATTTATAGTATTAAGTATTTATTTGCTTGTTTGTTTTGATACTATTTCTAAAAAGCTTGAGAGAATTAGACATTAGTGGAGCAAGATTTAAAAAGAAAAAAATTAAATAAGTAATTAAATAAGGTAGGCTTTCAGTCTTTGCTGGGGCATGGCTTAGGGCAGTGATTGCATTTCAGTGTGGCATGTCTTTAACACACTGATGAAATGTAACCTGGTCTTCAAATAAACAACATTCTTTGTTAACAGTTTTCTAAGCTTCCTTTTTGCTAACCATGGTTTATGAATGCGCTGGCAGAGTTTTCGTTTACGCTTTCAAAGTTTTCATTTACGCTCTGCCATTCTGGCACAAATCTCAATTTTGGGTGGGGCTTAAGTTTGGTTCAGTTCAGTTCAGTTTATTTGTATAGCGCTTTTAACAATGGACATTGTCCCAAAGCAGCTTTACAGAAGTATATAAATTCAGGACATAGATTTTAAATTTATGAATTTATCCCCAATGAGCAAGCCAGCGGCGATGGTGGCAAGGAAAAACTCCCTGAGATGATATAAGGAAGAAACCTTGAGAGGAACCAGACTCAAAAGGGAACCCATCCTCATCTGGGTAACACTGGATAGTGCAATTATAAAAGAATAAATCTCTTCTATGAATGTACCAGTACAACATGGTCAGATCATGAAAAATTCATTACGGTTTTTATATGAAGTCTGTTTTGTTGAACTTCACCACTGTAATCTCAATGGTCTTTAGGCTGCACCGTGTGGGGCCATCTTCAGCAGCATCATGTGACTTCAACTGATGAGGTCTCCAACCAGAAGTAGGGCATCAGGATGGATCGGGCAGGTCCAGAGAGCATAAGGGGTCGGGATCACTGACATCTCAGGAGTATCGTGTGAAGCTCGACAGAAGGGAGGGAGAGAGAGAGAGAGTGAGAGAGAGAGATCATTAGGTATGCTTATTGTCCCGTAATGGTTAATGACAATGTACTTTGCGTAAGTGAAAGCAGGGACTCCGGCAAGACTAGCTTATGACAGGATAACTAAAAGGGAGAGCCAGAAGGTAACACAGACATGAGGGCTCCCTGGGACAAGGTGGCCAGCCACCCCACCACCAACAAACCTTGGTGGATGCCTGAAGGTGGGGGGGTGACAGCATCCAGACATCCCAGTTCACCACAACACACTATGCCCGTGAGACCTCTAGATCTGCTCCTTTACCTAAGGAAAAAACAAACAAAAAAAAAACTATTCACGAAAGGCTTGACTAAACAAATATGTTTTCAGCCTGGACTTAAACAGTGAGACTGTGTCTGAGTTCTGAACACTAATTGGAAGGCTGTTCCATAACTGTGGGGCTTTGTAAGAGAAAGTTCTTCCCCCTGCAGTAGCCTTCACTATTCGAGATACTGACAAATAGCCTGCGCCTTTTGATCGAAGTAGGCATGGCGGATCATAAAAGACCAAAAGTTCACTTAGGTACTGTGGTGCAAAGCCATTTAGCGCTTCCTAAGTCAATAGTAGTATTTTATAATCAATGCGGAATTTCACTGGGAACAAATGCAGTGTGGATAAGACAGGGGTAATGTGGTCATATCTTCTAGTTCTAGTAAGGACTCTTGCAGCTGCATTCTGGCTTAACAGTGATTTACTCTCATTGGCTAGTGAGATTTGGATCGACAACTCCCTGACCAGAAGTAGAGACTTCAGTGGCACGAATTTTGGAGAACGTTCTGTATGCGGTTCTCTGTATAGTTATAGTGTTTGAACTTTGTAGTGGAAATTACTTACTTACCCCATCAGTATATTAGTTCATAATTAATATTTGAGGTTTGGGTAGTCTCATATGACTATTTTTTTCAAGATGAGCTCAGGAGCAGCACGGAGCGTCGTTGTCGTCATTGTCATCAACATCATTATCCTCCTCCTCAGCTGAACACTCGAGCTGTCGATCCAAATCTCACTAGCCAATGAGAGTAAATCACTGTTAAGCCCCACCCACATGAGATTTGTGCCAGAATGGCGAACGTAAAGTTGCAGAGCGTAAATGAAATGTTTGAAAACTCTGGCAGCACATCCATAAACCACTGTAAGAAATTACAGACGGCCTCTAAACAGATTCCACTCCAAGGTAGTTGTTGGAAAAGCTCATCTCTGAAAAAAGGCTTAATTATCAAATGGACAATACACCTCAGTCTCAGCAATATGTGTATAATACCACCTAAAGCGACATTCAATCAGTTATAGCATGGGAGCGGCAGTGGTACATCAAGAACCATCCCTGAACAAAGGGTTACGTGACTGTACTGTAATTATCATTCAGAAAGACATCTGTCTATACAATCCTATCACCTCACCATTTAGGGGTCACACCTGTAACGACATCAGTACAGTGAGAACGGAAAGTGACCACATCAAATGCTACCCTTAATTTACATTTAGAGTAAAACTTCATTTACATTACATGCAGAAAACCTGGTTTGAAATACAGTACAAAATGTTGGTGATATTGTTAGGGGTTCACTTTGACTCCGATGAACCCGAAGTGCTTCATGTACTTTGTCACTGCAATAAAGTTATTCTTCACTGAGATCTTCGACATCCTCATCATTTTTTCTTACACCATAATTAGCGAAAATGAAGCTTAGAAAACTGATAACAATGAATGCCATTATTTGAAGACCATTACATTTTTGAATTCACTGTTTTCAGTTTCAGAGTCTTTTTCTTCTTTCTCATTTCTCATTGTATATTCTTCGTTTCTTCTTCGCACAAATTTAATTCCATACTACACCCCCATGAACCATGAAAAAATAAAGGACTTCCACTGCATGCAAGTTGCAGGCTGTGAAGTTATAAGCTGTGTTTGACATCTCCTCGTCATCTCACTTTTACCTTACTCCGGACAAAAGGAGATGATGAAAATCACCTTGGTATGAGATTTTCTTGCAAGGAACATTAGTACAGCGCTATGATTCCCTCCTAGCTGCCAGGCATCTGAACCACTCTTGATACGGTCACTTTTTATTTATTTATTTATTTATTTTATGATGCCTGACTTTCATGTGTTTAATAGCTGACTCTCTGTTAATGTAGATTCCTTTGGATGTGCCTACAGACTGGAGATTCACATGCATGAGAATGTTATAACAAAGATCAGAAACTCAAGCCATAAAAACCCTATCATACAGTAATATAGGTAATAGTCAAACACAGTAAAGCATAATATGACAAACCAAACGGGAAATCCAAAAGTGCACAATAAAATTAATCACAAAATATACAAACACTGAGATTGGCAAGACTTCGCAATGAGGGAATGCATGTGTCCCTTTGTCTGTCTGTCTGTCTGTCTGTCTGTCAGAGATAATGTGCATATACTGTACCTTGCTGGTAGTTTTAATTACATCTTTCACAAATGAGCATTGAAACATTTATGCAAGTGTGATCGCTTCTCAGCATTCGTCTTGTGATGGTGTGTGTGTGTGTGTGTGTGTGTGTGTATTTCTGTATGTGTTAAGTTATGCAAAATAATTGCACAAAAAAAAAAGATTAAAATTAGAAATGTGCTATATTCTGTTTTTTGATGGGCCACTGTTAACTTGAGAAGCCAGATTGTGTAAAATAGACATGAATATAGACAATAACAAAAGTAATTCGTCAGGAAAGGAAAAAGGAAAGGAAAAAGTATCACATTTCCTATGCTTCTCAAGTTCTATAAAAGTAAAGCGTTGCAGATGACATGGTTTATGCCAGATAGAGTGTGTGTATGTGTGTGTGGAGTTTTGATGTAGAGTAGGCTTTGTGAAGCTTGCTGAAGGCCACTTGGATGATTAGAGGCGGCAGTGGGAAAAAATGAAAGCCTGTCCACATGAAAGCAGCTATTAATTTTCCTGACACATCCCGCAGGCGTTATTTCTCCTATGTATCTGCTAAAATATGTTCTCTTCCATCAGGTTATTAAACAGGGAAAAGAGAGTGAAAGTTAAGGGAAAAAAGGAGTGGTCTAAGCATTGATCTTACAAACATAGCCATCATCTGTCATTCACAAGAGTGCAAAATCACTTCACAGCCTGCTCTATATTTTCCACCTTTATACCAACCCTAAACATGCTCAGTTGTGGTCATTTTTCTAGCCGAGATCCCTTTACTTTTGTACTCAAGGCCAGGAAGGAGACGCAATGCAATGTGAAGGGATGGTGTTTAAGGCCATGATGTTATAAGTTTATCAAAAGTGACACTTTTGACATTTTTGTAACCATTACAAAGAGTTTTTACGGCATGACTTTTTCACGTTGTGATAACCTGCTTGACAAATATAACCATTTTCTAGTATCACAGTATTGAGATAAATAACCTCTTAGTTATTTTTTAAGTGTTGATAGCTTAAGTCCAAAAATTACATCAATATGTACATTGGGAAAGTTATGCGTATTCAGACTCGTACATACTTGCGACGATTTTCTGTGAGCCTCATTCAGATTATGCAAATTACCTTCAAGGTTGCCAGATATATATTTTTTGAAGCATCCTGAGATTTTTTAAAACAGTGTCTAAACCACACCCTTTAATCACAAGCACTGTGGATAGAAATCAAAGAAGGATTTTGCTGTCAAATGTAATAATAAGTAACATAAAAGCAAGAAACAATTTATAAATGAAAACTAAAATATGAATATGAACAAATATGATGCTATACATGAATGAGAAGTAGGCAAGCATTAAAATTAACCACCTCTTAGGAATCTAGTATATTACCAGTATACAGTATTGCTGCATGAATAGTCCTACCCACTACGCCATTTTTTCTTTGTATTTATTGTACTGTCCCATTGTTTGTATTTATTGCTCTGTGCACTTTATTGTATTTATTGCATTGCCTATTGTGCACTGCCACTTTGTCTCACTCAAGTGTCACACCAAGGCCATGGAGAACGATACTACTGTTCTACTGTATACTTGTATATGGCTAGAATGAAAACTCTCTAACTCTAGCCGTTATCACATACATCACAGAAAATTTAGTTTCATTTAACAACATGGCTTCCACCGACATTCTTTGTTATATTATATTTATTATATTTGTGCAGCTTATAAAATAGCACTTGACACACCTCCAGGGTTGGGGGTTTGATGCTTGCCTCCGCCTTGTGTGTGCAGAGTTTGCATGTTTTCCACGTGCTTCGGGGGTTTCCTCTGGGTACTCCGGTTTCCTCCCCCAGTCCAAAGACATGCATTGTAGGCTGATTAGCATTTCTAAATTGTCCATAGAGTGTGAATGGGTGTGTCATTGTGCCCTGCGATGGGTTGGCACCCCGCCCAGGGTGCCCCCGTCTTGTGCCCCGAGTTCCCTGGGATAGGCTCCAGGCTCCCTGCGACCCTGTGTAGGATAAGCAGTAGGGAAAATGGATGGATGGATGGAAGGATATTGTGCACACGTCTTAATTAAGTACAGTTCACGCAGTACATTTATGATATAGTCCTTTCACAGATCAACTGTCTAAGATAGAAACTGGAGTGCCCGTCAATACAGGGTTTTACAGTAACCAACAGGAGATTGTGACTATGTCTCTGTAAGCCTTTATTTTTTTGGCATGATCTATGAGTGACAGAGCATGAAAGGGTTTTTGTGTGTATGTGCGGCTTTAAAAAAGGGTTGTGAAAGCCTGAGTATGACTGATGTGTCTGTCTGACTTGTCTAAAAGATGTGTCTGTGTGACATGTCTGTCTGATGTGTCTTTCCGGACGGGAAGTCATTAAAGTGCCCAAGCTGCTGACAAAATGATTACATCCAGAAGGGGACCTGGCTCTCATTCGAGCTTTAAGCTAACCACTAAGCATTTTGTACCCATAGGCGCACAGAGAGAGAGAGAGAGAGAGAGAGAGAGAGAGAGAGAGAGAGAGAGAGAGAGAGAGAGACTTCAGTCCCACTTCTTCTGGAGCTCCATTATGACCAGAATCTGCAGCAGTTGCTGCATTTTGTTTTTCCTTTATGGGAATTAAACCAGGATGGGTTGTCATTTTCCAATTTTATAGAAGACTAACTAAAAAAAAAAGAAGGATTAAATCCTCCAAATATGAATGAAACTGCCCCAACAAATCCCTTTGAGATTCCAGGGAGGAAAGTGGCTGGATTTATTATTATTTTTTAAATCAATCACTACCCCATTCTTCATATATTCCGTTATTTTTAACCCCCTGTTGGAAGTGTGTATTGTAGTCTTAAAAAATTCAGAGATGAGTTGGTATTTTCTGTGATGTATATGTTTGTATCGCTAATTAATGCCATAGTTATCCGGGCACAGACTTTTGTCTTTCTTCTCTAGGCAGTCCAACAGCGGATGCCATTTTATTTCAGTGTTAAATAATGGATTTAATGCCACTCCATGGGATATACATCAAAGTTTGGGATATTTATTTATTTTTACAACTAAAGATTTCCATAACTTTGTCCCAGACTTGTTTTGATAGCTTCATGATGCTATTTTAGGGGTTTCACAGCAACAGAGATGAATACTAATGGAAATCCCCTACAAAATATGGAAAAAAAGAAATACTTTCAGTATATAATCCATATACAGTTGCAATAAGAATTATTCAACCCCCATTGCAAATCAGGTTTATTGTTAAGATTCTACAGTGGCCATCAGTCACCTGACTTGAACCCCATAGAACATCTCTGGTGGGATTTGAAGAAGGCGGTTGCAGCACGCAAACCCAAGAATATTACTGAACTGGAGGCCATTGCTCATTAGGAATGGGCTAAGATTCCTCAGGAACGCTGCCAGAAGCTGGTGTCTGGTTATACATCTCGTCTGCAGCAGGTCATAACAACAAAAGGGTGCTCTACTGAGTACTAAAGATGCTTGCCATGAAAGGGTTGAATAATTTTGAGACTGGAGAAGTCATTATAAGTTGCATTTTCAGTTGAATTTGGGGAAACCACTTGAAGCATTCGTTGTGTAATAACACAATTATAGCAAATGTCATAGTCAGTCAAAGTCAAGTTTGATCTGGAATACCGAACCACTTGTACGCTCATGCAGCAGAGAAGACACAGCCGAAAATCTTGAGACTTGCAACTTGGCAACCTCTGTCCTCTGCGATGATGTGATAAGTGATGCTCACTAAGTGGTATTTTTTAGAAATTGAGCCATGTCTTGGATATAAAAGCCCATTCTACCTTGTCTACACAAATGTCATTGGAGCGACCTTGAGTAGGAACAGTCAAGCATTCAACACTGCCATTCCTTGTCTTTTGTTCTCGCTTTTCTTCCCATGAATAGAGATAATAATGCATTTTATGTGGTCAAGTCTAAGCAAAAGCCAAACCCCATCATAGGTGCTGTATTATCTACTGTAGCTGTAGTTCTTATTATACTTACAGAATAAAAGGAGTTTCAGATCATCTGATTCAATGAATCTTATCAAGAGGTTCTTTCATTCCTTTAGAAAGGGCTCAATTGTTTTTTTTTTTGGCGGATCATGGGGCATGTGCAAATCCAAGGTATAATTTTGGTATTTTCGCGACCATGTGGTAATGCAGAGCAGTAAATGTCAAAAGAGTTGAATGAATGAATAGCTTAATAAGAGGTGTGATCAGGTACCCTGCTATAATATCCAATTAACTCACTGTCTTTCATTCCCTTTAAGAACTGTGTGTGTACAGAGCAACACAATGAAATGTCCATAATGATATGCAATCATATTTCACTTACAAATTTCATATTGATTTTAATGGTAGCAATACCCAGCTTCCTACTTGCAGAAAATGTATTCAGTGGTGACAACAGACAGAATGACACAGAGTTCACAAGTTGTGCTTACAAGGAACTAGCGAGATAATGATCTGCACATTATGTGAGCCAAAACCTGTGGAAATATCAGCATTTAACATTTCAACATCCAACCTGTGGAAACATGTACAGCCTATAGGTAATACCCTATGGCTAAGGAGCATTTTTGCTCATCATTACTCAAGTTGTTTTCCATCAGATGACTTATTTATTCTTACCTAAATAATATTCTTGATCACTACTTTTATTTTTACTCAAGTAAATTATTACTAAAGTAGCACTACTTTTACTCAAATGTCTTATGTACTCTTTCCAGCACTTGATTTATTCAAGCAAGAGTGGAAAATAAAGGTCTACAAAGCACTTGTGAGCTCTCTGATTGTATGAGTGATGCAAAGTGTCTCTTGCCTCCATTTCAAGATCTTCAGAAAGGTTATTTATTTATTTATTTATTTTTATTTTTTATAAATATTTAAGTCAAGCTGTAATATCAACTGCCTACATGCATGATGATAAGTGTAGGTTTCTTACTAAACCATTTCCCCTAGAGTAGGTGGCATTCATGTCCTTGCCAGGTTCTGTATTTGCCCTTGGGGAAGTATAAACACACACCCACCATAAACCTAGTATACCAGATGTGCTCCAAGTTCTCTATGGTTGTTCTTGCCCTTAATTAGACTTTTCATGGAAACTGGGAGATGCAGTCAATTTATGAAATGCATAATACTGTATTTTATTTGATATGAGAGAATATCAGTCAATGCAACAAACAATAAAATGGCCTCTTTATGTATTTGACTAGAGTTACACTCTGACAGGCTTGTTGTCTTCATTTCCTCCTCCCCAGTAATTCCTGGTTGTCAGGCAGAAGTGGGAATTTGCTCCACTCTCACTCATACTCCAATCCGCTTCCTCTTTCGTTCTCAGTGGGAAAGGTCAAAACCCCAGTTTTCTGCTAACTGGCCTATTCTAACTGAGCTATTCCTAGAACAGCAGCCAGACAAAAGCAGAGAAAAGCGATTATGTTAGCAGAAACTTGTTTTGTACCTTTCCCCCAGGTGCTGTTACAGAGAATGGCATTAACCTACATTTTCATTTCCTCCATGTTCATTATCTTGCAGCCTTATTACCTCATCACATGGTCTCTTCAGGTCCTTAAAAAAGTCTTTATCTGAAATTATATTTGTACAAAGGTAAGGACTTAATAAGTATTGAATTGTCTTCAATTTCGATATAAATGGTTGTAAATTTGATCCAATAAACATTACTAGACCTATGATCGTTATCTGCCACATCTATAATCTACAATCATTTACCATGGACAATAATTTCCCCAGTATTTATTTGATACAGCCTGTTTGACGCAAACTACAACAGTGCGGAAGCACTGCCTCGTCCAATACACTCACATGTTCAAAATCCTAAAAGAGAGAGCTGAAGATTAAAGAAATTCTGTGTCCTTAATCATCGTTAATGATGTAGCTTGTTTTCCCCATTTTTGTCATGAAGTCCATCAGATTTTTTAAGTAAAGGAAGAAGGAGTTATGTTGAGTACATTTAATTAGAGTATGCTATTGAATAACTGAACAACGGCTAGCATTTTCTTCAGTCCAATAGTCTTTAATTGCAATAGAATAGTCATCAAGTTCCCTACTGAAGAGCACCAGTTCTCGCTGAGAAAGGATGGCCAGTAAGATAAAGAGAGACAGAAAGAGAGCACTGCAGGTCTCCTATTACTCCTATTAAGCCTTTCAGTGACAGAGTGAGAAACAGGACACAGTGACTGAGAATGGGGTAACTTCAGTGGCTTTTGATTGAATATTCAACAAAACAGACGTAATATAGAAACCATCTTTGTAGACACAGGTAGCTAGCATAACCAGATCATTAAAGCCATTAACTATTTAAGGGAGTAATTTACATGCATATAAAATCCAAGGCATACAATGTAACAAGAACTTTTAGAAGAATTGTGCACAGGAATCTATGAAGTAGAAACAAAATGGAGGACTATGATGGTACTATTCAACCTATTCAAGCATTCATCACTAGATAGTATTAAAATGACCTGTTATAGGACATTGACAATGAGCTCAACTGGCCACTTATTGCACTTCAAATGATTGTCCTTTAGCAAAACAACATCTCATTCTTGGATGTTGCGTTTGTCAAATACTTCCTTGTTTGTTTGTCTCCATCCCTTAAAAAAACAGTAAGACTCTGGACTTGCCTCCACCAAGCTTGTGTAAATCTCCAATGGGTGCTGAAGTAATGCTGGCCTTTTTTGTTCAGGCGCAATGCAAGAGAAAGAATTTGTGGTATGCCAGGATCAGAAAGGACTACAACTAAAGGCCTTGCGTTCATTATAGCCATGACCCCAGTCATCAGTGTGGTCAAGACCTCATATGAGAGATGAGTAGTGCAGTTTTCAACACCATTGCACCCAGAATATGTCAAGAATTCAATCATCAGTCATCCTTTCCCACACTCTACCCATATGGGAGGAATGCGATTCATTCAATGTCGATGTACAACCTTGGTCCTGTAAGTAATTTTCTTTTATATCTGGGTCATCTGATTTAATAGTCACTTACTTGAGGAAGCTTGAGGTTGACATGTTTTCAGTCACTTATAGGTGAACCACCCTAGAGTTCAAATAATGAAAATTATAGGTCACCTCTTAATTTAAGCCTTCTGTAACCTCAAGTGTAAGAAAATGTGATACCCCGAGGTCCAAACATATCCTGGCTCACATGAATGAGATTCATTCAATGTCGATGTACAACCTTGGACCTGTAAGTGATTTTTTTGTATCTGGGTCATCTGATTTAATAGTCACTTACTTGAGGAAGGTTGAGGTTGTCATGTTTTCAGTCATTTCTAGATGAACCACCCTAGAGTCCAAACAATGAAAATTATAGGTCACCTCTTAATTTAAGCCCTCTGTAACCTCAAGTGTAAGAGGATGTAACACCCCGAGGTCCAAACATATCTTGGCTCACATGAATGGTAAATGGCAGGTCTACAGCACACTTATCTACAGAGGTCCGCCATTTTTTTTTTGTTGTTGTTGCTCTTCTGGCTTCTGTCTGAGCTTTCCACAGATTACATACACATTTATAGATCTCACTGGATACATTGGAGAAACCTTGGGGCCACTTGTTCATGTTAGTGCCTCACTATTAATGTGGCAATGTGATGCATTGCCCTTACCTCAGGAAGACATTTGCTGAATAACTTCTGTAAATTATACTTATTCTATTTGGAAGAGACATAGATAGATTCTATTTCCAAGAACATAAGTCTGGGCTGGTCAGCAGAGTGTCAGTCAAGGAGATGCCTTCATCCTGAGTGCTAAACTCAGTTTCTGCGAATGGGATGCCCCAAACCTTGGACGATACAAGCATTCTTAACATTTGTCTCAGAGTAGGGACTGGTTCAATCTGAATATTATGTTCTGCGTAAAGTGGATGGAGTACTCTCTTGTGACTGTTTTCTGCTCAAGCATGTGTTTCAGGTTTAAGAAACTTAAGAACCCTTGTCATCATCGACAGAAACACAGGTTGTCTGTAATTTATTTCTTGTGTTTCTAATAGACTAGAATAAACTGGGTTTTTGACTTATGCACTCAATTTTTCATTCATCTGGATATTGCTTGTGCAGGGACTGAGAACTGATGTCTGTCCATTCTGTAGCACATGGACTTTATAGGCATTAAGCAGGCTTGTGGGCTCCTCCCAGAAGGACCTCGACAGACCTGTGACAACCCAATGCAGGTCTAGCAGCTAAGCATATGTTATCATTTGTTATCAGTTTTGCTGCTCATGTACCTTGCACACTGAGAATATATCTTCCCAGCAAGGAGATAACAGTGATCAGTTTCTGGAATTTTGCCTGCTGTAGGTCTAAGGAATGGTGCTGTATGGGGGTAGCAGCTCTGCCTCCCAGCTCCACATTACCTGGTTCAATCCTTAGCTCAGGTTACTACCACTGTCTCTCATGTTCTTGCCTTGTCTACATGGGTTTCCTCCAGGTTCTTCAGTTTCCTCTCAACTCCCAAAAACATGTTGGCGAATTGGCAATGCTAAATTGCCCCTTGAGCATGTGAATGTGTGTGCGCATGGAGGCCTGCGATGGACTGGCCTCCTACCTGAGCCGAATATTACTTCAGGATTTTGAGTGGTGATTGGATTAATGCAAATGACAAATGAGCGGTATTTGCTTTCCCACTACTGACCAAAGAGACTCATTATCTCAGAACCAAAAGTTTTCCAAACGTTACTTTCTGACTGAGGAGTGTATAAAATAACCAGTCTAAAAGTTTGTATTTTGCTTTCCACTACCAGTACTTTTTTCCACCATTGCACAATTATCTAAATGTAACAATTTCAATAAAGCCTATGTACATAGTTCAATGAGGCAGGTACGTACCTAATTCTACAGTGAGGCAAGGAAAAAGATAACAAGCACTTGTCATAATAGAAATGCATCAGGAACCCCAGACATCCAGCTTCTGTAATGAAGACACTGAATTTTAATTTTTCTGTAGTCTATAATAAGTGGTAGGACTTTGATGAGGTGGCTGAAGCTGCAGATGGCCAGGCCACAAGGTGAATGAGACATCACATTAGCAACAAACTAAGATTAATGAGCATATGAATATAAACTGTGTATACAGACTTAATTTATTAATTTCACTTTTTCATTTTTTAGTTGTTATTTTATTATTTTTTTAAAATCCTCCTGATTGCCATCTACCATCTGTCTGAAGACAATAGGAATTCTGTGTGCGGTTTATTCCATTGTATTTACATACACTTACTAGAAGTGTAGTCCTGTATTTCCTGAGCTAACATGTCAGCATGTTAGATGGCTGTAGAGAAACGCAGGCAGATAGAGCATTAAGGAGAAATGTGTCAATATGAACACAGCCTCATAGCAAGTGATATTAATGCAGCCATGAATGTTTAATGTAGTAATTAGGTGTATAAAGTACTCCCTGTGATCCTCCTCCTCCTTCAGGAATCTCTCTCTACTTTCTGAGTATATTTAGCATTGCAGGGTTAGATCTGATCCGTAACACATGGGCGGTTACGGACCCGTCATTCCCTATTTATCAATTCTTTTAGATATCACTTACTTTTCTCCCTCATGCTTTATATTGCCTTCTGTTCCTCATCTATGTTGTATGAAGCTCTCTTGATTGCCATGCTATCTGGCTTGCCCTATTCATTCTTACATCTTGGCAGCCTTTACACTCCCACAAGCCTTCATCTGCAAGGCTTTGAGACATAAACGTATGTTCTGGAGTCAAATCAAGGATGGTTTTATTGTCATCGCATCCATATACTAATATATACTCCGAGACAAGTGTAAAGCAGATCAGTGTTCAACTACCATTTGAGTAAAAAAAAATGACAAGCAGAGGGTCGATAAAATTAATTCAAGGAGGGAATTAATTGTAATTTCTCAGCTGAGTTGTTTGCTGCAAGGTCTTGTGGTTGGAAACATTGCAATTCCAATGAACAGTAGTCAGTGATGCGGCTTCTCACTCTCTATAACCTGCAGGAAATGGAGTCAGTTTTCCTCTATAAATGGGCTGTAGCAAATTTTGGCTTTATCTTCAGATTTTTTCCCTGTTTGCTCTTTGAGAAGGAAATATACAACAGGGTGAGGAAACCTAATGAAATGGAATGGAATCTGTCATGTAAGATTGCAGAGGTGTGTAAATTAGCAAAAGCAATGTCTGATGTTGTTGTATGCAATGGCCCTATATAAATACGGCATGGCAAGTTGAAGTTGCCGAACTGCTGCATGACCAAGTGGTGCTCAGAAAACAATTAAATTGAATTTTATTTGTAAACCACTTTTAACAATAGAGATGGTCACAAAGCAACTGCAGCAATCTGACTGCAGATTTAGATGCCTAATGAGCAATTGTGCAATTGAACAGTGGCAAGAAAAAAAAAAAAAACTCCCTGAGATGACACAAGGAAGGACAGGGAACTCATCCTCTTCTGGGTGACACTGGATAGTGGGATTATAAATGATTGCAGTACACATTTGTAAAAGAGTAAAGGCAAAAAGTCCTAATTATGTTGACAGGAAGTTCAGTATGAGCATATAGTGTATAATGATCATTCATTCATTTATTATGAACTATTGTTCTTTTCATTGCTATACAGGTGGTGTTGAGGGGTCAGGTGAGGTTCTCTGTGCAGTTTGTAGCTTGGGGCTGTTTACATCATCATTACTGATTGGGTCCACCATGGGACCTAGCAAACCAGATGATGTAATTTTAGCTGTTATTGCTGTTTTAGTTTGCAGCACAATATGAAATTTGCAATGTAAACAGCAGTGGACTAAGAACACAACCCTAAGATATAGTTCCCCTGGGGAATTCAGTAAAGATGAGGCAAACCTGTTGATGAGAATAATCTATTGTGTTGCATGTTATACTGGATCCAGGCAGGTCAATGCCAGGTGAAAGGTAGGAGATATGGTATTATTAGTATTCAAACTACTAGTAAGGTAGGACATGTGGTCAATATATACAGTTGCTTGCAAACATATTCTTATACATGTGCACACAGATAGGAGACAATCTGAAGTGTTACCATAGCAAATTTGGAGTCACTATCTCAAACCCTCTAGTGCCACCAACAGGTCAAATTTGCACTTACATTTATGCTAATAACCTTTGAACCACAAGGGCTAGAAACAAAAATGGCTTGTGTCAAGTCGAAAGCATACCATGGTTTCGATATCTGCCTACTAGATTTGTTTTGTCATTTTGAATTTTCTGAAAAACCTACTTTTTCAAACTCCTCCTAGACTGTTTGTCCGATTTTCACCAACGCTTTAGTGTATTCATATCAAACTTTGTATATATCATAGTCATCATGACCTAAGAGTACCTGCACAGTAATTCTATATACTTGCATAAATAATTTTTTCCCACAATTTTTTTGAAGTGGTACCACCTGGGACTGAAATGGAATTAATTGGGATGGTATGTCATGAGTCTACACAAAAGTGGGTGCAAAAAAAACAATATAGTTCGCAAAATTATTAACAAAATGTAAACGTTGTGATGGCATAATTGCATGAAACCCCTAAACAAGTTTGGGCCCAACCAGTTGCCATTAGTTCAGTGGAGTCCACCTGTGTGCAATTAAAGTGTCACTGGAAAGCCCCAGAGTTTTGTTGGAGAACATACCTAAAGAAAAAAACCTTAATGAAAACCAAGTGCTATCAAAATAAGTTCTGGAAAAAAAGCTCAATCAGGGTTCGGTTAGGAAAAATATCCCAAACTTTGAACATCCCATGGAGCACCATTAAATCCATTATTTAGAAATGGAAAGAATATAGCACGACCATGCCTATATCAAAGCATCCAACAAAAAGCAGTGACTGGGTAAGAAGGGCATTAGTCAGACCAACCAAAGGAACCAAGTGTTTATATATTACTGAAAAAAAGAAACCCATATGAAATCCATTTGGGCATTTGTCAAAAGGCATGTTAGAGACAAGAAAAATGTTTTCTGGTCTGATGAGACCAAAATTTAACATTATGACCTCGGCACAAAGTGGCAGAAGCCCAACACTGCTAACCTTCAGAACATAATCCCCACAGTGAAGCATGCTGGTGGTAGCATTATTCATTACTGTGGGGATGCTTTTCATCAGCAGGGAATGGGAAACTGGTCAGGGTTGAAGGCGTGGTTGATGGAGGGCAATACAGTGTAGTCTTAGAACAAAACCTGTTACAGTCCAAGAGACTGAAGGATGGAATGGAGGTTTATCTTCCAACAGGAACATGACCCTAAACATACTGCCAAAGCCACACTCCAGTGGTTTAAAACCTGAATGTGTTTGAATGGCCTAGTCAAAGCCCAGACCTCAGTTTGTTTGAGAATCTGTGGCAACATAGGATGCAATCTGACAGAGATTTGGCAATTTGCCGAGAAAAATTGACAGAAATATCAGGATCCAGACATGCAAAGCTGATAGAGGCATATGTCAAATGTGGAGTGAATACTTTCGCAAAGCACTGTACCTCAAGACTAGCCTTTCAAAGCATTTCATGACTGTAAGAGTGGCATAATGTGGTAATAACCAAGAGAGTTAGCTTTTCATTGCCATAGGAATGTTCGTGAAGGGAGACAGCAAGTACATCAGCAAACAGAACTGCAAATTACCCTGAGCACAAAGCCATGTATGTTGTCAGGGTCGATTACATGGGGTGACTTTGGATAACATTCTCCTGACATCAACTGTGCATAGGCAGAGAACATAGTGATTGTGGTCCTCCTTACAGGCTTGTATTTCTTTACTTAGAATTGCATAGTAATTGTTATGGACAGCTAAGATTTTGTTGTTGTTCAGAAATAAGACGAGCTCAGTTTGGCTTTTGTTTTGACGACTGTCTTGTCACTCATCACAGGTTTTCAGCAAAGCATGCACCTGTTACATCAAACTATTGGTATTTCCAGACAAACATTATTGTATTGTACGAGAAACATTAAATTATTTATTTTTGTTAAAACTCTGTAAAAGCTTGAGATGTTCAATGGGGACATTTCCAAGTTATCACCTTATACATAATCAACAAAGATGGTGGATGAAAACGGAACTATATACTGTAGATCTTGCATAAGTCTGAGCAAGCAGTGCTCCAGGCAGTAGGGTAGATTACTAATTTTCTAAAAAAAATTTCTCTATGTTAGCTTGATAAGGCACTGTTTCTAGTTACTCAGAAAAAAGCCTCTGTTTTCAGCAAACTCAATCCTGCGTGCAAATCCCATTCAACTGTCATTAATGCTTAAGTCCATAGTTATCTGAGGTCTGAATGCAGATGTGTGCAATTTTGGTGTGCAGGTTCTCATTATGCATGCTTAACTCAACTCTGAAATGTTGTATCACAACAAGTTTGATCTAATCTGCTGCTGTTTGCACTAGCTTTGAATTTAAATAACAACTATCTTTGAATAATTTGTCTGTTATCTTTTGAAGATAACAGACAATACAACAATTTGCCGGTACAAATTGTTCACACTTTTGAAGACTATGTGATTAAATACAAAGAGCCAGGCCCACTGATGAAAGACTCAAAGAGATATGACTGCTTAGGACAAACCACGTGAACTCTCCAAGCCAGAAAGAACTTGTTGACTTCTAGCCACTCCAGGAAGAGACAAGATGACACAAGGTCAACAGGAAGTCATAAACTGAGACTGGCTCCAGATGGCCCACTAATTGGATGAACTCTTCCCAGAGTTCTTATGTGACACCTGTTATTTACACTTTCCAATGCAGTCTAAGGCTGGAGGTCTTACACCAGACGTATTCAAACTATTTTTTCCCAGAAGATCGTGGAATAAACAAACATCATGTTCATTAGCATAGATTCACGGCATCCTTAGTAACTGCCTGGTCAGGGTTGTGGTGGTTGAAATTAGCCTATTAGTTTGTTTATATTTTGGGAAACAGGACCAACTAAATCTGTTAGAATACTGTACATCACGGACTGGAACAGGCAAAAATTGAGTCGAGTGGGTGCAACAATTCTCTCCAGTTTTACGGGAAATGAGGAAATGGGAGGCAGGTTTGGGACAACTCAAACAGCTTTTCATTTTTTTAGTCTAATACTTTCACTTTTCAGCTATTATCTCTCTATGCACACATACACGCACACACCCACGGCTCTGTGCTGCTCTGCTCTCTCTCTCTTGCCTGTTACGAGGGATCCTGAAGGCACAAAAAGACACACATAAGTAAACTTGGGTTAATAACACACAGGTGAGAATCATCACACGATACCTGCTGGTTCGACACGCCTCCTCTCTGTCCAAAGCCGATGCTTGACCATGCTCTCGCTGATACAGTGGGATTAAAAAAAACAAAAAAACAGCCATACACACACATCTAGTTGAGATCAGTTATAAATCATTATAACTGGAGTGATGTAACTGAGGTTGAGGAACTGTCAGAGCCAGAATTCACACGCCTTGCTGAAAGTTCTACCTCTGTTCCCCCCCATTGTTTTCCAGTGATTCCGGAAGCTTAGCAGCAACAACAAATACTGTTTTAGGCAACACAAACTTCAGGTTTAAGTAAGAATACAGATACAGATGCATAATAGTTACACTCATATTAAAAATACTGTCATGGATTGTTTAAGCAATGAGCCTGTATATCTTACACTGTGTTACGGGGCCCTCTGGAGGACGGAAAGAGGGTGGAGAGACAAAGGAGTTGGAATGGGACGCCATGTTCTCACAGACTAACCATGATTTGATCACACTAGTAGTAGGAGGCCCACATAGCCTATAGTCAGCTCTCTAAATAACAACCAAGTTATGCACTGACATGTAAACTAAGTTTATGCAACCATGTATGTTGAATTTGACTTCGAAAGAACTCATTTCACTGAAACTTATCAGTAAAGTTTCCTAATGCATAAGCAAGCCTCCTGTTCATCATACCTGCGATGCTAAGTGCGATAAACTGTGTATGAAGGCGTTTATCCTTTTAATGTTGTAGAAGAAAAAAAATGCATCTTGCCAAAAGACTTAAAGAAAATACATATTATTGTGTTATGCTATTATTAAGAGTGCACTGGACTATTATAACATTGTTGCTTATGATTATCATAATATCAATCTATCCATCTATTTTTCATACCGCTTATCCTAAACAGGGTCATGGGGAGTCTGGAGCCTATCCCAGGGAACCCGAGGCACAAGGTGGGGGACATTCTGGATGGGGTACCAACCCATCACAGGACACAATCACACACATTCACACACTACAATTTGGAAATGCCAGTTCGCCTACAACGCATGTCTTTGCACAGTGGGAGGAAACCAGAATACCCAGAGGAAACCCCCGAAGCACGGGGAGTACATGCAAACTCTGCGTACACAGGGTAGAGGTGGGATTCGAACCCCCATCCCCGAAGGTGCAAGGCACCTCGCAGTTGTTTTTGTGATGTATCATAAAAACAGTTACATTCCAACCCTGCTACAGATAATAACTGCAATAAACGTTCTCCTTGATTTGTTCGAATGTGAAGGGGATTCATTATGTACTGGACACACTGTGGGACTCATTTCCCACCGCTTTATATACAAGTCATTCTCTGATGCAGTCTCGCCCTCTGATGGTCAATAATGAAATTGCAGTGACGTCTATATTTTAAATGGCCTGCACCCCTTCTTTATGAAGTAATCTAGTATTAAACAACAAATCCATTTTCAGTGAGCAATTTTGGTCATATATTAATATTTAGTTTGTTCTTTTTTTATCCTATAAACACTGACCTGTAATGGCTAGTAATTATTTTGTTCTGGTAATGAATAATTCTACAGACTCCAATTATTGGCAAAGATGTTAAATACTGCTTATGTAATTAGAATATGTCACTTTTTATAAATAAGTGTTGACTGCACATTTTACATTATCAAAGAGATTTTAAATGATAGATTATATTATATAGAATATACAGATGTGTATATATACACTCACCAGCCACTATAATAGGAATACCTGCTGAGTTCTGCAATTATCCAATCAGCCAATCATGTGACAGCAGTGCAGTGCATAAAATCATGCAGATACAAATCAAAATCTTCAACTATTGTTCAAATCAAATGTCAGAAAAGGGGAAAAAAACACCAACTGGTCTTTTCCCAATCTTCAACTGTCTAGTTTCGATGATCCTGTGCCCACCGTAGCCTCAGATTCCTGTTCTTGGATTGGATTGGAACCTGATGTGGTCTTCTGCCGTTGTAGCCCACCTGCTTCAAGGTTTTGTGTGTTGTATGTTCCGAGCTGCTCACCACGTCAGCATCTGATTACAAACTGAATTAATTATGCATTTGTTTGTTTTGCTATAGCTGGTAAGTCTCCAATAACGTGATTAAAACTTGGCTTTCACTGTGTGAAGAAATCACACTTAGCTTGCAAGGTTTTAGACATTATTACCTTCGACATTATTAATATTATTATTTTAATTCAGCCACAATGACATGCGACAGGTTTTCCCAGTCCACCACATATCATCCAATGAACATTTTCATTGCAAAATGAAATGACCCAAGGGATCTCGAGTTGCACAACTGAAGGGCATTTGCTTTATTGTCCGGAGATCACGAGTTTGAATCCCAGTGATGCCACAGCAATCCATGGCCAGTAGCCAAGGGCTCTCTCTCTCTCTCTCTCTCCCCTGTCAATCACAGTAATCACAGCTAATCATGTATGCAGAATGCACTTTTCCTCCAAAGTGTGTTTCACTGCCCTGTGAAGGATGCGGTTGGCTGACTTCATGTGACTTCATTAGCCTACACCCTGTCCAATTGGTAGCTGTATTATTGTTGCTGTTGTTTTACATTTACATTTGGCAGACGCCCTTATCCTGAGCGACCTGCATTCATCTCATTTACTGGGCTAAGGGCCTTACTTAAAGGCTGGGATTTATATCTTTTTATATCGATTGTAACTACCATTCTCATCCTGTAGAGGGCAGTCCATGCTCTTGCTTGTACCCATTTCAGAAGGTGATCTGTGAACTTGTATGCCACTGAACACAAAAATCCCAAAGCTAATTTTGAAAGACTGGGGTTAGTAGAGCTTAAAAGAAGCAAAATAAAACAGTGAGCCAAGTTCAGGTTCAGGGTGTGTGGAATGATTCGTTTGTTGTCTGTGTAACATGCTTGGCTAGGCCATGATTCATTAAGCTATAACCTTATGTTACATGCCTCTGCTGTCACCCAGGTCACCCAATACACGTGAATCAGAGGGTCCTTGATATCACCATGAATTAACGCAAAATCTTCAACATGATTTTGCAATTTCTTTCAGCATGCTCAAGTCATATTTCTACACCAGAAATATGCCATGGCTTGTTAATGTTGTCAACAAAATGTAATCCATTGTAGGCATATTGTTCATCTGATCATTTCCAGTGTGTTTCATTTAACCAGGTCTCATTTAGAGGGGAAAGAGGGTGAAAGACAGGGTGTCTATCATCCCATGCTTGACAAATCATAACAAAATGAAAAAGGAGAGAGAGAGAGAGAGAGAGAGAGAGAGAGAGAGAGAGACCTTGAAAAAAAAAGAAAGCAAGGTTGACAGCTTCAGAAACTCCCATGTCAATGAAGAAAAGGTCATTTCTCAAATGACGAGTGGTACTCAGCGTCTAATGGGGGAACGAGCAGCATATTCCTAACCAGGTCAGACAGGAAGGAAGTACGAATAGGAATAATATTGAAGGATAAACCAATTAATAAAACACTTGGGGCATGTTGTGAAACTTGAAAAATTCCTTTGAGATTCTGGTCCATGTTGACATGATTGCAATTCCTGCAGATTTTTCAGGTGCACTTTCATGCTGCGAATCTCCCGTTCTGCCATATCCCAAAGGTGTTCTATTGGATTGAGATCCGGTGACTGGGAAGGCCACTGAAGAACATTGAACTCATTCTTATGTTCATAAAAGCAATTTGGTTGAACTTCGGTGGGAGAGGAGTGTCGTATTGTAAGGTATGGAGTTTGATTTGATAATGTTTATGCTGTGTCCCACATTGGAGGAATTCAACCGTTGTAGAAAAAAAGATCTGCATTTAGTAGCCGACTTTTTTAATATAACTGTATCCAGAGCGACGCGGAAGCATATGATCAAAGAGGAGCTATATCATAAATTTTTAGAGGTGGGTATTTTGCTGGGACAGGCAGAAGAATCCGAATTCAGCCCGGAAGCTGTATCCGAGGGGTCAAGCTCAGTAGTAAGTGATAAAAAGGCACCTCAAATAGATCCTCAAATAGGTCTAGATCCTCAAATCCCCTTTAAATTAAAAGAGCTTGATCTGGAGTTAAATAAGCAGGAGAATGAATCTCAGCAGCTTCGTGTAAGAGCTCTTGAAAGAACTCCAAAGTTTAGAACGTTGTACAGGAACATATCCAGCCACAGCTGCCATGTTCCCCAATCCTGTCTCCCTTTTTTTGTGGTAATTTTTGCATAATTCTCCATCGTATGAATATGTATATTGCAGAGACATTTACTTTGTGTGTCACCTTGCACACCATGCGTAAACTTAAGGCATTTAAAGCTCATACACAAATTTTGTACACTTAAGCTTCTTCAAGCCTAATTGTGTCTGGAAATAGGTGCAGGAGGAGGCTCTGCATAACCCCAGCAACAAATCATCATTAATTCCAGAATATTAGAAGTGTCTGAAATCCCTTCTTGACCCACTATCACCCCACCATCACCACCCAAGCCTGCTTTTTCTGCTCTCTTACCACAGTCTTCCCATAACCACTTCATACTTCACATGATACTCCTTTGGCCTGTACCAAAATTCCACCAATACATTGGTGTCTAGTGTTTAACTTAGTATCCACTTGTGTTTTTCCCCCTTTTTTGTGGTTGTTTCTCAAAATATAGCTTGAACCAGCTGTGTTTGTCCAGTTGTGGTACGCTTCGCATGTTAGTTTCATCTATCTATAGAAGGGATTTATAGAAGGGATTTATTTATAATTGACACTATCCGGTGTCACCCAGATGAAAATGAGTTCCCTTTTGAGTCTGGTTCCTCTCAAGGTTTCTTCTTCATATCATCTCAGGGAGTTTTTCCTTGGGATAAATTCATACATTTACAATGTATATCCTAAAGGTATTTATTTCTGTAAAGCTGCTTTGTGACAATGTGAATTGAATCTCTGACTTAATTCCTTCCGTAACATTGTCGTTAAGGCTTGTTTTGGTGGTGTGTGGGGTTTCTTCAAGATCTGGTGTTGATTATAGATCTAGATGCGAATCCTCAGGACTGAATGGACTAGGCATTCTGGACTTGAAGGAAGCTAGAAAAAAAAATCAGCCAAACAGGAAGAAGAGAGGGTGGGAACAGCAGCAGAATTGAGGGATGAGGAATACCATATTTACTCAGAGAGAGAGAGAGAGAAAGACAGACTGTTTGCACATATTATTATTGTTTATCTATCTTATCTTTTCTTATATCTCCACTTATCCACATTTGGATAACAAACTCAACCATACTAGATTTCTACATTCAGAATAAAATCCATGTAATCACTTCGGAGAGTCTCTTGTCTCTGCTCTATCATGTTTATGATGAAATTTGGAACAGCATAAATAAAAATCACACTTTAATAGTTCGCACTACATCATTTTTATTATGCCATGGATGAAATCTCATTAAAAGTTTTGTTATTGATAGATTCTAGCCTCCCATTTAATATCACAACCAACCCTCACTGCTGTTTTTAACATCTATTAGCGTCGTCTTCCTGAAGAAACACTTCTCAGAAATTTATTGAATCCAGGATGCACCTGCGTTACAATCTGGAGGTCATGAGGTCATGTCTGACACTGAGAACCTCCCAGTCCGAATGCTGCTGTAGGCATCTCGCTATTTATATCTCTGTTCGCTCTGACACGCCACTTTGTCCCAGCGGAGAGGAGGAAGTGCAAGAAGGATGCCTCGCTCTTTTCACACTATAGTCACAAAGGTCCCACAGCGGTGTATGAGTGCCCCTCTCTGTCTCTCTTTCTCTGTCGGTCTCTCCGTTTTCACACACGCAAACATGACCAGTGGAAACAGTCAGTGGTTAATGTCCTGGAAACGCAAGAAGCCCTAGTGGAAAATAAGTTTGTTCAGTGCTTATTTCTAGCATAAAACAATGTCTAATACATTATACTATTTATAGCAGCTCATTCACAGGGACTTGTAATGGTGGACACGTCACATAATCTAAGATGAATAATAAACATTAATGAATGTGTAATCATTAATACGGTAATGATTTTTGTATGGAGAGGTTTGTTTAACATTTATGGAAGGACTTCAGAGTCAGCATAATGGTCTGTAAGTGTTACACCTCAGGAAAGTCTTCAGGACTGACGACTTTGCACCTTCTGGTTTCTTGGGAACATGACATGCACTTTTTGTCTTATTAACTTCGAGAGAGAGAGAGAGAAAAAAACAGAGGCATCACAAAGGTGAAGGTACAACTGTTTATAGCTGTTAAAAAATGTTAAGTGTTAAAATGTCATTCTTAAATTTAGTAAAACAGTTTTTACACCGTTAATAATCACATTTAGGTTGATAAAAGTAAATTGACTTTGCATCTGACTGCATCACACCAGCCTGTCACTGAGTATTTTCCTACAACAACATGCCCTATCATTCCTTACTTAATACCTGCCCTTCAGTTGTACTTATTTATCCCTCCTATTATGTTGAGAGGAAAAAAAAAAGTTACGTCCATTATGTTATGGGTCAAAATGACTTCCACAGTTTAAATACACACAATAAACAGCAAAGGACAGCTTATAACAGTAAACCTTTTGTTACGACACCAGGGATAGGAAGGAAGCAGGATGCACTTGCAGGGGAAAAGTGGTCAGTTTATTAGGAACATAAAAAGGCACATTCAAAAGTGACGGGACACAAATACCAAAAATACAAAAACAGAGGCACGTTAATCTTCCTAAATGGGTTAGACACAGATGCAATCACTTACAGGGTCACAGTCCACGAAATCACGCAACGAAGCAGGAATTCTAGAAACCCGGGGACGCCGGGTAAACAAAAACAAAAATAAACAAGGCAGGAACCAGGGGATGCCTGGTTAACCTAAACATCGGTCACACTTTGCTTCGCCGCTCTCTTTGACATGAACATTCCAACATCGAACAATACAACATCGAACAAAACTCATTAACCAAAACTCAATACTCCGCGACGAAGCGGACACAGACCGGGGTTTAAATAATGGCATTTCATTCGAAATTAGACATCATCAAACGAGCGACACCTGGAAATGATAATCAGAACATAGGACCAATCAGGAAGCAGGGGCAGAGACATGACGCAACACAAAAACATAAAGGCACATGGCAACATAAACAAACGCCGAGTTCATGACGTAGTCCAGAGAGTTCCTTTTGAATCGCGCTGGAATGCGCTCCGTGGAATGCGGAAGATATGCTGCTCCGTAGCGGAGCCGCGAGTGGGAGAGCTAACACCTTTATAATGGCTTGTCCGTGACCACAAAAAGAAGAAATATTTGCATATAAGTTCATGACTCTAAATGAGGAAAAGTCAAAGAATTTCAAATAGAAAAAGAGAGAATAACCAGTATTTCAGACATCTCAAATGTGGAAATGGGTCAGATTGACCCATAACATAATAGGAGGGTTGTACATGCAGTCGTTATTCCGGAAGTGACTTCCATCTTAGTGTAGGAGTTAAATGAATCTATTTGAATAAACACTGCCCTGTTTATTGCACTTTTTCAGTAGAAATGCCCCAAACTGCATAATCATTAAGGCAAACGTGTGTACTCATTTGCTCATGTGAAAATCCTTTGAAGACACATGTTATCAAATTTGCCCATGATTTTATTGTTATACGTGAATGTTTATTACATTATTATTAATGTTCATTATATAAAATTAGTGATGGCACACAAAGTGAAATAAAAAATAATAATAATTCAACTTAGCTGTATATGTGAACCGTACATAAAATATTTATATACTGATCTTTTTTTTTTTTTTTTTTTTTTTTTGCAATGCTAAAAGGCATTATGCAGTATGGAGTTCAATGATAATTTCCTATAAACGCCCCCAGACCGATTATCTGAAAGCTAAGGATTAAGTCAAAGTCTGCTTTCACATTTGTTTGGCCCCGTAGGGAGACTTCGCCATCATCTGAAGAAAGATTACACCACAGCACACTCATAATATATATTGTAATATATATTTTTGCTGTTTATATGAAAGTACAGTATCAGCTTTATTTGTGGTCACATCCAGAAATAGACATATTATTTTGGTTTATTTCTAGTGTTCTGGCTAACATATGAAAGGAAGGTAGTATGCAATAATGCGGGGAAAAAGGAAGTAATTGTATTCGATAAAAGCTTTGGGTCATCTTCTGTCATCACTGCACTTATTTAAGAAACTCACATGTCAGTGGAATTAACAGAAACTTCGTTACAGATTAAAATCCACAGTAACCATCTTGAGTTCTTATTATTATCACTGAGGCCACTTTTACGTTTTTTTCCTTCTTCTTATGAAGCAAGATCTCTAATTATAGTATTAGAGTTTTGCTGTAAATAGATTTATGCAATGCCTTTTTCCTCCACACACACAATCACAGCAACAATTCCAAAATAAAAATGGCAACTTTGTTCTCATTCATTTGGATTTTATTCACATTTTAAATATACTAATGTTTAACGGTGTCCTTACATTCCACTGTTTACTGCAGATCTCCAGTTTGATCAGGCAGACAAACCAGCATCAATAATAATAATAATAATAATAATAATAATAATAATAATAATAATAGAAAAAAGGAGCAGCATCCTGGTTTCAAATAAAAAGCCATTTGGGATGGATTTATCATGTCCATGTGCTAGTATGCACAGTGTCATATTCATTAAAAAGGAATTACATCCAGATAAATAAAATAAAACATAGCACTAAACATGTAACAGGATCATAACAGTATCATAATAGTCATAAATCAACCTGGGGGGGGGGAAAATCACACTCACCTTAAAATCAAGGTACACACTCAGGAATAGAAAAGTGACTCAAATTAGATTGGGAGGGGAAAATGTTTGCTTGGAGTGTTTGTGCTGTTTCAGTGCACTGTCTCATTAATCAGGTCTTAATGTAGGTAGCGAGCGGCCGCCCTTGTGCACGGGTAAGACCTGCTTGAAACTGGATACCGCTTCAGCTCCAGAGTCTGGCCTCTAAGGTGCTTGGTTTCCTCCTGGAATGTTTAAGCATCGTTATGAGCCTCGAACGAGCATTCCCGAGGTTGTTTAGCATTTTTTTTTTTTTTATGCCAAGCCCTGACATTCAACGAGAGACACTAATAGTGGAGGGTGCTGCGGCATCCTTACACTCCACTTCTACATACCATCCAAAATCCAGAAAGTTAAAACATAAAAAAAACAAAAAACAAAAATGGAAGGAACAGGAAGAACAGAACATCTCTGGTAGTAGCCACAGATTGTAGTGTAAACATTCGCCCTGTTGTTGGCGCTAGAGTCGCTGCATCTCGAGGCTTGTGCTCGGTGAGTCTGTGTGTGATGCGTGGATTTGTCCAAATCATTGGTATTGGAGGTAATTTTTTAGAGACTGGGGTAAAGGCAAGGTCTCAATCTGCTGCAATCGGTCACGGCCCAGAGCTAGACGTGCTGCTCTCCTACACAGATCCATCAGAGGCAGGGGCTCAGCTAAAGAAGAAGAGAGAGAGAGAGAGAGAGAGAGAGAGAGAGAGAGAGAGAGAGAGAGAGAGAGAGAAAATATGAGAATGAATATTAATTTGTGCTGAATGTGAACAGTTTTGTATACATCCTACACACTTGAAGATCACATTCTATTCATTATTTAGCAATGGATGTACTGTTGGGCCGTCCCATTTTAGATGCTATGTCTGTGTGGGAATGTTGTGGGCATGTTGGCTCTTTTAGTTGTGTAAATAAAAAACTTTGGGTTGTGTAAATAAAGCAGTTGCCCTCATGGGGACCAGCCAAATGTTCCCAAAAGGATAGGAATAACTGGAAATTTGGTTAGGAGTTTAGGTTTAGGTGTATAACAACTGCCTATTCGTTCATTCATTCATTTGTTCATTCATTCATCTTGAGTAAGCTATTCATCCTGGTCAGGGTCGTGGTGGATCTGGAGTATATCCCAGGAACACTGGCCACAAGGCCAGGAATACACCCTGGATGGGATGCCAGTACATCTCAAGAACACACACACTCATTCACACGTACTGTAGGGGCAATTAAGCCTAGTAATCCATCTGTTTTTTGGGCGGTGTAGTAAACTCACATGGACACAGCGAGAACATGTGAAACTCCACCCAGACAGTAACCTAAGCTCAGGATCTAACCAGGGACCCCCTTATAACTTTGTTATAAATATATACGTAGGTTTATTGCAGTGTCATATGGCCTGAAGGGCTGCGTGGTACCAGTGAAGCATTTCACAACTTTAGCCAAAGCCTTGTAACACAAAATAATTCAATGTGTGTGTCTATACGTGCAAGAAGGATAGTATTTGCCTGTCACCCCACATCTCGCTGAACACTCTTCCACTTCAACTGACAGAGGTTTTGAATAATAGATAACATTTACCAATGGAGCCAGTTCTTCCAAATGATACTGCTGTAACCCATCTGGCTTGAACCAGTAACCATGTGCCTTACACGCTCACTCATGCTACCAACAGCCTCAGCAAACTGAGGCTAATCAAATGTTACAGAGAAAGCTGCAGGAGGATTGTGGGTAAATGATGAGCGGAGTGTCATGCTTCAGCACTCTTCGCATCTGACGTCTCATAGCACTAATGTGTTTTGCATGGCACGTGGCAAATTTACTTCCAAATGTGTGTCAGGAAAGGACTGAATCAGCTAGAACATTCATGTACCTAATGTATTTCAAAACTACATTATGGTGGATAATTTAAACCCGTTTGCTCATGCTGTCAGGCATCATCATCTAAGCAATTGCTAACACAGCTGTGTTCTCAGTTGAGATTCAATCCAATTCAAGTGGGCTCCCGAGTCTATAAATAGCGGCTGCATCATTCTCTTTAGTCATTGAATATCACAAGATAATTCTAAAGATTAATAAGCAAATTTTTCAGGGTGGATTTTTTCCTTTTAAGTCATATCATAGTAACTGTTCTGTATGATTTTTGACCGCCATTGGTGCTACTATTTTCATTGTGAAGTTCTCCTTTAAGGCTGGTTGTAATCGTTAACTTGGACGTTATTACAGATGCAGTGCATTCATGCTAGCACCAGTGACTGATGAGGCAGTCATATTCCACCGCAGCCTCAATACCCATTATCATTTACCTCCTACCTCTCTTCACACAACAACACTCACAGTCTCTTTCTACACCATACACACACATGTACACACCCTGCTGGGTTCAAGGTTGGCTTACCAAATTAGATAAGACACCACTATTTGCACAAAAGAGAGAATGTGCATGGCAAAGACACAAAAACAGTATACACAGTAATATATTCAGCCTGCTGGGATCAAATTGGCATATACAAAAATGTAAAGGTTGTCATATTTATTGTTTCACTGTGGCACCAGATGAAATGGATAGTCCGAAATTTCTGTAGATATTTATGTGGGGAAATTTGTGGGTATTCAGACTCGGGTTACGAGTTATGTTATCATGTTATCACACACTATGCAAGCACTTGTTTGAACAGCACCCAAAGTTCAACAGAATCTATACAACAAGGAGCTTTTTTTTTTTTTTTTTTAAACTGTGCTAAAAATACACCCAGTGGGATAAACACTAACGCTAATAAGGTTTCAGCACCTCTGAGAACAGAGGCTGTGTTTATGAGAGGGGTCGGAAAATTCCAGAATAAACTCTGCTCACAAATCTCAGCATGTATGTATTCAGAGCCATTCCTGATTATAGAGAACATAATGATTCAGAAAGTCATCCCAGTGGTGAAAGACACACAGTCTGGCCAGTCTCTGACCTGCAGCTTTGACACAATAACGGCACACCAGATGGGAAGATTAGACTTGAAAGAAAACATAGAGGAGGACACATGAAACCTGTTAGAGTGAGACCATCAGACAGACGCTCACCCACGTCTACAACATGTGCTGTGCTGTATAACTCTGAACAGCACGACAATGGCACAAACAAAACGTTGTTGCCAACCAGAGGAGGCTGGTATAAATGGGCTAGCAGGCCTCATTTTTGGCATCCACATCAGGTTATTTGTTGTTAACAAATGTCGGCATCTTTTGGACCAGCGATGGTATGAAAAAGACACAGAATGCCATGAAGCCTTTGATAAGACCTCATCTCATCAAATATACAGTGTAATGCATTGCTCAACCCAAAAAGTTTCATCGTCAAGCTATTGAAAGATATTCTGTTTTAGAGACCATCTAATATCCCCACTAGCCATTACTGGTTGGCAGCATTGTCTCATAGACTGTGACAAAGATCTGTCTCTGTCTTCTTAGCCCATAAATCTTCACCAGGATTGATGCTTGAGATAGAGAGATGGCACATTTTCATTCCGAGTGTACCAAGATTACATGCCAAGAAACAGAAAAGAGGCCAAACTAGCTCTCACCGAGGTCTGACTCAGACGGTGTTCACCATGTCTGTCTACTTTGACATCAAGAGCATCCTTCCACATCTTTTGTCAAGGCTAATATTGCCCTTCAAAATGCACTGACCTCAACTTCTCAACTCTCATGCTCTTCTGAAATGTCTACACTGATAGCCATGGGAATATTTTGAAAAGTCTGCAGAAAATGGAATCTAACACTGACTGATAATAAGCTAAATTTTTATGACTTAGGAGAAAGCCCTTGGGTCAGAAGCAGGACCCATTTTTCATACGTGAATAATTGAATCACTTACAAAGAGTGTCACTAAATAAAGTACTTGGCTTTGATCTGATTAAAAGTTGTCTAATTAAGTCAAACCAGTCAAGTGAATGCAAATGACACTTAGTGTACAAGTACTGCTCTTGGGAAGAGAATCAAATATCAGTCGAGTTGCTCAAGAATTTCAAGCCTAGATAAAATATGCTGCATTAGTATATTTAGCTGGATTCTACACAACTACCAACAGTGCTGATGCTAAAATAAATGCATATTATTTAAGAATTAAATGAAATTGTCAGTTGTTACCTCTAGGCTTTTAAGAACCCAAGAGTTCCAGGGACTTAGGAAGGGTAAATACATGAAGTATAAAATTCAGACAGTACTGAAGACAGCTCTGATACTCAGTCAGTGATGCTAATACATCAGGCAACCCTAGACATAATATTTTTCCTGTACTGTTATACTCTGGAATGGGATTATTTTTAAGTATGCGGTTTGGAGATGACCAGACAGCCGTTAGGTTTTTCTCACACTCTCAGCAAGCCAGATCCAGACAGAAACTGGAAAGACTTTTAGTCTAGCAGTGTGATGGTATAATAGTATGACCATGGAAATGGGAGAATGTATGGAAGAATGGAAGAAAAATGCCCTCATGAGGTATGGCATAGTCTTTAAAATGTGATACATAAAGACTAAAACATGACAGGGAGTGCTGTTAAAGGAATATAATCAACGGCAGCATGAAATATTTGCAGCAAAAATACAGCATTAGGCTGTATGTCATTGTCTATAGAAATACGAAGCAGCAGATTCCATGTACAGTTGTCAGACAATGAATTTTCCATACTCTTCCACCCCTATTTCAGAGGCAGGGTAAATAGCTTTGTCATGCTGACAGGACTTCCGGAGAACTGTGGTGGATTACTTGGCTCCAGGGGTAGAATGGACAGTACGCTAATAGGAAGATTCATCACCTAGCCAGACCAGTGATGCTGTCTGATATTACTGTGTCTGTGTATAACAAACAGGCCGGATTTACTACTTGGGTGAAATATAAGATTTCGAATATTTGAGGGTTTGGATGTGGAAAAGTTTTTGGAGTACAATGAGGATAATGGATAAACAACTTCTAGAGAAATCTATTTCATGTTACTTCAATTTGGATATTGGAGAATTGGACATAACTATAGAAACAAGCAGATCCAGGCAAACTCAGACAGATATTCACATGAACACAGGCACAATTGCTGCCCACAGTTTCCAAGCCCAAGCTATGTTTATTAGCCCTTTGTGAGCAAAGTAATCCTTTACTTCTATAACAAAAAAAAAATGTTGTTGGCGTTGGCTCTTTCCTGGCTCAAGTCATACAGTATATGACAAACAGTTATCAGTTTGTAAATGCTACTGGTAACTTCTCTAAGCATACAAAACTAAAGGTTAATGTTCCACAGGGCTGTATTCTAGGCTTCACTATACATGCTACCTCTAGATTCTAGGTTTTCCTGTATATGCTACTTCCGAGCAGAATCACTCAATGTCACACAAGCCAGATGAATGACACCAGTTTAATAAAGTTAAGGAATGTCTAAAAAACATTAGACACTGAATCTTCTAAAATACTACTAATGATCTATAAAGCACTGAATGATTTCCCCCTTAGTACCTGAGTAAACTTTTGTTCTATTGTGATTCTCTGCTTCTGCTTCGATCAGCAGGTGCAGGTTCTTTATTAGTACCTAGAATAATAAAGACAACAGCAGGGGAGCGATTTTTCCTACAAAACCCCCGAGCTATGGAACAGTGTTTGGAACGGAGACATGGTGTCAATCTTTGAGTCAAAACCTATTTGTCTAGTCAGGGATTTTGTTAAATAGATCTAAATATACATCTTGCTTTGTGACAATGTCTAAGCAGTATACAGATAAAATTGTATTGAATGTATTGTACCAAACACCACATGCCTAGCACTGAGTCACTCATGTTCCATAATCATCGTTGTCCAAGTACTTGAAAGAGGGTCCAACAGTAATTTCTTATCTCTGTACTAAAAACTTGATTCCAAAGTTATTATTCGTTTGCAAACACATATGACTCACTGTGTGTGTATTATTCCAAGCAGCAAGTAGTACCTTATAGGTCTTCAGATGACTCATTGGATAAATGTAGAGATTCTTTGTCTGAATGAAAGGGACATTTTCCATGACTGGTATATTTTTGAGTATGTGCATATGTGGGTGTGCACCGAAAATCATGCTCTTGCAGCTTGTTCTTGCATCTCTTCCATCTGACACATAATTAATGTGTCTGCATCCTCCTTGATTTACCACACTTATCACTGACTGTCTCTCTCTCTCTCTCTCTCTCTCTCTCTCCCATATATATATATATATATATATATATATATATATATATATATATATATGATGTGTGAGACGTGAGACATGACACATTAAGTTATGCATCATGCACTATTGAACCATGACTCACACTAAGGCTCATCATGTATTATGTATTGCTAATGCATTTTTACGTCCTCAACTGAGTACAGTTTCTGCTTATTTAGCAGAGCAACACCTGTGGTCTTGTACTGTGCGAGATAGCAATTCATAATCCATGGGCGATGATTTATGGTTGTGTATCTGATGCGTGTTTCATTAGTATGTTCATTGGCAAATAAAAAATGATGGAGGTTTCACCAGTACCAAACAAACACAGGTGCAATTTCGTAGCCCAACTTGAGTTGTGAGGTGAGGTGAGGTGACGTTTTAAAAAAAATATATTATTATTATTATTTTTTTTTTTTTTAATTAAAAAGCCTTCCCAAAAGATTAATATACTGAGACCACAAGTTAATATTTTGATGTCTTTATGTATCATTCCGTGATTGAGGTAAAATGTAATATTATCAGATCATATCAGTCATTTCCACACTTAGGTTCATATGACCGCAAAGCTCCAATTCAGTTGATTTCTTCATGTCTCACTCGTTTTAAAACACATAGTGGCCATGAAATAGATCTCGAGAAACTCTTGGGCTAAATATTATTCATTCATTATCATCATTATCATAACTTATCATCTTACCAGCTCCACAAAACACCATATCATCTCACCAGCTCTGCAGCTTTGCCTTAGATATGGATCGTTTTATTTATTTCTAAATTTCCTCCTCACTTATTAAGTGATAATGAGTAAGAGGTGTGACAGTTATGTTTAGCTAATGATGCACTTCTAGTTGGTGTGAGACGTATGTGTGTGTGTTGGTGATGGTCATTGTCAAAAAGCAGTGTATGAAGCACACACGAATCTATACACACACTCATTAAAACCAAGAACAGTGCCGAGCAGATTGAGAATGGTGATATCCTGCTGACACAGCAGTGAGTTGCTGAGAGGGATTTGAAATAATGAGCGATGGTTGGAAAACGCTCCAAAAAAAAATAAAAAAAATGGCACACACCCCTGCAGTGCCTGGCTTGTCAAGTGCACCAAATTGAAAATGTATTTTCTTATTGTAGTAAAAAAAAAAAAAAAAAGCCATAAATGCTTAAAATATTTGCGTTTGTGAACTGTTGATGTCAGAGTGTGAGGGTAAGAAAAGGTTATGATGATGGTGGGGGTGGTGGTGGGGGTGATGGGGTTGATCATGGACAAGCAAAACCATTTCTACTAGCCCAACAATGATCAAATGTATGGGTGCATTTTCCAATGACTTCCAACTACGTGATGCTGGATCAAGTGCTATTTTATAAGCACAATGCGAGTGGAAGCCATATTGTTGAATTCAACCAGATTTGCAGCAAATAATATGATAATTACCACTAAGACTATTCCTGCAATGATATATTGGCAACACTAGACTCCTATTAGATGTTTATTTCAATCGTCTCATTCATATATCATTATATTAGTCCGCTTTATTTCTCATCGCTTTTTAATTCTCATCAAAAACCCAACACGCTTCTGCTAAAGAAAAATCCGCCAACGTCAGAAAATCGCAGAAAATCAACGTCACTATCTGCATAACATGATTCTGAATACGAGGATATTCCCCTGCTTAAATATTGACGTAACTCTTGGACTTAAGTTGCTGATTCTTACTGGCACAAGTTACCTTGGAAGGCTAAGTACAAATAAATAAATAAATAAATAAATAAATATCACAATTATACTGTAAGTCTTGAGTGGCAGCCTGATATACAGAAAACTAGACAGCCATAATAACAGCATATCTGACACCGCCAACACAGAAATGGTGTGTGTGGGTGTGTTTTTTTTTTTTTGCAGGAAGGCTACAATTTCAAAAAGCCATCATCTAACTTTTTCCACACATGAACACACACACTTGGCTGTAGATTTTGAGAGAAATCTTAGATCCAGGTGCTATAAACACACAGTTGTGGTCTCTCTCGCTTGCTCACTCTCTCTCTCTCTTTCTCACTCACTCACTCACACACACACACACACACACACATACCCAGAGGGGAGATAACACAGCTTCTGAGATGGGGTTTAAAGTTTACCACACATCCAAACTGAGAATGCAGCATGCTGGGAGATACACACCAAGTAATCGAAAAACATTACTAATTCTTTCTCCTGTCCTTTCTTCTCTCCGTTGTTTTTTTTGTTGTTGCTGTTTTTTAAACAATACTCTTCAGCCTTGTCTATTCTTTCCTGTTCTCTTCCCATCCTTTTTCTATCTTCTCAATTCTCCATATCAAGTACCTGATTTAATTATTTATTTATTTTCCCCCAGACATGAGTCATTTAATTTGAGTTAGATGAGTCATTTAGTCTTTTCTTCTTCTTGTTTATCCTTCTCCATGGGGGAAGGAGTCTAAATTAAGCCTCCACTATCGCTAGGGGAGAGCACAACACAGAAGGAGCAAAAGGAACGAGGAGGGAGTGGGAAACCTAAACCCCACACACTTTAAATTGAGATTTTTATTTATTTATTTATACTACATATTGCTGCTTACTCCGGTGCTGAGATTTACCATGTAAACAAATCAGCAATTTTAACACAGCAATGTTGAATCCTTGAATCTGATTGTTTAGATGGCGTTGATTAATTTTATATTACATAACAGCCGCTCTGACAGTAGTGCCAGCCACGGATTTATATTAATATATTATCATTTCTATAGTAACAACTCATTCACAGGGACTTATTATTAACTTAAAGTTTGCATATGGTGGGAAATTGTTGCCGTATGGCAACAACGTGCAACGGTGGTAAGTATCATATAGTCAAAAATAACACAAAATGAGATTACAATTCCAATTACTGCATTTTCCAGACTATAAATTGCAGGTTGAGGGGTTTTTTTGCCACCTAGTAAGCATGTATATATGCAAGAGGTTATATATTCTAGAAAGGAATTACAGCTGTAAAAAGCATTTCTATGGATTTACTCGCTCAAAATACATACAAAAATAAAGTATCTTTTTTTAATTCTTTCTCTTGAATTCTTAATTTTTTCTCTTGAAACATAAAATTTAGAAATGTCTGAAATTACAACAGTTTTTCTTACTTTGAATGTAAAAAAAAACCAAGTAAATATACTATCAGAGAAGCCTAGTGTCTTTTTTTGCTATGTAGGCCTGTTTCAATTCACGTATGCACATACCACAGTTCCATTATCGCATGCTGTTGCCATATAGCAACAATTACGTTTTACCATTTAACAGAATACTAAAAATATATAAACTTGTTTAAATGACAAAAAACTAAATGTTAGCTTAGACAGTGTTTCAAAGTTTTCCTTCAAGTAGGTTTGCATAAATATTGAAAAATTTATCACATTTTTTTTTTTTTGAGCCCTCTGATGATGATCTTCACCATGTCATGTGATTGCAGAAAAGGAAGTGCAAACAGCACTTCCTGGTCATGTGACATGGCAATTTTTTTGTTAAGTCAAAGTTAAAGCCACCTTTTTCCAGTTACAATAGTAGTTTTGTATTATTGCCTATGAAAAAATTGGAGATAAATTAATTGTTGCCATATGGCAACACCATGCAGTAAAGGGATAATAAATAAATAAACAAACAAACAAATAAATAAATAAATCATGCAAGCGTTGGCTTATTGCTGTGTTATAAAAGAAACACTTTGGGATGTGTTGTTATTGGAAAATGATCAACTTCAGTGTGGTATCAGTAACTCCATTATGCATCACTGATTATTTTACTATAACAGCACACTCCCAGGTGTTTTATTGCTTACTTATGCTACATTATAAGGCATACATTTAAATTTCGCCTTTTCATTGAGGTTCATTCTACATAAGCTCTATCATTTGTCTGAGTCACAGGGTGTAAGAGGTTGTAAAATGTGAATACATACCATCATTACTACCCTGATTTGACACTTAAGCCTAATGTTTTAACACTGCTGCAGGTACTCTGGTGGAGTAACTGGTATAATACATAAGACCACAGCCATGCTAATAAACATAATATTTTCACCTGTAACAGCCTCGAATTTTATCGCTGGCTCATTTTTGAAGTGGTAAGACACACTTCCTGCATAAAGCCTTTTGCAGCCTTTTGCACTATTTATTGCAAATCTAATAAATATTTGAACAGTCTTCCTGAAATCCAAAACACTGGCCAAGGTTGTCCCCAAGGTTGTATTCAGCATACAGTAAAACACAATCAATAAACTTTTATTAAAAAGAAAAAAAAAAGGAATCTGCTCTATAATGTTCCCCGGTTTGATCCTGAGCTCGGGTTACTGTCGGAGTATAGTTTCACATGTTCTCGCCGTGTCTGTCTCCGTTTTCCTTCCACCTTTCCTTCCAAAAACATGCTGTTGAGTGAATGGCTACTCCAAATTGCCACTAGGTGTGAATAACTATGTGTGTGTGTGTGTGTGTGTGTGTGTGTGTGTGTGTGTGTGTGTGTGTGTGTGTGTGTGTGTGTGTGTGTGTGTGTGTGCATGATGCCTTGCCAGGGTGTATTCCTGTCTCACGCCATAAAAATGTTATTGGAGTCCAACTAGCATCTTTTTTTAATTCAGTGAAGTGTTTAAATGTCAGGTGACTGCATGTTGTGCTAGCATTAGAGTTAAATATATGTTTTATATCATTCACTGTTTCCACATCCTGATTCCGGAAATGTTGTCCAGCATCTATTCAAGCTAATTAAATAATTACTGAATAGTGACAACCACCTTCTTCAATATATGTACCAAATTCTTGTTCTTCTACACTGCTTTCTGCTTTTCTTTTTTTTTTTTTTTCCTAAAATGACCCAGAAATTGCACTTTTCATCCACTATCTTCTCCACCTCCACTCCCCCAGAGGGCACCAACAGTACCAACATCTCTCTGGGAGCATTACGTCTCCACTGTATACTTCGCTCAATTTAAAAAAAAAAAAAAAGTTCGATGTCATCCAACCAACCACATTCCCTTTTTAACTATAATGACTGTCACAAAAAAGTTCAGTTTGGTCATAATTGGTTCAAGTGTAAAAAAAACGACAGATAATGTATTAATTCGGTGCGTCCAGGTAGAATATATTTCAGTAAAAATCCTTGTAATGACTTTTATAGATTACATGATCTTCCTGATGCTATAACTTTTCTTAGATGGCAGTTTAGCATTTCAAGTGTTTTGCACCAACACCATGTCTAGAATTGTACTCTACAGCTCAATCTGAAGATTTCACTTCTTCATACCATCATTGATGGTATTAATGCACTGATTTCTACAAAACCCCAAAACAATTCGACACTGGATGCCAAAATCTGAATGTTCAATGTTTCCTCACTACAGTACACTAAAGTACACTGCACACTCACTTTCTTGTCTCTGTTGACATTAATGCTGTTTAAAGCATCTCATAATCATATCAGTATTGAGCCACAAGAAGCAACTTCGTCTGAGCTGCGATTTGCGCATTGCGCTAATCTAAAGATGTGCATAATGTGCCTGCCCTGGCTGAGAAGCTTCATTTAACAGATCAAAGTCAAAGAACAAAATGTTTCGAGAGGTAGCACTGAAAAGTCACATGAGAAAAAGCACTATGATTCACTTTGCTATTTTTGGCTCTCGGTTCCCCCAGGGCAGGTGATACACTAATTTGCATTTAGTTTCCGTAGACATAAACCTCCTTAAAGGTCAAACGTATTGCAGTAATCACTTTTTTTTTTTTTTTTGAGAAGCTGGATGGCCAGTTGGGATCAAGTTGCATGTCATCACTGTTAGACTCCAGCCTGGTAGATTATAGAGGACTTAGTCACAGATCCCAGTGAAGTTTGGAGGTTATAAGTCAGTGCAAGTACATTCTTCTTTGTCTTCTTCTTCTTCTTATTATTATTATTATTTATTATTACTTCAAATGTTAGACCTAGTAGTCTGAAGATTTTTGGCAAAAAAAAACCAACCAAAAAAAAAACCCCAAACAATTAGTATCAAAATACTCAGGGGAGACTCACCGTCAATTCAAAATATGTTGACATTTGTAAATAATATGGCCACCACATGCCAATAAATCCTTTCTGGGCAGAGCTTAATTTACTCAGATGTAACTCAGATGTTACTCCGGACTGCTTGAATCGACTCATGGTTCATGGATCTGAGGAAGTATACGAAGATTGTGGCATGGTCACCCATAAGGGGCAGGGTTAAATTCAAATAACACTTTCTCAGAATCTGTAAGTTAGATTCAGCTGAAATTTGGTAGACAACATCTTTGTCCTATTCTGTAAGAGCTTTTCTAATGATTAAGTTACTGAATAAAACTGGCAACCATCAGCCAATCAAATTTTCAGCAGGCATTTTTCAGGGTTGGAAACTATATACAGTACTGTGCAAAAGCTGGTAAGTTTTATTGAGCATCTTGCAGAACCAGCCACAGTTCTTCTGCAGACTTTGACTTTCGCACTTGCTTCTTATTTTTTGCAGAAAAACCCAGCAGCTTTCATTGTGTTTTTTATGCTGCTTTCTTTAATGACATATTTCTTATAACATTTGATTAGAAAACTAATGTTTGAGAATCTAAAATGTTTTTTGTACTGACTTGATAATGTAGAAGTCATTAAATAAAAAATCTATTAAAAAAATAGGGTGCCTAAAACTTTTGCACAGTACTGTATAACATTAATTTCTGATTAGAGTTCCAGAAGTCACTTAGCCAGCTAGCTGTTATTGAGAAAACATGGTCTGGTTGACTTTTTAATGTACTAAAGTTAACAACATGATTTCTAAATGCCTGCCAAGGTTCTTTTTCAGCTAAAAGGTTGCCCAATAAACCAGCTACTTCAAAAGATGTGGCTCCTAAGGCAGCTGCTTTCCAAATCCCTTCAAGCATGACAGTCCATCTTAATTTAGCAGACAAGCCATCAAGACAGAGGCTGGGTTACAGAAAGGAGTGTGTCTTATGAACTGAAAACAATTTGAGCCCAGATATTGGACAAACCAGTTGAGAATAAAGAAAAAGCAGAATGTTGGTGCACTAAGGGGAGAGGTATTCCAGGGATTAGAAAGAGCTGGTTCACCTAGATTTGCAGATCATGTAGCAGGAGTTGAGGCATAGCAAATGGAGAGAAAATCAATCAGACAGCAGAAAGAGAGAGCAAAAGAGAGAGAGAGAGAGACTGGCACCCAGTAGTAAACAGTAAGATCGATAGGCCCTTCATTGATTCATTAGTCCTTGATTCACTGTTTCATTTCCATCTCCCTATTACGAGCACAGAGCTTTTAAGGACAAATGCTGATTCGCTGAAATCTTGACTTGAAGCGAGAGGAAGACAAGGAAGCCAAAGTAGACAGAGCAGATGTCTGTTTCTCAGAATTCCCACGCTATCGCTCCCACTAAACACTAGAAGGCGTGAAGTTAAATTTGGACCTAGAGATGGAGCATATGAAGTAGAGAGCTGCAAAAACTGAATAACTTCTGCAATAAGTTTGCAGTTTTATTAGTTCCGAGGAGATTTGTTGAATGCCTCCTTGGAAGTATTTGGATCCTGTGAATTCCTTCATATTCTCCACTCTTGTATTGCACAACAAAAGCCATCAAGTTTTACATTCCCTCCTCAAATCACAATCAGTTATTTAAAAGGAATGTACTGTCTGCATTTACAGATAATACCCTGTTGACAATCTAATTCCTGAATATACTGTACATTACAGGATCATTTTAATGGCCAGAGAAAGACCGGTTCAGTCCTGCTAGACCAAACCCAGTCCAGAAGGACTTTCACAACAAACTGCAGCTTTTTAGATCCAAAAGCTAAATCAATAATGGGTTTCTAGATCGCTGCAGACAGTAAGACTCTGTTGTAAGCTTTTAAAAGGAACTCTGAGAGCAAAGCACGCTCTGTACAACTCAATATCAGGAAGACAGCTCCGTGGACACGGCGTCTTCCCCGATGTTAGCAGTTCTCGCGGTTCCCTTTCATTTACTCCCACTTAATCTAACACCTAACTCTTTCTGTGTCTATTCATTTTATGTGCAAATGATCTCTGTTTCCATGGGACCTGTTTTAGGCAATTAATGTGGAATGAATTAGGAGGGATACGAGGAAATAAATAAAACTGAGTCATCGAAATTCACAAAAAGCACATAAAGATGTCAAGTGAACGAAACAAACTCAAACTCAAAAGGGAAACCCCCATGCTTGAAAACGTCAATGCTGATGACACAGGAGGACATTGCTAGAGTGTGGTCAAATGGTTAAGGCTCTGGGGTATTGATCAGACGGTCAGAAGCCCCAGCACTGCCAAGCTACCACTGTTGGGCCCTTGAGCAAGGCCCTTAACCCTCTCTGCTCCAGGGGTGCTGTATCATGGCTGACTCTGTGCTCTGACCCCATCTTCCTAACAAGTTGGGATATTCAGCAGAAAAGAATTTCACTGTGCTATAATGTATATGTGACAAATAAAGGCTTCTTCTTCTTCTCAGTGGTATTCACTAGGAGAACAATTCCAGCTTTTTGTGGTTACCACCTAAAAACAAAAATTGGAAGAGCTCACATCACATTAATGAGAAATCCGACATAGAAGTAGGGTAGACTTTGGTGCGAACATTGGATTCAGAGTATGATGCAGAGAGCCTCAGCTAGATAGCATGATGTTATCTACGCAATGACGAGCATTGAAAGTTGCGTGAAAGTTGAAGCTTTGGAAGCTTATCTGTTTGAGGAGTTGATACAGCTAGACAGACTAAAGGTTGTCAAAGTTGTAATTATGAATGGGAAAATCCTGATTTTTTTTTAATCCTGATTTTCCGAGTTGGGGGCGTGTTAGTAAGAAAACATGGTGGAATCAGTGGATGCAACCTCTGTAGTTGATAGTAAATTTGATGAAAACGAACTGCCTCCACAAAATACGATCGCGCTGTACAATTATGATATAATATGTAATGATAAATTTTATAGTGGCTTCATAAATTGGTTAAAACCATAAAAAAGCAAAACACACCTGATGTACATTCGTTGTTCTTCATTTTCTAGAAGTAGAGTCAAAAAACCTTGCTGTATTTTTTTTAAGAGAAGGTACACCACTATCTTGCTCCAACCAAAGTGACCTGAACGCACTTGACATCGTAATTACAACTTCCCAACTCGTAAATACAAATTTCCTAGGAGGACTTGAACACACAGATAGCTCAAAGTTCTGAGACTTCCCACTTCTGAGTTAAGTCAAATGCAAATGGTATTGTGGGTAATGTAGGAACCGTTAGACAAAATGACAACAGAAGATAGAACTTGTTTATGACGGTGAACTAAATCTTTTGCACTATGTGGACTGTTAAGCAGCATCGAAGATCACATAATGATTGTAAATATTGACATGCAAATCATTCAGGGTGGACTTTTTTTCCCCTTAAAAGTAATAAATGCAGAAACATCAGAGACGCAGCACAGCTTTGTGTGATCCAGTCCACACCAGAACTTGTTCCAAGCTTTCAACAATCGACTTGGCTTTGTTTCCTCTGAAACGTGTCTGCAAAGAAATAAAGCTGATGTGCTGACTGAAATGACAGCTCATAAACTGACGCATATACAGTACTGTGCAAAAGTTTTAGGCAGGTGTGAAAAAACTGCTGTAAAGTAAGAATGCTTTCAAAAATTGACAAGTTAATAGTTTATATTTATCAATTAAGAAAATGCAAAGTGAGTGAACAGAAGACAAATCTACATCAAATCAATATTTGGTGTGACCACCCTTTGCCTTCAAAACAGCATCAATTCTTCTAAGTACACTTACACAAAGACAGGAATTTTGTAGGCATATAGTCAGGTGTATGATTAAACAATTATACCAAACAGGTGCTAATGATCATCAATTCGATATGTAGGTTGAAACACAATCATTTACTGAAACAGAAACAGCTGTGTAGGACGAATAAAACTGGGTGTGGAACAGCCAAACTCAGCTAACAAGGTGAGGTTGCTGAAGACAGTTTACTGTCAAAAGTCGTACACCATGGCAAGACTGAGCACAGCAACAAGACAGCATCACCAGTTTCCCTCCCAGGCAGAAATTTCAAGGCAGACTGGGGTTTCCAGATGTGCTGTCCAAACTCTTTTGAATAAGCACAAAGAAAGGGGCAACGTTGAGGACCGTACACGCAGTGGTCGGCCAAGGAAACTTACTGCAGCAGATGAAAGACACATCAGGCTTACTTCCCTTCGGAAGATGTCCAGCAGTGCCATCAGCCCATTTTTCACACCTGCCTAAAACTTTTGCACAGTACTGTATACACACAAACACACACACACTCAAAAACAACTGCTGGTTTGAGCAGATTGTAGTTTGAAGTGCTTTTCATTTCAACCTACTTTGCTACAGTATAATCTGTTGCCGTCACACAGAATTGTAATGTGACAATTTTGTTCTAGCAAAGCAGTCTTTTTCCCATTAAAATTCCTTTCCTTTCCTTCCTTTCCTCGTTTTCTCTTTTAACCGGATGGCATTGTGTGTGTGTGTGTGCGTGTGCGTGTGTGTGTGTGTGTGTGTGTGTGTGGTAGATCGAGGACAGATGTAACAGCTGTACACGACAAAGTGGAACTACAGCTGTGCAGCGTTAGACGAAATCCTATCCAACCGCATAATCTTCTAATAATAAGCCCTCAATTAGCATGCAGCCGCTTTTCCTCGAACGCCAGACTTTCCTAACGTTCTCCTCTATTTTTCTGCCTTTTTTAAAAAAAAAAGAAAAAAGAATTTGTCTCCATTACTTGAATCACTTCATCTTCCATTCTGCCCCATTTATAGACTTCAATGGCAAAACGGCTAATAAAACAGGTGAACAAACACATGTGAGGCGTCCCATTGAAGCAGGAAAACTAAACAGACTGGAGACAAGGGTGAACTGACGATTGGAGAAGATCTACAGCACAAAAAACTATTTTTTGCGGTAATGTGTGAATACATTTAACATCTCATAATGTTGGAAACATCATTTTCCACGAGTCATTCATTATAGTTTTGGAAGAGGAAAAAACAAAAAAAAAAAACGTCCATTTTGTGTCCAACATTTACTCAACCCTGTTGCCTGAACACACTCACCCCTATGAAATATTTGGTATCTTCCAAATTTCTCAAAGATCATGGGAAGAAAAAATTCTCTCATTCTTTTTTTTTTCGTTTTCTTTAATGATACTGTGCTTTTGACTGACTAAAAATATTTTAAGGAAATGATCCGAATGTCCTTAATGCCACTGGGTCATTAGTATGGATGCTAGTTAACCGGATTTTGTATATTTGCAAATTATCACACTCACCAAATTTGAAGATGATCCGATTAAAATGATCTGATTATATTTGCAGGATTTTGTATATTTGTAGATTTAGTATTGAAAAATAGTGAATTTTTAAAAAAGCAAATACTAATTGTCTGATGCTGACCCGGACTTGCTCTGACTATCTGCATGATAGCAATTATCTCCCTGACGCTCGTCCGACTTTCTCTGTCTACCTGCCACTGTCTCGTGTCATCTCTTTCTTCCTCTGTCACCCGCATGCTGTCTCCTCATTTATGCTTCTTTCTATTTCTTATCCCTCATTCCCTGCTGAATGAATGTGTATCGCTGAGTCAGATGCCATTGTTCAAGGAATCCAAAGTGGGCTAATTAGAGTATGTAATAGGTGTGTGCCTATTACATCTGTATTTTACAGAAGCTCTGTGCTGCCACACATGAAATAAAAAAAAAATCTCATCAATGTCTTGTTATGACAAGAAAAATAGCATGTTATTATGTGAAAATGTCACATTATTATGTGAAAATATCACTTTATTACAAAAAAAGATCACGTTATTATGAGAAATACATTGTGTTATTGTGAGAAAAACGTCACGTTATTACGAGAAATATACAACATTATTACGTGAAAATATCACGTTATTACAAGAAAAGGTCACGTTATTACAAGAAATACATTGTGCTACTGCGGGAAAAACATCACATTACTACGACAAATATATAATATTATTTTGTGAAGATATCGTTATTACGCAAAAAAAGATCACGTTATTACGAGAAATACATTGCGTTATTGTGAGAAAAACATCACGTTATTGCAAGAAATATATTACATTGCGTGAAAATATCGTTATTACGAAAAAAGATTACGTTATTACGAGAAATAGATTGCATTATTGTGAGAAAAGCATCATTATTACGAGAAACATATTACATTATTACGTAAAAATATCACGTTATTACGAGAAATACATTGCGTTATTGTGAAAAAAACATCACTTATGAGAAAAGATCACATTATTACAAGAAATACATTGCGTTATTGTGAGAAAAACATCAGGTTGTTACGAGAAATATATTACATTACGTGAAAATATCGTTATTACGTAAAAAGATTACGTTATTATGAGAAATAGATTGCATTATTGTGAGAAAAGCATCATTATTACGAGAAGTACATTGCGTTATTGTGAAAAAAACATCACGTTATTACGAGAAATATATTACATTACGTGAAAATATCATGTTACTACAAGAAAAGTTCATGCTATTACAAGAATCTATGAACCTGTAACCAGGCTATATTGTAAAAACAAGATTAATTAAGTTGCTTTTATAAAATTTATCTCGTACTCGATATTTCTTGTAATAACGTGTCATTTTGTCTGAGTAACGCGATATTTGGCCAAATAACATGATGTTTTTCTCGTACTAACGTGATGTTTTCACATAATAACGCGATAATTTTCATGTAATAATGTGATATTTTCATGTAATAACATGATATTTATTTCATGCATGGCAGCACAGAGCTTCCGAAGTATTTAAACCCGAAGTGGGTGTGGCTTAAACTGGAAGTTTAGGAAAACACACACACACAAAACAGAGTTTGAAATGGCAGCACTGTCAGCGTGGTGTTTGAAATCTGGCTCTGACAGTTCCTCACCCTCAGCTACATCACTCTAGTTCATAATTGGTTTTAACTAGAGATGTGTGTAAGGCTCATCAAAAAAAGTTTTGCTTTTTGAAATCCCACTCATCGTTTGTACCATTTTGTACCTGCCCAGAACATTTTCCAACAAATGTCGTTGGTTCTATTTTCCAAAATGTAAACAAAGTAATAGCCTAATTGAAACAACTGCAACCTTCCAAGCTTATAATAAAGGTCAGACAGCCAGTTTGAATTAAAATGAGGTGTATGTAGAACGCATGGAGTTTTTTTAGAGGACGTTAGTCATGAAGACACTCTTGTCCCATGCCAGTCGATCATAATTACTATAGACATCCTCTGGCAGCATCCAACATCCCTTCCAAATAGTACTTCATTCAGTGCATCCCAATGGGTTCTGTGTGTGTGTGTGTGTGTGTGTGCGTGTGTGTCGCATTTGCTGTTTTTCATTTGCAATCATTATATGTAGCTGTAATATATTAACTGCTAGTACTACAGCACTGCTGCTTTGATACACACACACACACACACACACACACACACACAGACATTTTGTCTGATGACACACAAATCATCTCTCCCACACTCCGTCTGTGCTCCTCCAGCTTCACATAATCAGGGTTTTTAGACTTGCTGTATACACACACACACACACACACACACACTAATCTGCATTTTAGCATTCCAGGAAAATTATTCTTACACATAATCTCTTCCTCTCACATCACAATACTTCTCTCTCTGTCTGAACAGCTTTGTAATAATGCATGTCATGCAAAATGTCCTGACTCTAATGCATTGTCTCTCGCATGTTAGTGATTAATGCAGTTCTATAAAAGCAACTTGCAAAATCCAACACTGATTCAATTGACTTTTTGTGGTTGTTGTTGTTTCTTATGCATTCTGCAAAAATCTGAATGTTAGAGATGACCTCATGATGTTTGTAGAGATCCAGTTTTAAAAAGCGCCCATTTCAGTAATGCAAGCTGCTCCGTATGGATAAAACACTAATAAATACTACACTCACTGGCCAATCATGTGCCAGCAGTACAAAACATAAAATCATGTAAAAATCATGGAGAATAGTTAATAACAGGGTTGCGTTTTTTTTTAATGCCAAATTGGGCAAAAAAAATTGCAATCGAATATAATACATTCTGAAAGTGTAAGTCGGTACAGACTGAGGGTTTTTTTTTTTTTTTTTTTGTGATTGTTGCAGCCAAGAATTCTTGATTTTGCTGCAGCTTTTTTCAGAATTTGTAATGCAACTTAGTTTTTTGTGCTTTTTTTTAACTTTTTTTTTTTTTTTTTTAAAAGCTACTCAAATTTGCGAAATTGCAATCGCATGAAATTGTTTTGCATGGCCTTTCTCAGTGATGTTTGTTGGTAAATGAGACCTTTTAGCTGTACGTATGTTCAACACACGTGAATCAAAGAGGGTTTTTGTCTGAATGCGAGTTGTGATGACTTCACATGACGCATCTTGGCCCAAATCTGTGGAAAATCTGTGACAATTTCGAAAAATTGCAAGCTTCTACGAATATTGCGAAGTTTGCTTGATTTTGCATTCATTTCTGCGATCGCAAAATCGCGAAATCCTGGAGGGACGTGCAGACATGCCAGATGACTGTACATTGTCAACTCTCAAATGCCTATTAAGGGGTTAATCTAAACTTTTACTACATAGTAGCTTATAGCATAAGTCAAGCATGATAGATTGTCGACTTGATTTTGTTTGACGCTATTACATTACTAGTGTCGTCCTGCCTCGCCAAAACCTATGGTCACGGGCCGCTCCTGTCAACAAGATAAATCTAACTCTTATAAGATAAGACCATCCTTATTTGCAAACAAATACTAATGCACACACATCTTATCTATCGTTCTTTCCCCACATCTCTGTCACAAATGATGAGAAGAAAATGTGCCAGTGCTTTCATCAACCGAGCCAAGAGCCTTAAAAAAAATAGGAGGAATAAATTTTTGCATTCTTTCTTGTTTCTAAGGCTGAACAGATCATCCTTTCATTTCACATAAAACCTGACTCTTAAACAAAACTTTGATGAGGTTTGAGACTTCTTAGGCTGCACGCTGAGTTCCCCCATTACAATTTGCATGGTATCCCTTTGTGAGAAATCAACCGTAACTACTTTCATCCTTAAATGGTGAGCTGGTTGTTCTCAGCTGTGTCACGACAGAGGCAATACACAAAAGAGGACTCCAGGAAAAGGAAGGGCAAGTGAGCTTAATAGGACAAAAAAAAAAAAAAAAAACGCTTTAAATGTGTCATGGTAGCATTCTGCTCATTATGGCGGTCTATTATTGGGTCTGGAAATGCCACCGCGAAGTCAGGTGGCATGTTATAAATACTTTCTCTATACATCCTAATTCTGGTGTATGATTAAGAAAAGAAATTCTGATGATGTATCTATAAATGTTATGAGACCACCATCAGTGTACAGTCAGAAAGATAGTTTGCAGATGTAAGAACTTTATTCGCACAGATAATATCGCTAGGAGTGGGCATCCTGCAAAGATCAACACAAGGCCACAGAGCCTTAAGTAAACAACTTTTAACCGCACTTCTCTAGTCCATCTCAAGAAAAACACTGGAATAAATGTGTAGACCGCTTATCAGCACTAAAACCTGGTATTGGGGCATTTGTGGTATAAAATGCACATGACAATAATTTAAACTGATGACATTTCATAATCCTGGCTTCAGTCTATTTGAAATGAAGCAGCATGGTCTGATACAGGCTGTCCAAGAAAGATATTCCTCCAATATACATTAACTTAAAGAGTTTAATTTAAGGAAATGGACCAAGATGCATTATAATTGCCACACAGTACTGATAAGCAGCTACATATGGGGCAGTTACATATGATTAGTGAATCCTTTTTTGGTGACCCCTTTCATGGTCCTTTATAATTCCCTCTGAAAGTGTATGTGGTTTTGATTTCTATCCCAGTCATCTGACACTGTGTCATATTAAGTAACTAATCCAGAGTTTGCCATTGATTATAAAGCATTCAATGCATCATTAAATGGAATGCCTGCTAAATCATGTTCACTACTAAACTATCACATGTGAAATGAGGCATGGTTTACAGAGGTGTTCATTCTATGGATGAGAAAAGCTTGATGCTGGGTTATCAAAAGCTTCTAACAGCCACCCTAAGGCAACAAACCAGTGATCTGCACACAGACGGTTCCCATCTGGCACAGCCAGATTAGCAAAAGTGTTTCAGCACAGACCAGATAGGAAAAGTACATCTCTATGGTGGCTGTTCTAAAAGCAAAAAGTGGACACACACACTGGTATATTCCCTCCACTAATTAACATACATTTACATTCAGGTCAGGGTCACAGTAGATCCTGGGAACACTGGGTGTAAGGCAGAAACACATCCTGGATGGGATGCCAGTCCTTTACGGGGCACCATGCAGACACAGATTTACAGCTAGGGGCAATTTAGAGTTGCCAATCCACCTACTGGCATGTTTTCGGGATGCAGGAACAAACTGAGAACTGCCCTTAATCAGATCTATGTGAGAATCTTTGATAGAAACCAGTGTAAGTTCTAACACAAGAAACAAGTTTCTAATGTCATATAAGAATATCACAATTCAATTAGAAAATGATCAACCATTACCTTACAAAAACTGGACTGAGTGACTTGGCTACATTTCTGTTTTTTTTTCTGTTTTTAAAATTCCTCAGGTCTAGGTGTTGCCCAGGTGTTATATTGGGTGTATACAAAGCAACAATCATCATATGTCACTAGAGCAAATAAAAAAGTGCAAATATAAATACTTACGATCCAAGCCATTGATGTAGCGCATGGTGATCTCACAGTGTCCCCATACTGCACTAACGATGGGATACAGCTTCTTTCCCTTGAGCCCTCTAAAGGCCACTCCAAGGTACTGTCCATCCACCATGAAACTAAGTGTCCCCTCGTCCATATCCAGCACCACCACCAGGGTGTCAGGGAGCACAAACGCTTCCTCAGGTTCAAGAAAGCTGGGGTAGGTGGGTGCTGATGAAGCTGGTCGGTTTTTGCTGTTGTGGTAGAGCTTGTTGCGGCCCAGGTCCCAGCCCCAGGACTCACTGTCACTACCTACCAGAGAGGTGTATCCCACAGAATGGAGCGGTGCCTCTGATGTGGCCACACCCACTACGGCATGGGTGCCCCGCTGCCGGGTGGGCCAGTGGATGCGCCAAACATGGAGGCCACGTGTATAGCCCACTCGCCCTCGGATGCAGTCCGTGCTCTGGGCCACCGGGTGTCGGTGGAAAGTCAGCTTGTCATCTTCCTTGATGAAGATATTGAGAGAGCGATCATCTGGGTTCCATGCATGCTGAAGCTGATGCTCGGCAGACACTGATGGCATATCCAGCAGCAGGTCGAGCCTGGCTGGTTTGAAGAAATCTGGACCTCGGAGTTCTCTTCGTAAGGGGCGATAGGAGGGCTCACCTCTCACGTCCACCGACTTGATGCTTCCTGAAATCTTCTGGCCCATGGTTCCTCAGTGGGATGGTGGGCAAATTGGTTGACTGTTACCTCATCAAAGCGTGGGGTGTCAGGCTGGTGTCCACTGAATCTGGCCAGCAAATGCTAACTTCACACAAGCCCTAAGAGGGAACACAAACAACACTTTAGAAACTATGTAAAGATGTACGTGACTTGTACAGTAGGTATAGAAAAGAATCACCCCCTTTAAAATAATCACATTTTGTTGCTTTTCAGACTGAAATGAAGACGGACACAGATTTTGTCCAGCTGTTATCCAGTTACACAGTTATCCAGCTGTATTTACTCAGTGCAACTTATGGCATCCAAGTGAAAGATATAACACCAACATATATAATATAAATGTAGATATAAAAAGATATAAAAAACAGAACCACTGAGTTGGAAAAAGGATCACCTCCCTCCTAAAAATGACTTGTAAACTCAATCAGGTGTAGCTAATCACCTTCTCAATGGCACACAGCCAATTGAATTTCAACTGTGATCAGCCGTGGTCATTTTGATTAGCTCAGCATGAAAAGAGCTTTCCTGGAGCATTTCAGTCCTTGGTAGTGCAACTGAAGTAAATAATGAACTATGAGTGGCAAGGCACTGTCAAAAGATACAAAAAAAATTCAAAGGCTTTATCAATGCCTCGAAGCACACTGAAGTCTATTATTAAGAAGTGGAAGGTATTTGGTACAACACAGACCCTCCCTGGATCAGGACATTACTCCAATCTCAGAGAGGTTACCAAGAGGCCTACAGCAACTCTGAAGCAGTTTCAGGAATTTATGACAAAGAGTGGTCATTGTGTGCATGTGACAACAATATCACAAATTCTCCACAAATGTGGCTTGTATGGGAGGGTTGCAAGAAAAAAGCCACTCCTCAAGAAAGGCCACATGCAGTCACGACTGAGCTTTGCCAAAACGCACCTTGAAGATTCGGGTCAGATAAGACTAAAATTGAATTATTTGGCCTCAACACCAAACGGTATGTCTGGTGGAAATCCAATACAGCTCACCATCGAAATAACACCATTCCTACAGTAAAGCATGGAGGTGGAAATATCCTATTATGGGGTGTTTCTCTGCAGCAGGGACTGGAGCACTTGTCAGGATAGAAGGAAAATGGATAGGACAAAATACCGTCAAATTCTTGAGGAAAATCTGCTGCCCTCTGCCAGAAAGTTGTCAATGGGAAGAAGGTTTACCTTCCAACATGACAATGACCCAAAGCACACAGCAAAACTGACCACACAGTGGTTGAAGCAGAAAAAGGTGAATGTCCTTGCATGGCCTAGTCAGAGCCCAGACTTAAACCCCATTGAAAATCTGTGGAATGACTTGAAGACTGCAGTCCACAAACGGTCACCAAATTTAACTGAACTTGAGCAGTTCTGCAAAGAAGAGTGGGCAAATATTGCAACATCTAGATGTGCAAAGTTAGTAGAGACATATCCCAACAGACTAAAGGCTGTAATTAAAGCAAAAGATGGTTCAATAAAATGGGGGGTGATCCTTTTTCCAACTCACTGATTCTGTTTTTTAATTTTTTAAATTTTTTTCTGACATGTTGGTGTTATATCTTTCACTTGGATGTTATAAGTTGCACTGAGTAAATACAGCTGGATATAACAAAAACTGTGTCTGTCTTCATTTCAGGCTGAAAAGCAACAATTATTTTATTTTATTTATTTTATTTGATTATTTTAAAGGGGTGTGATTTTTTCCTATGCCCACTGTATATACAAGAGTATGGTAAGAAATTAATAAAAGACGATGGTGCATGCTGTTATAGGAAAATAATCAACAATGGGGTGGTGTGATGTGGCCTGACACAAAGTTTTACCACCCTAAGGTTGATTATTTTCACATCCTGAAGTGTTTATTTGCCAATTTTTTTTTTTTTAATTAACGAACGACAAATCATACATTTTACTTGTTTACAGTTACGTTTAATGTTGTGAAAAATCTGCAAAACCTGTTCATTCTTGTTATCAAGTCTCATAACATCTTCAACGATTATGCATATTTATGTGGAGGGTACACCCTGTGTATGTCCCAGTGTAAGTTTTTACTATATAAGAGATCATATAGAGAAATAGAATGCACTAATACTATTACTGTCATTGCCAGAGAAAAGCAGAGAGAAGCAGCACTCTATGACAGAACATTGCGATAATACATTCTAGAAATGTAGCCAATTCATATTTAATGAGGCTCTTTTCAGAAGAGCTGTAGCATGCAAAAACAAAGCAGGGAGGGAACAAAGCGGGTAATAACTTATTTCCACAACCTCCCCACCCACACCCCCACCCCAGCTTTGATGGCTTCAGAGGCGTATGCATAAAATAGCTAGAGACAGGTCCCGGTTTGTATAAGAGAAAAAGTCACAGAGCTGTTTCCACATTAAAGGCATACTTCATCAAATGCTAATGTGGCCAATTAATTAAATCTAGTGGGGATCAGGTAGCATGACTGGATTGAACCCTATAGTGCTAACTGGAAGAGCCTCTGCTGGCCACAAAAGCATTTTGGACTCCTTTAATGGTCAGGCTGAAATCAAAGAAGAGAGAAGAGAAATGATGTACGATAGAGGTAGTGATGAAGATGGGCTAAGGCTACAGAATAGTATGAAGCGCTAGCTTGCAGGTCCTCCTACAGTGAGTGACGCACTTTCTTTTTCCAGGAATGAGTAAATGCTTCCCGTTCAAAGCAACAAGAACCTTTTTACAAAGGATCCAGCTGGCAACACAACACACACACAAACACACACTTTTATCTTACTATCCTTGTGAGGACCTTCCATTGACTAAAATATTAACACAGCTAATTAATGCTATGCCAGAATGTAAATATAACCCTAACCCTTCCCTTAACCTCAGTAAACAAAATGAAAACCCTTGGCACTTTTCGTTTTTTTAAATGAACGATGTCAGATATTCCTGTCCTTGTCAGGAAAGTTGGTCCCCACTAAGATATAAAAACAGTGTGACACCATGTTCCCACACTAAGAGACAATAAGATGACAAATATTACGTCAACATGCACACTTAGCCAGACTATGATCAAACAGTTCCCGGAAAAAAAGGAAATAAATGGTGATTCAAATGTAGGCACAATACAGGCTCACACGTTTACTTTAGGTAAAGTAAATGTTCCTTGTGGAGACCTGTGTCAAAACTGTCAGAGATTCCTATCCTTGTGGCAACAGTTTGTCCTCAACAAGATATGAGAACATATGCACAGAATTATACAGTCACCCAAACACTCTTGCCACATTGAGGTGACTGAGAGAGGAAGAGAAAGAATATAAGAGATGACAGGAAGAACAGTGGCCAGACATCCAGTCAGGAAACCTGGGTAAATGTTACCAGTAATAAAGGGAAAACAAATGAGGTCATGAGAGATGAAAAAGGGGGGTGGAGGGTCTGAGGAAAGGATAAACAAATACACAAGGGCTGCTCTAGGTTCCTTCAAATAGATTAACAGATTTGAAAAAGTCAGGTTGAAGCCTGGTAAAAGCTAAAGTACAGCTTTATATTAGAGTATAAACTCTTAAATTTAAGTCAAGCATGAACGTAAAAATACAAGAATGATTCATGTCTGATTTTACTTACTGATGATAAACTAGTGCCCCTTTCACTAAGAAACTAAGGTTAGCTAAGGCTGACCTGCTAAACCAGCTATGACCAGGCTGGGAGAGCAGCTAAGACCAGTGAACCAGCTTAGGCTGGTTTTAGCTGGGGTTTTTTTTTCAGCATGGTGTTGACATAGAGTAAGTAAAAGTCAAAAAGTATTATGTGAAAGTAAAGTACAGATACTTTAAAAAAAAAACAGACTTAATTATAGTAGCAAAGTAATTAGCCAGTTTGCATAATTTGATCAGCAGTTACTATAATTTGACAAATCCTGACATGATTGCAAAGTTACTAGATGTGTGCTGAGATACTATTAACAGACTCCTAAAAAGGAAGTGATGGAGACAGACAACAACAACAACAAAAAAGTTCTTCCCAGATCAATTCTTTCCACTAAGATCTGGTGCCAAAGTGCACTAGGACAAATGGACATAGAAGTATGCAGAAAGCTTTAAGCATTCCGCTTTTTCTAAATTTGCCATTAGGATACAGTCAATCATTATGCATCAATAATGCTTCACTGCTTTCTTGAGTCAGGGAAATGCTTGTCAGGGAAGACTTCTGACAAATTCTAGCCAAGTGACTAAGTCACATTATAAGAACTAATGGCAACACAACTGAAGTCATCCAGAGCCTGTAAAACATAAATTACATCAGTTATAAACTTGCACATTGAGGTTAATGAGGCAGAACATACTGATGTTATGACAGTAATAACTACATCCTAATGTACCACGAATATGGTCCTTAACTACCCAACCGCATGAGACACAGCCGCACACAAAATTAGCAAAACAGAGGAGTCACTTATTGGGCCTCATTAATGGCATTGCTTCTTTGCCAAACCTTTGTTTTCTTTCCGAAATATACCACTTTCAAAATCTATTGACTCTTAGAACAGCTAGATCATCGCAGTCACAGTTGTGAATCAAACTGCTATGTTACAAAATGGTCTGTGGTAATATTGGTGGATACAGGCAATACTATGTTTTTTTATTTTTGATTTTCAAACACTTTTGATTTGACATTTGCTTTGGTTTGAGCTGACAGGAAGGCTATGCTAACTCAAATGACCACTCTTTATGAACGTGGTGAGCAAAAAAGCATCTCAGAACAAACAACACATTGAACCATGAGACAGATGGGCTACAACAGCAGAAGTCCAAATCAAGTTCCACTCCTGATGTAATTGGAATAACATAGTCTTTTTCCATTGATATGGTGAGGTTTTCTCTAAAACGTTAGCATTTTTGGAAGGAGTCTCCAGTCTCAGCACTTTAACAGTAAGAGGTAAAGCTGCTCGGTTAAGTCTTCATGGTGGGGGGTGTCAGGGGTGTGCGTGTAAATGGCGTTGGGGGGGCGTGGGGTGGGGTGGGGTTGGGGTCTGGGGGTTGGGTCAGCTGGTTTAGAGCAATGACCTTGGGAAGATGTCGGCTCAACATCGATTTATTTAATCGGTGCTGTAAGAGAGCGCCTTTGATGGTGATGATATATTTGATCTCTACAATATCCCCAACAGATTCACTTCACTCAGCTTTCTTCCTGCAATTAATCAACATAGCCTATTTTTATGGGGTGTCATTGAGGCAATAACTCACAACGAACTGCAAACAGCAATGAAATAAATATTTCAACTTGTATAAAGTTATAAAAAGAGAGGAATATTAAGAAAATGCACTAACATTGCGGTGAAGTCTTTCCAATTAGCAAATGTGCTGCTTGCAGCTCCATTGAAATGTAATTTGCACACATTGTGCTGACATTGGCTCGATGTTATCCTTGATCTCAAAATCTTGTACCATTTGTCAGATGACAGGAGTGTGAACAGGCGGTGTTGGGGGCGGGTGTGGACTTTAATGATATTGCTGGAAGACTCCCATATGTGAGTAATGTATTTTAGTGGTGGGAGGGCTGTGCTCCTGATGGTCTGGTCTATCTACATTAAAGGTTGTCCCACTTGCTTAGAGTTTTGGGGGTTTGGCCAGAGCAGTTTGGTACTATACTGTAATTGGTGAGGGTGCATTCAATGGTACACTAATAGAAATGGGCAAGAATTTCATGGATATGGTATGTATTCGGATATATGTATGCAGATTATCTGTATTCAGAGCTATTATTGCCATCATGAATGGTAACACATTCTTGGTGCATGAAGAGCAAGGGACTGAGAACCAATCCTTCAAGTATACACAATCAGCATGAGAAGTGACCTTACCTATTTGACCAGTCTGGGGTTGGCTTAGGAAAATCCAATATCCAGTGACAAAGCTATACAATTTGTGTGGCATGGTGGAGGGGATGATTGTGTTGAGCAATCTGCTAAGCAATAATCGATGAACAGCTTTCTCATGTAACTGACTTACTCTCCAAGAGGGACAAGGCAGTGTGGATGGCAGTGAATATCTCATCATCACTGGATCTGTTGTGGTGATAAGAAATCCATTCTCTCAAAACGCTTTCACAAGTACTTGAGTGCTACTGTTCTACAGTCATTGAAACCAGTGGTTGCTACTTTCTTTGGGACAATAAGTCGAGTCCCCTGGTGCATACCCAACGGAAGCAACCTGATATTGTTCAGGACCTGCAACCTTGCAGGGTCTTGCATACCTCCATACTATACACTGTCCATGGAGACGCAGATTTCAAATGCCTTCAACTAAATGGCATGAGGAGTGATTGTTAAACTGCATTAAGGGTAGAACAATGAGAACTTTTGGCTTTGGTGCTGCACTAGACAGCTAGGTCCCACATAGTAGGGAGGAGATAGGGAGTTGGTGCTTGCAGAAACACTGTCATAACTAGAGAAATATAGGAGGTTAACTAGGAAGAGGGTGGCGCTTCAAGCATGGAACCCCACTTTACCCAGTACTTCTGTGTTTTGACAACCGTTGCATATGAACCCAGTTAGTGATGTTAGATAAAATAAGCTCCACCTTTTTGGTCCTACTTTAGCAGCAGACCCTGGATACTTTACCCATGTAGATAGCTTGGAAGTGAACAAAATGGTTTTGGTGTGGTATTATTTGGCTACTGTTAACCCTCTACTGCATGAATTATTACATTTACATAAAAATGTTTTTATGGATTTTTATTACTTTAAAATTTGAATTTTTTTTAGGGGGGTGCAGTGTTCCATTATCGTATGTTGTTGCCATATGGCAACAATTACATTTTATCTTTTAACAGAATAGTCAAAATATATAAACTTGTTTAAATGACAAAAAATAAATGTTAACTTATCTAAATGTTTTCCTTTAAGTAGTTTTGCCTAAATATTGAAAAATTAATCACATTTTGAGAGCAATCCGATGATGGTGAATCCTTCACCATGCCATGTGATTGCAGAAAAGGTGCAAACAGCACTTCCTGGTCATGTGACATGGCATTTTGTTGTTATTTGTCATTTTTCATTTTTGTCTTTTTCCAGTTATATAGGAAAATAGTAGTTTTGTATTATTGTCTATCAAAAAAATTGGAGATAAATTAATTGTTGCCATACGGCAAAAACATGCAGTAAAGGGTTAAATAAATTGGCTAGCTAGCTTACTTTTGAAAGTGATAATGAGGCAGCTGTTAGATGTGTATTTATACACAAATAATAAATTGTCAGCACAAAATTAATACAGCAGCCAGTCTTCAGTGAGAAATTCAGTGAGAGATGAGTGAAAGAGTCTGATTTTTATAGGAAAAGGATTCAGGACTGATACATTATTAGCTTTATTTTTCCTGTACAAGTAAGGCATTTAGCGGTTTCCTAGTTTAATGGAAAGTTGGCTTATTTATCTTCATTGTGGAATTTGTATCATTACCCAGTTGTGAAGTTGTTTAGCTAGAGAACTCGTGATATCTGGCTAGTGGGATGTGTTTGTGTAAATTTCTGTATTTTTGTACTTCACACCATATCAAGTAAGAGTGAGTCATCCAGGGCATCTACTCAACCTCAGTGTAAAACTTATATTTATTGATTGGTGTTTTGGCTAGCATGCTAACCCTATCTGGCTCATGCCTAATGTGTTTGACAGGCTGGAGAACAAAATACACAGATTATATAATAAAATACATGGAGAATTTATCTGGCTAATAAAAAACCACACACATCAGAAGCGACCAGAGGTGATAGTTTTTTTCGCTGTGCTTTATTTTAGAGAGCTAGCTAGGGTTAATGGGCTAGTTCGTGTCAATTGGCTTCGTAGATGCACAGACTCATCTCCGATACACATGTGAGCCTACAGAGCAGCGTGCTGAGATGAGAGCCAACACAGCAGTGCGCTCTGAGATCACAGTGGAGCAAACAAGAGGATTTGTTCTTTCATCTGGTACTCAGTATAACTCTTATAGTCACATCGACATGCATAATAAAGTTTTTGTTCTTCTCATAATGCTTCTGTAATAGAGAGGAAACATCAGTATTTAATTATATCCTCAAACCACATACTACCATACTAATTAGCTTGTCAATACACTATTGTTGTCATTATTATTTAGGCATATTACTTAAGTGCATTATGTGGTTTGGGACGCAGCCCTGAATTCTCTCTTTATGCTTTAACAGCCATGAGATTAATTCATGCAAATGAGAAGCACAAAAAGACACCGCACAACCATAAAATACTGTACCTTGCAACAGCATTTTTCAACCCTGAGAGGGCAAAATTTCAAATTGTTATTAATTAACTCACTGAGAATAGGACAATGCAAATTGAGAGTCAAGTGTTAAACTGTTTCTGCATATTCTTTGAATCTTTTATTTTTATTTTTATGAGGGTAAAAGTTAAGCCTAATGACATTTTTCTGGAACTGCCAAATCCAGCTATTGATTATTCAGCATAGAAAGTAATGAAGGTCTTCAAAACAAGTTTTGAGTGACTTTTTCAAGAGCATGGAAGTTGTTTAGCTCATCTGCGAGAGAAACATTGCTCTTCTCTAATGTTTCAGTTGTTTCTGTTGTTCTAGTTTAAGTCTACATTGCTTTTTGCCTCTTTGTAGCTCTCTTATATGCAACACCTCCTGCAATCAGGAGAATCGTGGAAACTATTTTCCCAATGTGTGTGCTTTTATAGCTCACCACATACATAGAAATTGAAGAACATCTATCAAGGCTCTTAGCTCATCCATTTTTTTTTTATTAGTCTCTAAGAGAGAGATAGATTCCATGCTCTTAATACCAAAAGCAAACATAAGAAATGAAATTACAATCCAGATCAATGTCTGTAAACAGGCGTTACTCAGAATATGGGAAATCGCAGTGCAAACAGGCCAGAGGATAAGCCAGAGAACAAACCAAGAAGACGGGCAAAAGGTCAAACACAGCATAAATCAGGAGAATAACAAGGCTCAGACCTTACACAATTGTCATGGTTGGCAAGGTTTCGCAATGAATTAAAGTTCTTTGTGTTTTTATATAATAGAGAGTGAAAAAGTGAAGCAGAATAGAAAAGTACCATGGAATGTGTGCTGTGTATGCATTAGGGATGTAATCGAGTACGAACACATTACATGTCACGTGATAACGTACAGTATTCTAAACGCATTAGTTGTTCAGATATGAAACTCGTGGGAGGAAAAATTACGTACTTAGTAGCTACCTGGTCAGCATCATGGTGGTTTAAATGTGTCTACTAATTAGTTTATATTTTGGGAAAATGAACCAACTCCATTTGTAAGGAAAGATCGCAGGCAGGTAGTGGCATTGTCTTACACGTGTAGTGTGCATATCTTGGGGGTCGCTTAATGCTCTCACCTCAGCTGTTGGGGGCGGTTAAAGGGCGGTGAACATAAACTCACCATCTGGTGTTTACCCTCCACTTACTGACTTTATTCTTATCTATTGATCTATTGAAGATCTATGTCTCTGTCGCCACACACTTTCAGGATAGTTTGGATCTTTTCTGACGCAGTAAGATGGACTCATGGACAGCCAGTCCTTCTGTCCGTACTCCCCTAATCAAACACACACACATACGCAGTTCTCCGAGACAAACTGTTGCCACCACACATACATATACAGACGCTGTGCGACCAATATGCACCAACCCAATAGCAGGCATCTGTTCTGCCAGGTGGTGGTGTTTTTTTTCCCACTTAGAATGTCCTGGAAGCGGCAGGAAAGGCAGGCTGGGCACAGTTGCTCTCTCAGTCTCGGGTGATTAAAAAATAGAGGATTTATAGAGAGAGGCCGCCTTTAAAGCGCGACGCTTTTGTGACATGCTCTGACTGGTGAGATGACGCACAAATGGAGGAATCTGCAGACAGCCTTCACATCCAAACTCGGTTGAGGGTTCAGCCAGGACAAACACAAATCTAGAGGTGGGAAATTGGATTACCCGCATCAACAGTTCACGAGTAAACGTTCTCGTCCATTGACCACACCCAGCATAGCTTTTGTTGTTCTTTGACCAAGAAAACTGTAGAGCACACACACTAAGTTTTGAATGAAGCTGTAACTATAAAGGCACTGTTCAATCAAAGGGTGCATCCATAAGTGAGATGCCATTTATCCTTTCTAACCTTTGTTTACAATGTGTCTTTGCTGACAATCTGCATAGGACTAACAAATGCACATGTAGCATCCATGATTTGAGAACTTCGTTTTTTTCTTCCCAAGATCTTCAGGAAATTCAGGATGAGATACTGGCTCTACATATACACTAAGCAAAACAGACCAGCGAGCTAACTGTGTCTAATAAATGTACAGTGTTGAAATATGTCTACCATGTGTACAGAATCCCAGCAATGCTACTGTGCTGAGAATGATCCACCACACATATGATATTTGTCATTAGTGGTCCTACTGTATGGTGGTTCCTTTCCAATCAATTGACAAGTGTAAAAAAAACTTAAATGATAACATAAGGTAGACGAAAACATTACTAAATAGCTAGCAATGCAAACACAATTGCATCAACAGTCATCTTAAACAGCCCTGCTGTAAAAAACAACAGAAACCCTCATAGAATTTGTAATGGTTTAAATGGTTATAATGGGAATTGTATTGGTTTTAATGGAAACCAAATGTAATGACTCCTGTGGGTGTCTACTGTTAATTTGTTGCCTTCTACTGGTGGCATGTTATGTCTAGTTGATACCATTGAGGACCAGTAATGGTAATGGTTTTAATGGTTAGCTGATGGTTTATAATGGTACCATTACAGTTTCTGTGATGGTTTGTATTGGGTTTTTTTTTTCAGCAGGGAGAGTAGTTTGCTAAATAAAGCAAATGAAGTGTCATTTGGTCTGCACTTATAAACTGCACTGTTTATTTCTGCTCCGTCTATGTTGCCTCGTTCTTGCATCGCTCCAAGAGGTCATCTAACAAACTTCTCTTGAGGTAATAGAGTTATGAAACAGCCCTGGCAGGAAGGATTCCCCCTAGTGGAATTGGTGAGGGCAGATTGAATTTAAAATGATACCCCAGTAATTTTATCAACTTTTTTTTTTTTTTTTTTTTTTTTTTTACTAATGAATGATGTCATACTTTAAAAAAAATACATATAGTTAATCTATATTTAATGTTTGTGTAGTAATATAATCAACACCTTTTGATCAATCTCATTCGAGAATTCAGCATCGCTATGGTATGAATATATACAATACATATAAGGGAAATGTAATTTTTTTTAACTACTCAGCGTTCAGGAAACAGTCAGCCATGTGGAGACTGTGTCATGGTAGAGAGACACTACAGTGTGTCAGAGGGGAGTGTGTGAGAGACAGTGATTGAAGGCTAGGATGTCTGACAACTGCAAGAGTCCATCCACACACACACACTGAAGCAGCACTGTCGCTATAAAAGACACAGGAATACTTTGGCACACATTATGGGTCGTTCTTAGGCACAGCTGAGGCCAAACGTGTCCCAAAGGGACAGCTCCCCTGATTCAGTCCAATGCTTACACAGATATAGATCCAGAAATGCAGTGTTTTCAGCCTGCTGGAGTCTTATTCACACACACACACACACACACACACACACACACACACACACACACACACACACACATGCACATATGCAAAAGTGTGCTCGTCCCAGCCAAACCTGCACGCACACACTAAACTACCATCTGGAGTTAGCTTCACTACTTCAACTCTTAGCTAATATAAACACATTCCTCTGCTGGCAACTGGCAGACACATATACACAGAGCTGAGAGAACATACCTTCTCACACACACACACACACACAAGCCGAGGACACAATAAGGAGCATTCAAATCTCATTCCAGAGGTGGTCCTTTTCCCAAAAAAAAAAAAAAAGTCTCCATTTTCAAACAGCACACACTCCCACACTGGGACACGTACAAGACAGGAGAAAAACTCAACAGACGGCAGGTGACGCACGGAGAGCCGACGAAAAAGCCCCAGGTCTTGCACTCTTTCTCTAATCACTTTATCTTATCAAGCCAAAGCAGCTGAGAAAACGGCTCTCTCTCTCTCTCTCTCTCTCTCTCTCTCTCTCTCTCTCTCTCTCTCACACACACACACACACACACACACACACACACCTGGCACTATCAGCAGTTCCTTCTTCTTGACCAGATATACTGTCCTACTGTATGAGAATTTAACACTCCGAAGGTTCCAAACATGAGAAAAGAAAGAGAGATTACTGGCCAAAAGCCAATAGGACAGAGTCAACACGGAAAGACATAAAGACAGACCAAGAGAGAGAAAGACTTGAGAAGGTGTGAAGAGGAAACACTTGTATCTTCCAAACTCCCAGACACACATTAAAACCAAATACATGTCCACATTTCTTCAATTTCCTGTATTTAAACATACACAGTGCTTACTGTTGTGGAAGTCCTGTCCTCAGTAGTTCAGCTTTGTCCCCACACTCGGGACAACGGGCAACAGAGAAACAAAGCAGGGCGAATAAAAGGAAACCCAGGCAAAGAAAAAAAACCTCCTCTGCATTGAAAAGAGCACACTGCCTCTCCCTTACTTGTCTTTCTTTCTCCCTGTCCTGCTGAGGCAAGAGAAAAGAAGCTTCTCCCCTGAGATGTCACCCCCCCCTTCTGTTCTTCTGCAACCCCCTCCTTGGGGCTAATCTGTCCCGTTCACGCTCGGAAAGTCCAACTCGTATTGTTCGGTCAGCCCACGGACGAAGGGGAAGAGAGAGATGGGACGACGAGTAGGAAAGGTAGACGTTGTAGGGAGCAGCAGCACAACAGCTGCCTCATGGTGAAAAGCAATCCTGTGTTCTTGTCAAGTAGAGACAGGGAGTGAAGGGACAGGAGAAGAGAAAGACACACAGAGAGAGAGAGAGAGAGAGAGAGAGAGAGAGAGAGAGAGAGAGAGAGGACGGCCCTTTTCCCACCCCCAACTCTCGCACTCTGCCTTCCTTGGCCAATCAGAAAGCCAGAAAGATACACAGGGAGCAGGACAAGAACACACACGCTTCTCTAATTTGGTACTCACGACTTGACTATGAATGTTGAAGGCGCATCTTTTGTTTTCTTTTTCTTTCTTTTAATTTACTGCTTTCTTTCCCTTTGCTAACAGAGGAATGGATACGCAAGTAACAAGACTGAACGGCGACAACAGTTAGCTTTTAATGCGTAACCATTAACGATTCGTTTATATCTATAAGTAAGGCAATTGGAATTGGTTGTAACACGTTACCACATATGACTAGCACCATGGAATAAATGTGACAGAGCTATTTTTGTTCTATTGTCAAGGTTTCTTTAAACAAGCCATGTTGTCAGTTAGCTAATCAGACCAGAGAGCGTAAATAAAAAGAAAAACTATCTGTGAAAACTCTTTCTGCGCTAATGTTTGTAACCCTATAGCTACCAGAACCTTAGAGTAACCCTAGAGCTGTTGAAAGATTTTTTCCATACGTTTATCGTCTCTGCTACAGTATTCCTATATATATATATATATATATATATATATTTTTTTTTTCCAAATACATTTCCCGGTCCACTGAAAGACAATCCCTGTGCTATATGTCTCTCTTCAACACCCACTACTCATTACATCCTTAAAACGCACACTCTCCGCCGTCCCGTTGAGTGTGTGTGTACATTCAGACTTACAGAATGATATGTGCTTCCTGTCCACTTCCTCTCCTACAACACACCGAGAAAGACAGACTAAGAGAGATTGACAGAGAGCGGCGTTGCTTTTTTTTTTTTTTCCACATCTTTCTACCAGAAGCTGACCCCCTTTTCTCCACTCCAACTCCACTAGCAAACTCAATCGCCCTTTTCAGACCGCCTGATATGAAAGAAAGGCTGTAAAACCGTGCACACACATTTCCAGCCGCAGACGCATTAAAACACTATTACATCCTTCAGAATGTGCGAGCTGGTCACTGCGGTTCTACAAATAACCCTCGGAAAAGCCAGCTTCGATAGACAAGCCACTAATCGCAGCACTACGAGGAAGTCGGGATGGTTTTTCACATCATAAAACTACAAAAAGATCAAGTGGCACGGTTGGGAAAATGAATCGTTTCCACTCTCTCTGCCTACTCTGTTAACGCGACGGAAATCTAATAAGTTCTTCATTTGACCTTGCTTAATTTATTTTCCTGTATATCAGCTAATAATAAAAAATAAATCCTTGTACAGATTTAGGAACTGATATTAGAGTTGAGAGGAAAATAGTTCTGTCTCTCTCCGTTTAACTTTCTTGACCATGCAGGCTGTAAATTGCCCTCTCGTTTTCTGCTTGAGGGCGTTTTAACACTTTAGGAGCAGCATGTGGTGGGGAAAGAAAAAAAAATAAAGGGGGGAGAGGGGAGTCGGGTTAATCCGAGGGACAAAAGGAGTCCTCCGCAACCCACACACTCTCAAAGATAAGGGCCCTTCGAAGCAATTCAAATTGGGGTGGGGAGGGTGGAAGGGTGGGCAAAGACCTTCTGGCGAAGCAGCAAAGCACGTGTCACAAATAAAGTCGGCCAATTGTCCACGATGAAGGGATGGAGTTGGGGGATGGAGGGATGGAGGGCTTGGGGGAGGAGCACAGAGGTAGAGAAAGAAAAGGGGGGGGGGGATGCTCATCTGGCCAACGTCAAATAGCCAGCACAGATGGTGTACAAACGAGCGAAGACGGACAGGCGGGTCAGGAAGTGAGTGGATGGGTGAAAAATCTGTCTGGTTCGTGTACTGCTTATGCGTTACATATCTTCTTACACTGTGACCAACACACAGGGGTAATGTAGGTACTGTAGGGTTCACGCTCTTCTTTTGTCAGGGTGTGACAGGACACAAATCACTCCTGCATCTCATCACAGTAAAAATGTGACTGTGTGTGTGTGTGTGTGTGTGTGTGTGTGTGTGTGTGTGTGTGTTTAATTTAAATCAGCATCTAGATGAAACCAAAATTATTTTATAATCTCAGTAACACATAGAAAACCAGGTATACATACATATTTGACATTGATACCACATTTGTGTGCACACACACACACACACACACACACACACACACACACACACACACACACACACACACACAAATAGGTGTTTACTGCGAGCCATTGTACTCTAAAACTAGGCATATAGTAGATTCAAATAATTTAGTATGAAATTAATGCTATATTTAACCCTTTAAAGAATTTTTTAAATATATGTTTTTTTATTATTTTATTATACTTTTTTTTTTAAGCTATTTTTAACGGTGAGTGGATTATCTGACACAAAGACACTCCTCTTTTTATGTGAGTCTGTGTGGGGATGGAATAATCCATACAGTGAGCTCTGGGGATGAGGGGGAGGGGAAATAGCAGGGACATGCTGCATCACATACAGAAGAGAAAGCTAAAACCAGGAAAGCTGCGTACGCACACACGTACACACACACTTAAAACAAGTTTCTTTGTACATCATCATCTCTATAGACACACGTATGAATACACCTGCCTGGAAACGGAGGAAACAGACAGGAGACAAAACAATCACTAGGCAAACAATAAACAAACACTTGCATAAAGGAGAGGCGAAAGCAAAGCCTGGAGACACCTTTGAACAACGAACGCACACAAACACGCAGCAGACATCAAAAAATAAAACCCACATGACTCAACCAGCACAGCTTCCCAAAACTACTCCAGAGAAAGAGACATTACAAATAGTGTCGGTGCTCGCAGACACCACAAACAAAACTTGACCACACGCAAACAGATGACATCACTTTGGAACTGACACTAGCAGCCAATTACAACACAGCTTTGGTCAGAGACACTCAGCAACAAGCAGCACACTGTAATGTCTGGGCTTGCTGTTTAGTTCTGAGAGTAGACCATTTTACAGCTTGTATTATATACAGTATATCAGGCATTTTTAAAAAAAAAATTTATATAAAGTTTATACTTCCTACAAGGTGACTTGTATTAGTGTCTAGTTTAGTTTATTGTCTGGTTAGCGTTGCACACTGCATTATTTTCTGACCCACAATACCTCCGTCCACATGGCATCAGGACTCCCTGAATGTTTTGATGACAATGCCAATGATGTAACTCATATCCCAAGACCAGCCCAGTTTAACACCTATGGGAGATTTTTAGCAATACATTAGACAGTGCTCTCCATCAAAATGCCAGTCGAGGGAGTATCTTTTGGATGAATCTTTTGGTACAGCATTATGTACAGTGAGTTGTAGAATCCATGCCAAGGTGTATTGAAGCTGTTCTGGTGGTTCATGGTGGCACTAATTCATTTTATATGTTGTCCCCCCCCCCCCCCCCCCCCCTTTACCTTCTTACCTGTCTGCATCTCTCAGAAGCCAAAAATAATGTCTGGAAATGATGTGACTAAATATTCTGAGCTCTGAACTAAAAAGTGTTGAAGCAACTCCAAGCTGCATTTTCATAGGATTTTTAGAAATGAGTATCATTGTGTTGAATTGAATGATATAATCATCCGTGAGCCATCTAATGTCTCTTCAAGACATCCCATATACGTACCGTTTGGCACAGCTTTTTTGCTAAATATGGTAATAACCAGCAGTTAGAATCAACCTAACACTCTAGCTGTAGAGCCACATTAGCATATAAGTTTGATTTTGTGCATCATTTTTATGGTCGCATTCAGAAGTGACTCAAGCCTAAAAGTTACATCAATATTTTTTACATATGGAAAGTTCCACAAGCTCAGCTACGGGTTACTCAAGTCGATTTTCTGGGCTTATTCGGACTCCTAGGTCGTGTGGATTTTTCTTGAGTAGAGGTACTTGCCTTTAATCCGAGAGTAAATCAGGAGAATAGAAAATACAGACTGAAGAAGCAGAGTTTTATGAAGCCACAATATACCGAATCGAGGTCATGAAAACATAATATATGCACGGATGTAGGCTATTTTATCACATTTTAAATTCACCACTTTGAGTTGTCAAATAATGTCGACGTTTTCGTTAATTTGTTAGAAAACATGTCCAGGGTTTGAAGGATAAGCTGACCGAGCACTCATCTGTCACGCTGACAGCTCACTTTATTCGATAGTCTGGTCTCATCCCATGTCCTCCATGTGAAAAAAAAAAAAAAAAGATTTTCATGGACTTTAAAGGGATGATTCTGTTTATGTATTAATAGTGTCATATTTACATATTGAAATTTGGCCTCAAATGGCATTTCATACTTTTTTACAGCTCGAGACATAAATTCAGTGTTGACAGCTGTTATATCGAACTATCAGACAGTGGAGCTGCTCCTCACTCGAGTTGATATCATGCAAGAAATTTTGCATTTTGATCTTGCGTAATTGAGACATGCCGCCATTTTAAGCAAACTCCACCCTGAACATTTATCTCCTGCCCAACTGTCTGAAGAGAGTTCAACTCTGTGGTCTGAGGTCTAAATACTAATGTGTACAATTTCAGAATCTGAATATGCCACATAATGAGCACGTGGATGTTGCTCGAATCTTTACCGTGTCAGAATATTTGGTTCTCTGAGTACCTACCATAACACTAACTTGTCTTTCTCTCTTCACCCAAATCCCTCTTGTTGAAATCCAAAACTCGTGAAGCTGGATTGAGGTCTTGGACAGGTCAAGGGTCAGGGCTTAATCAGATTGATGGGCCCTTGTTCCCCCTCCTCGTGTACACACAAATGACCCCGTCACCCCAGAGCCTCTACATCGGTTGTTGTTTTGTATCTGACCCCAACCACACAGGAAACTGACCCACACCATGTGACCACTATCGCTACAACCACACACAGGCACCGACTGACATTCGGTAGTTAAATACACCGTGGTCACACCCCACGGTGGCAGCTTTAGGCCACATGTGATTGCTCTCCTGGCTTTCAGGGGTTCATTTTACCTCTTCATTTTCTATTCTATTCACTTCGGCTCACGGTGGACAATCATGTTACGTTTTGCTCCAACCAGTCAGTGCTGAGGGGCCGTGGTGGCTCAGTAGCAGCTGTTGTGTCTGTATGTGTTATTCCACTCTTTCTGTTATCACCTCAACCACAATACACATATGTAGCACATTCAAAGGGTAGTTCTGTCTCTCTCTCTCTCTCTCTCTTACTCTCTATTCCTCTTTTTCTCTCTGTCTTTCTCTCTGTCTAAAATATTCAGACTCACAGTCTCCGGTTACCTGGCTGGCTGGCATGCAAGAGGCTCAGATGGACTTTCCACTATTCTGGGCCGCAGAAGCTGCGCTAGAAGTGTTGGAGCGTCTGTGTTTGTGTGTTGGTATGATTGTAAGACCATAACCGCAGCTCTGACTGTAGTTCGTCTGCAAGATAAATCACCGTTCTACATTAATGCATTTGTTCAAATACATTTCCAACACGTTGTATGGCGAATGCTGCACATAATATAAGTCATAATAATAATCTGATTTTAAAAGTGTGTTGTTACTTAACAAAGAAAAATGTTGACATGGTAAGTTCATGGTGAGGACATGTTTATTTAACATTTATGGAAGGAGTCTCCAGTGTCAGCTCCACCACAGGAAAGTCTTCAGGATGAAATTTCGTAGTTTTTCAGTGACATAAAAAGCTGCATTCCCCCCCCCCCCCCCCCCCATTAACTTAAATAGAGAGGAAAGAAAAGAGAGTGTGCTCACATGCGATTACTCTCGAACGCTCTCTGACGCCTCTGCATTATTTACCAGCCTTCTCCAGCTTCACGTCATCCAGACGCAGCTGCCTGCTATTCTTTGTCTATGGACAGACTGGCAGCCATTTTAAGGGTCACGCTGAATTCAGTTCAACTGCCGTTTTAGTGTCGCCTTACTCACCTATTCATCCCCCGCTGTTGCAGATGAATGTGGAGTCACTGGTGGATAAAATGAGGATGAAAAACGACCCCTAAAATGGCATTTAACCCAAATCCAAATAAATACAGGTTGAACCGTTGGAAAAGGGTAAGTCAACAGAGCAGAGACGAACATGGAAGAGTTGGGTTACTTAGCTTCATTCATCTTAATTCACATGGAACTGACACCTCATTGCCACCCAAACATATGTTGCTTAGTTGGAAATATAACTTTTATCAAATGGAAAATAACCAAAGCTTTTGGATTTTATTTTTTCACAGATATTCTGTAATCTACCAGTTAGTCAACAATTAGATTTTATAGTCAATGTATTTCTGCTGGAAAAAAGGAAACTTGAGAAATAGGATGAATATTCCACCAAATTGCCAATTAAAAAACACATCACCAATGATTTCATGGGCTAGAACCAATTAAAAACAAGCTATAATAATAACTTAACACCACAGCCCTGCTGAATGCTTCGTTTCGGTTGGTCAGAAAGTGTTGACTCATTTTCTACATCTGCAGCTTTGACAGTAATCCCAGCTTCAAGGTTTACTACAACTTAAACGCTCGTTCTAATACGTTACACAGCCACTTGTATGGTGGACGATGCACATAAACGGATTCAAAATGTGTGCATTTATATGGATATGGTATGGATAAGTTTTCTTTAAGGAGATGTTTATTTAACATTTATGGAAGGAGTCTCCAGTGTCAGTGTTTTGAAACAACAACAACAAATAAAGCTGTAACTTTTAAGTTCTTCAGGATGGAGGGCTTTGCGGTTTCTCAGTAACATGAGCTTAATCGACCACGTAACGTCTTATTATATTAAAGCTTATTATTCAGGACTTACATTTGAAACTAATAGAGTAGGTTTGCGGTTACGAGAAGGATTAACATAAGATTGTTATAAGTTAACTGAGGAAGGCAAAAATTATGTTTGGATTAATTGACAGAAAGAAAAATAGAAGGAGCACTGGGTTGTCTGTCATTATCGTTGGCTAATGTTTCCCCCATCTGTCGTTCAAGGACATCTAAATAAACACACAATCTCCACTCAGAGGTCAAAGGGCACCTAGGTCACATACTTAAACAGACTGTAAACAAGCTGGATAACCTGGACACTGTTTTCTTTTGTGCTGCATCTCATTCCAGACATTCATCTAACAGACTAAATAGAAGGTTATATCAAGGCTCAGGTATAATTACCTGAAAAAAAAAAAAAGAAAAAAAAAAAGAAGACATTTCTTAGCCTGGCATCTACTTGAAAAGACTTAAAGGGGAAGACATAGAGTGCACACCAATAAGATTACTTCAATAACCAGGTTAATATATTATGCATTTAGCATCAGGGTATCATAGATATAACCAGCTTGTAAAATAAACAGGAATGTGAAGAAGAGCTAATAAAAGACCCACATTCTCGGTCTTGATCCTGCAACCCCAATGCAGGGAAAAAATCCCTATGTTTCCATGACAACTGGGAAAATTGATAGTAGGATAGGCACGTGGCGACTTCGAGCATATGGAGAAATGGAAGAGAGAGAGAGAAACATGAAAGGATGAGCAAACGGCAAATACAGATTGTCTAATGAAAATCCTATAGAAGTGTGTCACGAAGCCACCCTTCGCCCCAACAGTGGCTAATTTACTAGGAAATTCATCCTTATGAGAGCACTCACGCCTTCCATGCACAAAAAACATATTGGACTGTCAGTCGAATATTATGCAGAATTCGAGATTTCTAATAATTACAATATAATTACAAACCCTCATTTTATATATATATATATATATATATATATATATATATATATATATATATATATATATATATATATATATATATATATATATATATTATCACACCAGCAATTTGTGAACGATTTCATTTTTTTAAATAAATAAATAAATAAATAATACACCGTAGCTTTTATCCATTTATAGTTAATGTTGTGGAAAATAGTTACTTCCTGTTATCACATTCCTTTTTTCCCCCATGATATTTACCCATGATTAATTTATTTTCACATGCTGATTTTTAGTGCATGTATTTTTATTTGCACATGTATTTTTTCCCCATTATTCATTCATTTTATGTGATATTTACATATGAGTCATTTTCACATGATTAAAAAAAAATTTTTTTTTTACACGAGTCATTCCGTTTCACGTGTGATCTTTACATATGATTCATTTTCACATGTGATATGTACACATAATTCTGTTATTTCCACATGATATTTCCACACCATTCATTTATTTTCATACTCGGTTAATTTATTTTCAGGTGCAATATTTACACATGATTCATTTATTTATTCACGTGATTTTTACACTCAATTAATTTGCACAAATGATATTTATGTCATTTATTTTCACGTGATTCTTTCACAGGAATCATTCAGTTCCACGTGATATTTACGATTCATTTATTTTTATGTGAAATTTTCACAAGATTCATTCATTTTCACATGATATTTACACACAATTCATTTTCGCATGGGATATTTACACACATTTCATGTATTTTCACGTGATTTTTACACAGTTCATTTATTTTCACGTTACAGTTACACATAATTCATTTATTTTTACGCGATATTTACACACAATTCTTTCTTCATGTGATATTTATACATGACTCATATTTACAGATTAATCATTTTCACATATGATATTTTTTTGCATTTGATATTTACACATGATCCATTTATTTTCACAGGTGAAACCCAATCCCTCTCGCCCCGCCCCCACGATGGTTTCATTTGATCCGATGTTATTTTCACGCATTTCACAATTTATTTTCAAATATTGTTTCAGTGCATGAAATGGGCCTTCACATGCGATCTTATGAATGTGATTTTTCCTCACTGGCCTCTCTTGAAGTTAATAAGACAGCTTGTCACTTTACCGAGAACCTGGAAAGCAGAAAATCTTCCATCTTGAAGTGCTGACACTGGAAACTCCTTCTGAAATGCTGAATTTTCACACGCTGGTAATCACAAAGGCAGCCTCATATGGCCCAAAAGGCAGGGGTAATGATGATATTTTGAAGTGTCCACAACAATGATACAGTGTGTGTATTTTATATCAGAATGCAGCATACAGCCAGCTATTCATAGGCTTTCATTTGAACTACTTAATTTTGTTGCAGTTGTGAGGCCGCATCGTGTCTTTATTTTACCACACGTTTACCACAACAACTTAAACAGAGTACAAGAAATCAGTCAAATACTCACTGCTTTGGTCTACCAAAATAAATAGTATCCAATGTGTCCAATAAAGAACAAAAGGCCCTTTGTGGACTGTTCTAGCCACCTCTTTCATCTTGATATTGCTTGATCAAAATGACAAAAGGCCACAGGATCATAGATGAGATACTCAATGATGTGATTCGGTAGATGCTGTTTTGGTGTCTGAGAGAAATGGGAGGATGGGAGAGTCTTTTATTAACGTAGCGAGACACAGCCTTGATCTACACCCATATGAGAATTCCTTTCCCTGAGGCAAGACAAATAGTGCACAGAATTTAAGAATATCAAGTAATGAATAAAACATGACAGGGTGTGATGTTAGAGGAGAATAATCAATGAAGGTGTGGTGTGATACGGCCCCAGCTCTAAGTGGATTATTTCCCATTATTTTTCTTATTCCTCCGCAATTTTCCAACAATGACATTTAATTAAGTCAAGTCAAGTGGCTTTTATTGTTATTTCAACCATATACAGCTGGTACGGTACACAGTAAAACGAACCAACGTTCCTCCAGGAGCATGGTGGAGGAACATAAAACAACACGCTAACCACACGAGACGACACAGAATTAATAAGACCTACACATTCTACATAAAGTGCACATGCAAACGTGTGCAAACAACACAAGACAGTACAGTAACTACTAAAACAGGACAATAGGCACAGTAAGTGACAGTGTAACGCCAACCACTACACAGTTCTAGTGTGAAAGTGTCTGATATAACAGGTAGTGCAAAAAGAATAACAATATATATATATTTTTAAATGTGAATCTAAACATAACATATTATGACATAGTATTCAGCAGATTAGCTTATACCATATATGGACATAGCAGTTATTGTGGTAGCAGCCACGTAAAGTGTATAATAGTGACAAGAAATTAAACATTAAATTAAAAATATTTTTATGAGTACAGTAGCATTAAAAGTACAGGTAGTCAGTACAGAAATGTGCAAAAATTGCAAGGGGAGTGGGATGATGCTCAGTTCAGTATGAGTGTGCGTGTGTGTGTGTGTGTGTGTGTGTGTGTGTCAGTCCAGTCTCTGAGTATTGAGGAGTCTGATGGCTTGGGGGAAGAAACTGTTACACAGTCTGGCCATGAAGGGTCAAATGCTTTGGTACCTTTTTCCAGACGGCAGTAGGGTGAAGAGTTTGTGTGAGGGGTGTGTGGGGTCATCCACAATGCTGGTGGCTTTGCGAATGAAGTGTGTGGTGTAAATGTCTATAATGGAGGGAAGAGAGACCCCGATGATCTTCTCAGCTGTCCTCACTATCCGCTGCGATCCGATACGGTGCAATTTCCGAACCAGGCAGTGATGCAGCTGCTCAAGATGCTCTCAATGGTTCCTCTGAGAACTGCGTATCCTGGGAACACTGGATACCATGGCTGAAATACACTCTAGGGGAAATTTTGTGTATCCAAACAACCTCAGCAACCAGCGTGTTTTTGGGAGGTGAGAACATGGGAAGAACACGCAAAACTCCACACAGACACTAACCTGAGCTCAGGATCGAATCAGAGTCCCTGGAGCTGTGTGGTGGGAATGCTGCTTGGCAGAAAACTCTTACAAAAGAGCTGACACTGGGGACTCCTTCCATAGATGTTAAATAACATCGACCTCCTTACCGAAAATGTCACCATATCAACAATTACACCATTTTTTTTTCATCATTTTTTCCACCATACAAGTTGCTGTGAAGGAATTGTTACTACGGTAACGATAGCATATTAGTGCGTTAATATAATGCTGTGATTTGAATTACAGATGGAGCTGTACTCTTGAGTGAAGTTCAAAAGATACAGTATGTCAAAAGACATACTGGGAAATTGAAATTAAATTCAGTTAATTGTACTTACATGCATATAGTTCACTCCTCTGAGACTTTTCTCGAGCAATACTAGACCACTCTATTTAAAACTAGCTTTCAAAAGCGAAATATATATTGGGAGACAAAGAAATGACTCATAAAGCAGATTTTGCTGTCAACTGGAATATGCTCCAGAATGAACTTTAAACCAAAAGGACACCATAGAAATGAAAAGAAGGTAAATATTGGCATCTAATAGTATTTGCATACAGTATATTGCATGTGATGATCCTAAAATAGTCCTAGTCATTACTATATTGTTATATTTCTCTAGTTCTGCAAATGTATCTTGATTTAGCAATCAAATTACTGTTACCGACCCTAATAATAATAATGAATAAGCAGGACAAATGAATGAAATGATTTTTTCCCCTCGATGAATAGAAGTCTCATCTCCACGATCTGCAGTGAGCAAGCAGTAATGCACACACTAATGGATGTTGTGGTTACAACGATTGTTGCCTGATAGTAGTGCCACGCTTGGCTAGGGATGATGTCATGTAAGAAAATCCAGTCAAGTTTAAGGCCAGAATCATGAATAACTGAGACAAGCTCTCTGTTTCTGCTAAACTCCAGCCCAAATGAACAACTTATAGAGTTCATTGATAGTTCTGAAGTTTAGCATTCACCGCTCACTCAATTATGAATACGGTCCACAAAGCCTCTTCTATTTCCAGAATTTCGCTCTGTTTTTCTCGACTTTCCGACTTTCCTCACAGGGTCTAAGTGTTTCAGTCTTTCCTAATCATCACTCAAATGCTGCACATCTTGAACTCATATCCTCAAACTCATGTGCCAGTTCTCTCCCTGTCTCTCTGTGCAACACTAGCATGTGTTGATGAAGGTGACCCGTGCCGAAATCAATAGGTGCAGCTTGAATTAGTCAGAGTCATATGAGAAGAGGATGTAAGTGGAGCTCCGGCTCAAACAAATACTTCCCCTCTCTGTCTCTCTCTCTTTTTCTCTTTCTCTCTCGTTCACTCACACACTACTGCACGTTCACCTTTTCTGCCCATGTTCCATATACACAAAAAAGCAGTGGATAATCTATTTTAAAGAAAATACCTAGCACATTGTCTAAGCTCCAAGCTTCTCATACTGCTTCCTTTCCAACAAGCTTTCGATGCAGTGTTGCTAACTCTTTCAGAGGAAAGTAAAAAATCGCTAGAAGTCCATCCATCCATCCATTTTCTATACCGCTTATCCTTACTGGGTCGCTGGGAACCTGAAGCCTATCCCAGGGAGCATGGGGCACAGGCGGGGGACACCCTGGACGGGTTGCCAGTCCATCGCAGGGCAAAATCACACACACATTCACACACTACGCACACTTTGAACATGCCAATCAGCCTACAATGCATGTCTTTGGACTGGGGGAGGAAACTGGAGTACCCGGAGGAAACCCCAGAAGCACGGGGAGAACACGCAAACTCCGCGTACACATGGCCATGGCGGGAATCGAACCCTCAACCCTGGAAGTGTGAGGCAAACGTGCTAAAAAAAAAGCTTTTCAGCAGACAGAATAGAATAGAACAGAATTGCTTATAGAAAAGTAGAAATCTTTGGTCAAAGTACCACAAACTATTTAAGTATTTTGAGAATACTATCATTTCTATCAAGAACCTACACAAAATGAAGCAGTGGTGTTCCCCATTGGGTGATAACCATTGTTCCCTAATGGTGATTAGTAATTGGCCGTTGTGGCGGGGGGTCGGGAGGGTTGGGTAATATTGATCAGCAGTTGGTCACTGGAAACAATGTTGATCAGTAATTGGTCTTTGGCAACATTGCTGATTAGTAATTGGTCATTAGAGAAAAAGGTGATCAGTGATTGATCATTGGAAGCAATCCTGATCAGTGATTGGTTGTTGTAAACAATGTGATATGGTCATCAGTGAGTGGTTGTTGGAAACAATTGTGATCAGTGATTGGTCATTGGGGAACAGTGGTGATTAGTAATTGGTTGTTGGGGGGAAATGGTGATCACTGACTGGCCATTGGAAACAATAGTGATCAGTGATTGGTTGTTGGGAGCAATGGTGATCAGTAATTGGTATTTGGTAAAAAATGGTGATCAGTGATTGGTCGGTGAGAATAATGGTGATCAGTGATTGGTCATTGGGAACACAGACTCACAACTCATCAACCAGCAGCTGTGATGTGAGCTGGAGACCTATATCGAGTGCAGAACAGTCGCTAAAATCTGCTTATAAAGTCACTAGGCTCTATTTTTTTCAAAAAAGTTGCTAATGGAGTCACCAAAGTCACCTAAATACTGTAATGATTTATAATTCCACTATTCAGTGTCAAAGAGAAGAGGATGGTTCCTCTCAAGCTTTCTTCCTCATGTCGTCTCCAGGAGTTTTTTTTCCTATGGTCACCTCTATATTGCTCATTAGAGTTCCATATCTACATCCATATCTCTGTAATGCTGCTTTGTGACCATGTCCATGGTTAACAGTGCTATCCAAATAAAATTGACTTGAAAAAGTTGCTCTGTGAAGCCAAAGCGTCCATCCTGGCAGGCCACGTCTGCAGCGATGGGCCTGTAACAGCATGTGAATCGAGGTTGGAAACCAGCGGGAGCTCCGTTTCTACACTTCAGACACCTTATTTGTTTCTCAGATTGTATACAATGACCTTATACTTAAAATATTGACTATGCAGAAATACCAAGATCCACCTACTGTTCTGAGAAAGCTGAATGCTCAGGAGTTGTTTTGGGTCACTTTGACCATAACTTCTGCAGGGAATAAAATATGATGTTATGTGCTGTTATAGAAAAATAATCAACGACCGGCTGGTGTGATGCGGCCCGACACAAAGCGGACGTACTGTTATTCCACAGCTATTTGGCCATATATTTTTTTGTATCCATTTATAGGTATATTAATGTTGTTGAATAACCGTATTTATGTTATAGCAGCTGTAAATAGTTATAAAATAGCCACTAAATTTGTCTTCGTTGATTGATTATATTTATTCTAAAAGGAAAGTTACTTCCATTTTGTTCTTGGGAGAAATATTTCTTTAACACGCTGGTGCAAAAAAAAGTACTGTCCAGGTTGGTAGTTGGTGTGGACGAATTGGAGAAAGTGCAAAGCTAGACATTTAGACGTCAGATTATCGGACTTGGCATACACACAGCACTGAGATAAAAGCTCTTATACTGCCGTCTTGTGCGCCATTTAATGGACTCAGCATGTCCCTGAACGTAAAGGAATAACGAACGTAGACAAAACAAACACACTCACTGGCACAAAATGCATATAAATGTGGTCCTGCATGGAGACAAACACGAAATTACGAGCAGGCTTGCTTCATTCCATGGACTGAGGAAATAATGAGTGTTTCAAAGTGTTTCAGAATGAGAAGTTTCCTATTCTGTACACATTTTTTTTCGCTCCCCTTGAATATACTGTATCTTGTTCTCGTTCACTCTATCTCTTTGATCTCTGCCTCAGTGACTCTTGGCAGCCTAATCCGGCTCACGCTCTACAAAACAAAAAGACATCATGGAGTCCTTCACCTCAGACACACTGTGAAGTAATCAGGCCAAAGCTATACACCTCTCACCTTTTCTAACCCTGAACCTAGTTTGACACGACGACAAAGATGTTTCGTCATCCGGGCAGCTACTGAATGTAAATTCAGACTAACGCAAACACTCAGGTGCTCTTTCAGGCTTTGACCCAGTTCTTGTTCCTTGTTCCAAATGGTAGGACAGAATGAATGAATAAATAAAAGGGTGGAGCCGTGAGCTATTTCTGTGAATTTTGTAACCAATTTGCCAGACATCTCCCTCTCCGTGTCTCACCTTTTTGTCTCTAGTCCTGCTCCACTGTCTGCAATACACACACACACACACACACACACACACACACACACACACACACACACACACACACAGCTCCACACACCGCCTCTGTGATGAGAGAAGATAGTGGTGTTATGGGAACCCATTTATCTGACTTGTCATATACACTTACACACACACACACACACACACACACACACACACACACACACAAACACACACATGAAAGTAGGACTTGTGTGGTGCTAATAAAGGACAAATAGCAATATCGATAGTGTACCACACCAGAGTTTTATTCTGGAGTTGAGTGAGTGCTTGTGAGTCAGGCTTCTCAATGCATCGTTAATGATTAAAGCACAGCTACTTCCCATGTGAAGGGTGATATCACCCCAATAAAACTCTCAAGCAACGAGTCAAAACTGGGCTGTAAGGCTGTAAAAGAACTCTTAGCAGGCCTGTCATGCAAACACACTTGTATGTAACAGGTCTCTTTGTTCAACAGGATGCTGCTGCTGCCATTATCTCTACTCATACTGGACCTACTGTACTATACACACTCAATTACAATTACATGAAAAAAAAAACACACTTTTCACGTTTATAATTAGACCTCATTACACATATCAAAGTTGTTGACTCAAACATCCATGAAACAAGGTAGTTCCTGTTAACTTGTATGAACTTGTCATGGTACCAAGAAACCACAAAATGCAAAATCTTCTGTCCTGAAGACTTTCTTGTGTCTGAAAACTTAAAGTTACATCTTTACCTATTACACTGGAGATGATTACAGAAAACGTCACCAATATCAACAACAACGTGTTTTTTTAAAATTCATTTATGTGGAGCGTCAATTGAACAGCATTGTGCTAGAGCTATATTTATACAACAGTAAGCTCCGGTCCACTCATTTTTATTGGATAAGAGTGTTGATATTTAGTATAACAGCACTGCTACATTTCACTGTTTATATCACCCCCAGGGATCAATCCCAGGGAACGTGGGTGCCAACCCAACGCAGGGCACATTTGCGCACACACTCATACACTACGGACAATTTGGAAATGCCAATCGGCCTACGTCACAATACGGCTTACAGTTCCAGGGGGGTTGTGTGGCACAGTGTTGCACGGCTGTGTTTGGAAAACCGGATGGGTGTGATAGTGGGATAGTCGGTTAAGGCCTCTCGCTGACCCCTGCATGACAACAGTAACTAAGGTGTGTTCGCCTAATCAGCGAGAACAGCATTTAAAATAAAAAATAGCAAAAGCAAGATCAAAACAAGCCAAAAATAACAGCAAAGAGATTCTAACAGAAATTAAGGCATTTATATATTTTAAAAGGACTTTATTTAGGACATACCGCACGTTCGGTTGTGCCGTGAGATCACCCTGAATGCATATGCAAAACAGAGTTGTGAGACAAAGCTTAGGATATGCACTTAGACAAAGCAACTGCTTTGTTTATAAAACAAAGAGCCAAAGTCAAACTGAAAAAGTGAAATAAGCCAGAGACAATACGAAGAGTTGAGCATCAAACAGGAAAGCAGTCTCTCGGTAGCTGAACCGGTGTTTCTGAGGGCAATTGGCAATTCGTTGTTTTTTTTTTTTTTAGACTAACATTGCTTGCCAAATCAACTTGCTAGTTACCAGATTAGAAATTAGCAATTGATGTAGTACACTGTCAGCATTCAGATATATTAACTACGACACATTTCTGAAATGCGGACAGCACTACAAATTTGATCCTGGTTACTCAAGCGGCTTAACACTCACCCCAAAAAACGACCGTGGTCAGCATAGAGTGTGCTCTCTCTTCCCCCACAACAGGACATCCATCACTCCCACACAGCATCCCACCAAATGATCCCAATTAAAGTAGGCTAAGTGTGGCACCTGGCCCATCCCTAGGGACCAACTCTCAGGCCAGCTGAGCTCACAATGGTCATACAAAAAAGGCTACATATGCCACAGAGGCTTGTATTTTACGCAATATTGGTATGTTGATGTTCTTTAATCATAAGAGTGATATGTGAAAGAAAAAGCCACAAATCTGACTAGCAAAAGCACCTAAACGGTTAGAACTCATACATGGTGCATAATGGTTTACTATAATGAGCTGTAGACTATTCATAAGCACAGAGGACGCAGATGTCCCAATAAGTAGGAAAGAGAGCACCAGGTGCCATATGTAACTGTGGTTCTACTAACCCGGGATAATGCCCCAGGGGGGTGGTGTGGAACACCTGGATACCTCCATGTGCAATTGTGCATCATAAACCGTGTATATGTATATGTATATGACATACATTGACATCCCAAATTTAAGAAAATGTAAATATATATACTTAAATGACATTTATTTGGCTCTCGATCTGCCTGCAAAGGTCACACACTGAAGAATGTCACACTTTTGCTGAAGTTGTTGGATAGTTAAGTATTGTGGTGAAATGGACACAAGCCCAAACAATTCAGTCTGTAACCAGACACTTATAGTAAAAATGAGAGGCTATCCCAAGCTTTGGATATAAGTGCCTGTAGCTCTGACCATGATTAAAAGCAGATAATCAGATAGCTCCAGACTGAGAACAGTTGGTGTGTGTACTGTATGATGGCAGTGTTTGTAGCAAGTACTAGGGCTTGGCAATATGATGATATCAATACTGTAATATATATTAACCTCAAGGGGGGCATGGTGGTTTTGTGGTTAACATGTTTGCCTCACACCTCCAGGGTTGGGGGTTTGATTCCTGCCTCAGCCTCCTGTGTACGTGGAGTTTGCATGTTCTCCCCGTGCTCCAGGGGTTTCCTCCGGGTACTTCGGTTTCCTCCTCCCAGTCCAACTGTCTGTAGTGTGTGAATGGGTGTGTGTTTGATTGTGCCCTGCGATGGGTTGGCACCCCGTCCAGAGTGTCCCCAGGCACCCTGTGACCCTCTGTACTATAAGCCGTACAGAAAATGGATGGATGCATATCATGAGTATCAACGGGTGTGTAAAATTTTTGTACCAATTGTTTAAGTTTTATTCCTTTCCCATGTTACTTACTGAAAGTAAGTAATTTTCAGTTTATAATAATACTTAAAATATGATTCCACTCAATTGATTCCATTGGCCACAAGCAAATCTGATTCCCGCCTCAGCGAGAAAGCGTCAAGCTTTATAAGTAATGGGGACAATACATTAGCTCCAGTTGTGACATGTCCTACAAAATATGCTACTAAAAGAACATTTTCCATCCATCCATCCATTTTCCATACCGTTTACCTTACACAGGGTCACGGGAGAACCTGGAGTCTATCCCAGGAAACTCGGGGCACAAGGTGGGGGACACCCTGAATGGGGTGCCAACCCACTGCAGGACTCAATTGCACACACATTCACACACCCATTCACACACTACAGACAATTTCGAAAAGCCAATCAACCTACAACGGATGTCTTTAGACTGGGGGAAGAAACCAGAGTACCCAGAGGAAACCCCTGAAGGAAACCCCCAGGGGGAGAACAGCAAACCCTGTGCACATAGGGCAGAGGCGAAGAACATTTTAAAATTTCTTTTTAAATTATCCTGAGATCTACTGAAAACTGCAATATTGGATTGACTTATCATATGGTGAATTTTCCATACTATTCCACCCCTAAACTTTCTTCATGCCACTGTCCATCACAACAAGCATGAATATAGCTTGTTATAAGCTATTATTATCGAAAGATACATGACTCATACACCAGGACCCTTTTTTCTTGGCTTAACCACAAGCTAGTATCGTGACCTGACTTCAATAACTGGATAAAAAAAGACTAAAAAAAGGTTGACAGACTACTGCTTTATTGAACATAAAACTGATGGCATATCAGAAAAAGATATAGGAGTGTTTAATTCACACAAATGAATGGCGAATCAGAGTCATTTGCTGGCAGAGAGAAAATAAGGAGCTCATGAGAATGAGATTCACCTTCCAGGCTAAATTGCTCCAAGCAATGGTGCTATTTGCATTTTTATGGCCCTCAGGCAGGCAGACAGGCAAATAAGCCAGGGTGAATGGGCAAATGGTTCCTATGGAAATGGATAAAAACAGGGAAGTGGTTAAAGGCTAGAGACAATAGGTACAATTTTTCACAAATTTTCGGCACTTCCAAAAATAATGCAAGGTCAAAGAGCACCATCTGAACTGGTAATTGATGTAACTGGCCATCATGGTGTTGTCCGAAACAGACTAGAATGTGTCTGTGTCTCAGAACCAGTAACAAGATTTTGAGGGCTAAAGAGACTGCCCTTAGTTCTAGCTGGCTTATGTGTTCTAGTTGGCTTATGTGTTCTAGTTTCACACTAGAAGTCCACACTTCTCCTGTGCCTCTCTTTGAGATGAGGACGTGTCTCTGTCCGTGATATTTAGGGTAGAGCCAAAGGCTGATAAATCAATTCTGAAAGTCCCTTAATTCCGACAAGCCCAAGGGAAGTACATTTGAGGTTGTGGCATTCTCAGTGAATCTAGCTAAATGCTAATGAATTTTGTGTCCTGTGATATGCTAAGTATAATCCTATGTCCTGAACTGAGGGGTCCACCTCTGTCCAACAGGAGACAAATTTCTTGAGACAGAGTGGCAAACTTGATCGGGTCTGATACTGATGAGGCCCTGAGCTCGCTGCGACATTATCATCAGGGCCATGTGTTTGATAGAACCCTTTTGGGGGTGGAGGTGGAGGGTTGAGGGGTGCTGAGGGAGTTCCTCCTTGGCAGAAATACCCAGTATGGTGAGCTAGTGATGGTTACGTGTACTGAGAAAAACTCTGAGTTGAGGGAAACCACACCAGACAAAAGAGGTGAACTAGAACCTCTGGTGAAATAGAACTGCCAATTCACAATAAAAAATAGGCGGAAACCCCAGTATTGTTATATGGAGTGTCAGGAAAAGCACGCATTGTGAAAATGTTGATGTATGAGTTATGTAGACATAGGAAGGAGCCCACATGTATTATGGCTTCTCCAGCAGTGAGAGTATAAAATAAAGAAGGGTTAAAGATAGATGACAGTTAATGGTATGCTGATGCTACACAACATTTTTATTAAGGACTTAAATCTCATGACTGCCTTCATCACGGTGAAAGATTTGCAGTTCTGCAGCATGTGATAAATAAGTAATCTGTTGTAATGAATGAAGGAATGCAATTCTAAATAACTCATCTGCTGCAAGGCTTTTTCTGGATACAGTATTATGCAAAAAAAAAATAAAATAAAATAAAATCATAGGCACATTCTGTAAAATGAAGATGCTTTAAATCCAAAAATCATTGAAAGCTTCCTGACTTTACCGTTATAAACTTATAGTCATGGTTTCATCTTATCCTTATCCACATATGACCTCTCTTTAAACGTGTACAGAGACATTACAAAGAAAAATGAAGCATGGAAGGAAGTAGCAAAGGTTGTTGGTGCCCCTGGTGCCTCTAGTATGAGGTCTAGCACATGACTATCAAACAATCCAAAAACCTTTCCACATGAATTAGTGCATTACTTTATTTGTGTTGATATTTCCATCATCATAAATGAATGCATTGCAATGACGGGGTGGAGGATACGACCTAACCGATCCAATTTAATGTTAAACATAGTAAATAGAAATAGAGTATATAATAGATATATAATAGAGGAATATATTTTACAGTTTTGCCGCATGGAGAAGTCTCGCAGATGGCGGGGAACGACTCGGCAATAACACACCAAAGCAGTGTTTTCTGCAGCATCAAGCAAATCAGATCAGAGTGTGTGCAGATTATTTTCATTCTACTGAGCTGTAAACTTAAATGAAGCTTCTCAGCAACTTTAAACGAACCCATTAGGCATCGCAAGTCTGCATTGTCCCCACACTGTTTCTCCCACTCGTCATATTTCATAATTTCATAGTTATTTATATCTCCCTAACCCGAGAATGTACTGAAACTTTAACAGATTAGCTACGACCGAAGCTAGGAATAAAATTACTGTAATGACATTAATCGCAGTGCAGGCTGTTTCTTTTTTGCATGTATCTCAATCACGAGTAAATCATTTTAAAGTCTGGTTACTACAAAACAAAGCAGCCATATGTGTCGATTTATTTCTGTAAGCTTGATTTTTCCGAAACAGAAAACACAAGGACATAATTAAGAATTCAACGACGACCAGAAGCTCCTGTATTTCTTCTATCCGGCAAAATTAAAAGTCACATTGTGAGTGTTATGAACAAAGGATAATTTGTGTTCTTTTCTTTTATTGCTTTCAGGCGTACCCAATTCCCAAGTACACAATAAAGTATACTTTAATCCCTAAGCGTAGCGCAACTTTAATGACACCGGGAACATGAAGTGTCAGTATGATTTCTTTTTTATTATTTTTCTTTTCAAGATTGTTTTATTTCATATAGACAACCTACAACTCAAATATCAAGACATTGAGGTCGGAAATATCAACATGTACTGTATGTCCATGTTTTAAAAAAAAAATGTTTTATCATACTGACAAATGCAAATGCAAGAAACAATGTGTTTTGTACCAATTATCTTCCAATCACTTTTCTTGTGCACTAATCTGTAAATGAATAAATGCCTGAGTTCACACAGCAAACAACATTAATTATAGAATATAAAAATAATCTGCTCTATAGCGTAAATATGATTAGTCTTTGTTGAATCTGTCTTATTAGAGCCTTTGCAAACTGGCCCAGACACCGTGATGCTGCTTTTCAGATTGACAGCAGTGTCCAGCCATACAAAAGGTCACAGAGTGTGTCCTGAACTTAAATGAGATTCTCACTAGTCTAAAGGAAAACATTCAGGGGAGCTCAGGGGGAGAAAAAAAACACCTAAGAACTGGCAAAAAATGATTACTTCCCAAATTTAATGTAGGGGACAGGAAATGGAGGCCGAATATCAGAAGGGAATGAAGAAAAAGCAGTCAGATTATATGATTTCTTACAAGATCACAAGAACTGGAGGCTTAAGAGTTGACCTGGAGAACAACAGTGGTGTCAACATACCCAAAATTAACAACAATTTGTAGCATTATCCTGAGTATACTGAGTGTGTGTGTGTCCCAAACACTACAGCAACACAAAGAAACAACCCACTACTAAAGAAGAACCCCACTGCATTTTAAGAACTGGGACTTCCTTAATGATGCTGGACTTCGATCGATTTCTGGGTCACGGCCTGAAGGATATAGGCACGAGGAATCAACGAAGCATGGAATAGACTGTTGGGATGCACCCTATAACAAGACAGATACTACAGAGATAAAACATTTTCACAAAATTAACATCACTGTAGACGAAAAGGTAAACAATATTCCCAACAAATGTTAAAACTATGAGCAGGATTCCGCAACCACAAAGCCTTAACGCTAACATAATTACAGAAGGAGACAGGTCCGGAGTCTATCATGGAAAAGTTCATTTTTTCCCATAATTTAATTCAAAAAGTGGAACTTTCATATATTCTAGATTCATTACACATAAAGTGAAATATTTCAAGCCCTTTTTTTGTTTTAATCTTGATGATTACGGCTTACGGCTCATGGAAATCAAAAATCCAGTATCTCAAAATATTAGAATAAAGAATTTATAATACAGCAATGTCGACCTTCTGAAAAGTATGTTCATTTATGCACTCGATACTCGGCCGGGGCTCCTTTTGCACGAATTACTACATCAATGTGGCGTGTCATGGAGGTAATCAGCCTGTGGCACTGCTAAGGTGTTATGGAAGCCCAGGTTGCTTTGATAGCGGCCTTCAGCTCGTCTGTATCATTGGGTCTGATGTCTCGCATCTTCCTCTTGACAAAATTCAGGTCAGGCGAGTTGGCTGGCCAATCAAGCACAGTAATACCATGGTCAGCAAACCAGTTACTAGTAGTTTTGTCACTGCGGGCAGATGCCAAGTCCTGCTCGAAAAGGAAATCAGCATCTCCTTTTTGCCTAATTCAATGTGCCCTCCTGTAAAGAAAACATGCCAACAGTTTGAAGGATAAGCTGACCCTGCACTTATCTGCTACGTTTATAGCTCACTTTAACTCTGTTCATAATTTTATCCATAAGCAGTTCAGTCCTTGAGATAAACAATGTGTCATATTTATGTGTTTAATATCGGCCTCAAATGGCATTGCATAGTTTTGTTGACATCAGACTGTCTCAAACCGATACTGTGCAGAAAACATGGGCTTAAGTTCAAGGTTGGAATCGGCTATGACGATATGGATACGGTATTAAATCCTATAGAAACTCTTTACATTTCACCTTCTGAGAATATACAGTATACGCATCATGCACTGACCATCAGTAAAGCATGAGAAACTTTCCGATGTACAAAAACCCTTTTCTCTCTCACAGGATATGCATCTTTTATCGAGTCGTCATCGTGTTTGTACAGCTGCTTCTCTTGCCAGTTACTGTCACGGCGGGTCAAAAACAGGCTTTCATTAGTATTTTTATTATGTCTTCCATAGCCGGGTGCAGTCCATCAGTCAAGTCTCACTCCACTGATAACAGTGCCGCATAATTCGACTCCTGTAATAGGTTTTGCTCCGTTGCAAAACAACCAATTCCCTCTTCTGTCTGGTTTAATAGCCCTATTACTTTTGCTGATTAAGAGATGTTAAGCTGTTGCTTTCAGTCACTCGCTCTGTTCCATTAAACAAATCACGTTTAAAGAGTGGATTGAATAGAATGAGCGTTAGTACAGAGCAGAGGTGGACAAGTCATAAACGTGTGTAGACGTTCAATGCGTTGTCCCATGTTTTAGTTGCCTAGAAACATAACTAGCATAACTAACAAGACAAAAACAAAACAAAACAAACATGCTTAAATTACTGAGAAACCGCGAAGTCTTTCCCGTGTTCAAAACTTAGTTACAGCTAAAACATAACTACATCAGCGATTACACACGTTTTTAATGTTTATGTGGCGCGCCCACCGTACAAGTCTTCTATAGTAAGCTGTTACTGTAGAAATGATAAACGCATTCGAGTGCACCTTGCAGATGGGACTACTGTAGGTAGGAAGTTTATGAACGCCTTCTGGCCAGTCAGCTTCGAGCATTCCACAGCGCTGTGGTATTACGTAATATAATAGCATATGGTGAACTGTGTGCGCTACTGATAAAAAAAACCCCAGCCTGATATGTCCACCCTGCAGAATATTCAAAGTATAACCCTCTGCAAAGGTTCAGATCAGTAAATTACAGGTCAACAGTTTCTGTATAGGAAGTTCAGCCTGGCAAAGGGCTGCAGTTTCCATTACTCTACTGCCACTAAAGCCTTCTTCATACATCACCGTCAGCAACATGCTCCACTGATATATTACACCACAAGCAACTTACAGCTAATGCAAAGGTAATTGCAGCATGGATTTTTTAGGATAGACGTATACAGTACAGTGTCCTAGAAGATAACGTTGAAACCTGGATCCATTGGTGTTGTATGGGGATAAGGAAAGTGTATTCCCCAATTATTGTGGAAGCACAATAATTCAACACAATAGGCTGTAGAAAAAATCGACACTGCTATACATCATGGCGGGTTGGTAGAATTGAAGACTGCACTCCCTTATTGGAATTTTACCAAAATTCTTTCCAGTAGTATTGCTGAAGTGTTCTATTTTAGTTTCGTCTTTTGTTCTGAAGTGTCCGAATTCTTTCTTACCTTTCTTATCATTAGGCACGCCTGTCCAGGGATGATTAATTATGGTTTCATGAACTTTCCACCTGCATATTATCAAACCTACAGTATTGTACTGACACAGGGATGTTTATGGTGTTTGCAATGGCTCTGTAGCTTTTTCCATTCGAGCGTGCCTGAAAAGTTTAGGAAGCTCTTTCACCTTCACTATGATTGCTACTTGTTGTGTGAAATCTTCCCAACCAAATGGTAACATCAGTTAAAATGACAGCAAGAACATCCATCCATCCATTTTCTGTACCGCTTATCCTACACAGGGTCGCGTGGAGCCTGGAGCCTATCCCAGGCGGGGGACACCCTGGACGGCGTGCCAACCCATCAAAGGGCACAATCGCACACCCATTCACACACTACCGACAATTTGGGAATGCCAATCAGCCTACAATGCATGTCTTTGGAAACCGGAGTACCCGGAGGAAACCCCCGAAGCACAGGGAGAACATGCAGACTCTGCGCACACAGGGCGGAGGCAGGAGCCGAACCCCCAACTCCCCCGCCCCAAGGAGGTGCGAGGCAAACATGCTAACAACATCAAAAGGGATTATGTGTGTAAATTTGAAGTGCGCTAGAAGTATATTAAATAACAAAAACAAAAGTGTCTGAAGACTTATTTCAATTCATTATACATGGAAGGAGTCTCCAGTGTCAGCACTCCGTAACGGTCAGTAAGGTTATTACGCTATCTTGTTTTGGGTTTGTGTTCCACAACATTGAATGAAAATGGATAAAAAAAATGTTTTTCTTTAAATATAAATATAAATTGCTGGAAAATTGCTGTGGTATATGAGGAATGAGACACTTTGGGACATACAACATCAACTTCACAGTTGCCTTCAGGCGTCTCACTACTCAATCAATGATTATTTTCCTATACAGGCATTCCCTGGCATGTTTTTATGTGATTTTACGCATTATATTTCATGCTTTTTTTGGCATGTCCTCACCCTAAAATGTCATTTTAACCTAAAAGCTTTATTTATGTCATCTTTTCTATAACATCATGCAACTCTTTCAGCCCTTCAGTAGACACCAACGCCACAGGATTCATTTATGTGCTTTTTATTTACTCATTTTTGTACAAAAAAAACAGAGGTATGATATTACATAACCGGCAAAGGTCACATTTTTTTCTCACACACACACACACACACACACACACACACACACAAAAGAAAAACAAAACATCAAAAGCTGATATGTGAACAGCGTTGAACCAGTGTGAAGATGCAAGAAAACGACGGTTTTTTTTTTTTTTTCTTTTTTCATTTTTACTAACATCTGAATTACGACGCAAACCTTAAAATGTAAATGCGGTGTGCGGAAAACGTCCGAATCGGTTTTAAAACATTTCGCAGCTGATATGAATCGAAAAAAAAGTGTCTGCTGTATAGAATTTCATTTAGTTTGTTTGGAAGGCCACTATTTTGCAATTGGCAGCTGGTGGTTCAGTTAATCAATTGGAACGCATTTGTTATTTCTATGAATACTGCATAAACACTCGTTATTTAATGATCGTTAGTCATTTTATATGATAGTACTGGGCTATTAATTACATCATTAATCATTTATTTTTTATTTAAAATGCCTTAATTAAAGCACGGAATTGAATTACACATGCTAATCTTGTGACATTTTGTGCCAAATATATGTCATGTGTTTGTCATTCAGGATTAAATATAATACACCACAGCCTGGTTAGCAGCAAAGGATGATGGGAGAGGCATTGTTATAGCGGTTCATGGGATTTATTAATACTGAGGACAAACGAAGACTTTATTTATTTTTTTTAAATTAATTAATTTATTTTTTAAATCTAAATTTGAAATTTTTCTGTAGGACCACTCGTAAGGTTTGCATATGCAGACGGCGATTATTCAGAACGTCCTTATTGTAAGGAAACTGCTTATAATAAAGAAATCTTGGGAGAGTTGTTTGAATGAAACACCGAGCTCTTTCATAATACTCTGTGAATGAAATAGAAGCAAAACGTCGCGTTAGTCACAGATACAAATTGGGAATGAGACTCGATTAAACAAAAAAAAAAAAAAAAAAAAAAAAAGTAATAAAGGAATATGGATGCATCAATATTGTTTTTTTTTTTTTTTTAAATAGGAGTACGAATTTTTTTGATACTTGTTGATATCAGGGGCTTCCTGGAACATATTATTTAGCTCGGCTTATATTAGTTGCTGCCTTGTCCTGCTAGCAGTGAACCCGTCATGCTGAATTGCGCTTTACGTTTATGTGCATCATGACAAAAGAGCGCAAGGGACGAGCAAGCGGAAAGGAAGCGCTCGTGTTTCAGTGCTCGCAGAATTGAACTGCGAGCTCGATATGTTCGCTGAGAGTCTGCTCAGCTTTCGAATGGCAATCGTTAATCGGGAAATATGTCCAGATCGGTGTCGTTTTGGTCACTAGTGTGGCACTATGTCACATAATAGCACACAGTATCAGATATGGGGATCGGAGCATGTTTTTTTTTTATTTGTTTTTTTTTTTTTTTTTTAAACGAGGACAAGAGAACCGTATCGGTATCGATGCGGCCCCTAGTGTGATCTGAAATGAACCCAGCACATTCATTCATTCATTCATTCATTCATTCATTTCTGTTACAACCTACTGCATAACCATAGGAACACTGAATATCTAATATGCATACATACATACATATTTTTATACATACTATATACACAAACACAGGGATGTCCTTCACTAGAAGTTTACTAGACTGATCTGTACAACAGCCTCCAAAAGGAACTGTGGTGCAAAACACTGTCTTGCTTGTACAGTAGATTATATGTCTTATAGTACAAGTTCTACAGTAAACTGTCCAAACACAGAAAACATAAAAGATCATGTAGCCTGGAAATGCTACAAAGTGCGCATATATATATATATATATATATATATATATATATATGGTCAGAAAAGCCACTGTCTGGGGAAGCAGCAGGGTGGAACGAATTTCTGATGCTTTGTGTAACCACAGGAAAAGAGCTAGCAAGCGGGACAGGAGTTAATTCCTCGATATTTTGTGTTTCCTGGATAAAATACTGAGAGCTTTTCGATTCAAGTAGCGGCATCTCCCGGTCCCGGCCAGCGTCTTCCTCTGTCGCCAGTCGTGTGGGGTTTTAACAGACATGTAATTAGGATAAAAGGTACGGTCATTACAAACACTCGGACAAGAAGGACGTTCAAAAAAAAATTAAAAAATCCAAACAGAACAGAGAACACTTCATTTTGAAGTACGCAAAAAAAGGATCACGGATCTGATTGCTCGGCGTCGACGCGCAAGTGAAACGCCAAGCGGTCATGTGTGCGCGGGGAGCCGTTATCAGTGTGGAAACCCTGACCTCTAGAGGGAAATGTTTGAAAATTCTATGAGAATTCTTCTTTGCTCATGTTTTTGACATCAGTGGCAAATCTGAAATTGATTTTTGTTGCTGGCTGCCAGGAAGTAAACACTGGTAAAGTTTTGCAGATGAAAAAAATATATATATACATATCTATTCAAAGCTTCATAAAGAAGCATTCAGAAGGAAATGGCCAAAAACTCTCATTGTGAATGAATTCAGTTGATATTTACTAAATTTTCAAGCATTCCCCTCTTGACAGTCCTGTAAGGACTGCTTCACATTACAGATTCAGAAGAGAAACAGGCCAACTTTCCATTCTTTCCTTCCTCTCTCATCTCTCATCTGGCTTGGTTTGAAGCAAGCTTCCATTTTTCTTCCTTCAAAACCAGCACTAATTCCTGCCATGTGCCAACAGCACCTCCTTGAGGTCTGGCCCATAAAGCTCTTTGTCTTAACCCTCTCTCTCTCTCTCTCTCTCGTTCTGCTTCCTTTGGTCTCGTAAAGGGACAAATTTCTCTCTGCGCTGTCCATTCTCCATCGCTCTCCTCTTTCTCTTGACCTCCTCCTCTTCTCTTCCTCTACGGTTTTAGCCGTTGAGCAGGTAGACGACCAGCTCGTAGGTGCACATCATGATGGCCGTGTTGGGGATCTGGCGGACGAGGTGGGTGGTGAGGCCTCGATACAGTGCCCTGTATCCTTCCTCTCGAACCACCACGCTCAGAGTCTGGAAGAACGAACGGTACTTGCTGCCCTCCTCTCGCAACCGGGTACGGACCACCTCTGAAAAAGGAAGAGGGCTGGTTTCAGTTCAGCTCTCTGAAATGCATACCTGTAGTTATCAAGTGAATGTCTGCTGTTGTCCCAATCCACTGTATACATTATAAATATACAACTATATACACTATTGTGCGAAGAAAACAAACATCTACCGTGCGGGTACGCGATGGATGTGGCGCAGGTTTTGGAGGTGGCAGCGGCCAGCATCATGCCGACGAAGTCGGAGGCGTCCTTCACCGATTCGTCCTCGTCGTCCATGTTGGCGCTCGCCTTGGACTCGAGGAGCTTACGCTTGATGCTCTCATAGATGACGAAATGAATGACAGTCTCAGAGATGCCCGCATAGGAGGCCGACATGCCACGGTAAAAGCCGCGTAGCCCGTCGGCTTTATACACACGCTTAACACACTCAAATGCGCTCATGCGCCTCTCTCCACGGTTCCTGTGGGGTGGGGTGGGGTGGGGGGGGACAAATTTGATTGATGAGAATAACAATACACATGTTACCATACATTTCCTGTGTTAAGTCAGTTGGGGTATCTACTTCATTTTCCATAAGAGGTCGTTTCAAAATAATAGCTAAGGGACAGATTAGTTTCAGCTTTTATTTACCAGGTAAGAAGTTAACAAACACTTTTATGTATTTGGTGTCATTGCCTTTTAATATCTTGAACTTGAATCAAATGCTTGGAGTAGCCATCAACAAGCTTCTCGCAATACTTTGCTGGAATTTTTGTTTCCCATTCTTCCTGACAGAACTGGTGTCGCTCAGTCAGGTTTGTGGGCAGGGTTTGTGATGGCCACTCCAATACTATTAATCTGCTGTCTTTAAGCCATTCTGTTGCAACTTTGGAGGTATGCTCAGGATCACTGTCCTGCTGGGAGACCCAGTTTTAAATTTCTGGCTGATGCCTTGAGCTGTTGCTTCAGTATTTCTAGATAATCCTTCTTAATCCTAATAATACTGAAGTGCACCAATCCCTTTTAATCAGCAAAACACTCCCAAAACATTGACGCTGCCACCCCCATGCTTCACAGCTGGGATGGTGTTCTTCAGATTAAAAGCCTCAGCCTTTTTCCTCCATATATAGTGCTGATTAACATGGCCAAATAGTTTCATTTTTGTTCCACTTGACCAGAAAACACTCTTCCAAAAGGTGCCGATCAACTGCAAACTGTCTTAGAGTAGGAGTTTCAGCCTTTCAAGCCACGGTGATGTTAAAACTCTCTTAATGGTGGACGTATATACTTTACTAGCTTCACTAGTTCCTTTGTTGATGCTGTAATTGACTTGCCAAAAGAAACATATGGTAACAAAAAGTATAGTTGTACCGGTTTTTCCTTACGTATGACACTAATGCACAAACATCATCGCTAAATGGGCACTTTTTCAAAGCACATGCTTTCAATGTGGTTCAAATTCAAAACCAAGATGGCCATTTCACATTTGGGGTTTCTGCAGCCATTTGTGGTTATGTGAATGTAGGTCTCTAAAGAACAACCCTCAATTTACCCCTAAGCAGAGGGTTCATAGCAAATTTTACACTGGACAGAAACTCTAGGCCAAATTAGTTATAGCCCCGACTGTGCTTAATGATATTTTATCCACAGGATTATAACAGGAGATGATTCTGTGCCAGGTGTGTGAAATACAGCACACGAACGGCATTGCTTTTCATTGGTGACATGCAGAAAACGTACCACACTGAAAAGCAAAACCTTCTTTTAACTCGCATGAGCTCATCCGTGAAACACAATCAGCAGGTAACTCCTTTTTTTAACGAATGATCACTGATTTACATTTATGGCATTTGGCAGACGCCCTTATCCAGAGCGACTTACATTTATTTCATTTATACATCTGAGCAATTGCTGGTTAAGGGCCTTGCTCAAGGGCCCAACAGTGGCGGTGCTGGGATTTGAACTCACGACCTTCCGATCAGAAGCCCAACATCTTAACCACTGAGCTACCACTGCCCTTGATTTAGTGTGGGATGTGAGTGTAATACCCTGTTGCGTTGCATTTCAGTGTGGCACGACTGCAAACGCACTGATGGAAGTGAAACGCACTCACCGGCCATTCGCTGTCTGAGCCGTACTCGGACGGGAAACAAGATTCATCACTGGGGTAGGGCTTAGTGTTTTATGGGTTACCCCAAATGTAAGTGTTAATCATACAATAGCCGCTCACCTGGCATCCAACTGTAGGCGAGTCTTTATGAGCCAGATAGGATTGGTGGCCGTGATCGCTGTGAACCCTGAGGAAAAAGGATGGTAGGGTCAGCCATGGAAATGACACTGTTGCTCAACATAGGCAAGGCTAGAGAAGCAGGCCTACTGTCCTTTCAAAACAATTTACATTGGGAAAAAAAAAAAAAAAAAAGAACTTCAGTTCAAAGAAACACTGTGGACTTCTGCAAGATGTTTTATAGCCTGTTTTTATTGCCTGCTGTTCAGGCATTTTCCTTATCTAGCTTTGGGGCTGTTAGGTGCAGATATCAATCAGAAAAGACTGTGTGTACTACTCAGGAATGCAGCGGTATCATTAACAGTAACATATCTTATGTCAGATACATTTTTTTTTTTTAAAAAACAGAAACCATATCTATGATTCAAGCCACAAACACATCTTAGAGTAGTTGGCCACAGCATGGCACCTTTTAGCTAAAGCAATAGACAATGCATATAAATTATAATTAAAAAAAAAAAAAAAATCCCTTTAATTGGGTTAGAGAGCACATTAAAATTATATGACGAATTAACTGAATTTGAGAGGGCACTTTTTCAGCGTAATTACGCAGTTATATAACTATCCATATGGCATGCCGGAAGGGCGCAGAGACGTAGTGCCATATGTTTTCAATTGATTATTTTACCACAAGTAGACTTTCCACAATGGCATTCGTGGAAAAAAACAAAAACAAAAACAAAAACATGCCTTGTGATGCAAGTGCAAGAGATTAGTAATAAATATCTTCACTGCAATGTTAATGTTCTGTGCAAAAAAAATCTGCAAATACGTGCAACTTTCTGGATGCCATTGCCGCGCCAAACCATTAACGTAACCCGTTTTGTCTGGAATAAATATTGTCTAGTAATCACAGAATAAAAAGGAGGTCAAAACAATGACAGATGAGGCACTGCTCTGCAGTACTTAAATAAAGAAACATTTTTACATCAGTCGAAACCAAAGGAAAAAAAAAAAAAAAAAGAGGTCTAGTGACCTTAGAGTAGGGGGTAGAGGGGCTCTAGATAGGATAAGAGACCTAGAGCAAGTGCGTGAAGGAGGATGATGGAGAGAGAGAGAGAGAGAGAGAGAGAGAGAGAGAGAGAGAGAGAGAGAGAGAGAGAGAGAGAGAGAGATTGTGTGTCTCTGGCGAGTACTCACACGGGGAGGGGCAAAGCTCCTCCTCACAGCTGCAGGACGGAGCCTGCAGATATGGGGGGGGGAGGTTGGAGCAGGCTGGCTCACAGAGTACAGGCCTAAAATAGACACAGGCTTTTCTGTACCACAGTCACAAGCAGCAGCAGCAGCAGCAGCAGGGGGGCGGAGCACTTCAATCAAACCCCACCCACCTACCCCATAAGTCCCACCCTCACATGACCTTCTAGACTGATCATCCCACCCAAAATTCCCAAAACTTCTGCTTTTCCCTTTTTTTCCCATCTCATAAGTACATACAGAAGAAGTGAAAAGAATATTCAAGAAGAGTGAGGTAGAGAGAGAGAGAGAGAGAGAGAGAGAGAGAGAGAGAGAGAGAGAGAGAGAGAGAGAGTGAGAAGAGGCAGATTGGTTGTCTCTTGAGTTTTAAAGGACATCATCCAACCAGTGCTTTTTAAATTATGTCTGGAATGGCACAACATGTCAAATGGGTGCTGCTGGTTCAAAACAAATCACCATCATCTTTATAACAATAGATTAACCTTAAGTGGGTCATAAAGTTAAACAGGGGACAAAGGCTACAAGAACAAAAATAAAAGGGAGGTGAAACATTGCAAGTAAGAGGGTGCGAATGCTAACCTTGTCAACCACTTCGGAAAAAATAAATAAATAGCCTATATATGCTTATGAGTATGACTATGAGTACTGTTGAAAGCTTCATCATCATTAAAATCTCTGTAGTGTTTCCTGTCTGGAACGTTGTGTTTCAACCTGTCGGATTATCAAGATAACATGTCTGACTCCTAAACCTCACCCAGTTAGTTATGGGTCTAGTTATAGTGTTACAACCTAAAACGAAAATGAACTTCATCGGGGTTGTATGTCGTGAATCTACACAAAATAGCCCAAGGGTAAGATATGTGATTGCAGCTTGCAAATATTCTCCCCCATTGCTATAAAACCCCTGAATTAGTAAATTGGTGCTGCTGCTCATCACCCTGAGAACACCATCCCCAAAGCAAAGCATGGTGGCGGTAGCATAATGACAGTTAGCTTTGGTCACTGATTTTGGCGGGCACACACTAGGTGGTGGAGGCATTCCGAGGTCGTCCAAGATTCTCAAGAACGAATGTTTGAAATTCCATACTGAAGGGGTCTGTGGAATTCCCTGGCCGTCCCTGGCTACAAAAGGTTTGCGAACCACCGTCCTATTCTTTGCATCCTGAGAAAGAAGCGGCTGGTTTTTGTTCGATTATTTCCAGAAATTTCTCTAATACCCAAGTCCTATTTTTTAAAATTTTTTATTTACTGGCTAAATTGAAAGCATCAGACCTTCTCAGATCTTATCTCCTACCCCTTAAGCTGCAATTATTTATGTGCTCCATGATTGCCCATAGGCTGATTAACTGATTACTTTTAAATCCTACTTTTAGCACTATCTTTTTCACATCATTTTGGCCTGGAGGTCTGGAAAAAACAAACAAACTTGGTCGTGTATAATAAAACACACAATTTTTTCCCCTATAAGTTTATTAATTTGCATTATATAAATAGTCTGGGCAGAACTGACTGTCCAGCTGAGCAATAACCTATATTTAAAAACATAACCTGTCACACTAGTAGTTTGTATTTTCTTTACTGTCATGACTATGAGTCATGGATTGCCAGAAGTTGTTCCAGTGGTTAAATTTAGCTGTCGGGCAGCACGCGCAACTTGATAGCTAGTGTTAATCACCTTACTCTTCAATACAAGAGCTCTTTAAATGAAAACGTATGTTAAAATCCAGAATTCAGAAGAATTAAGTTCGTTATACAGTACAATATTGTGCTGTATTCCACAACCCTGCTGATTGGGCGGTAAAGCATTAATTCACATTAACTCGCTCGTTCTAATACATTATGGTTTCTATAGTAACAACTCGCTCACGTTGTATGCTGGACATGCCTTGTAACATAAGGTGTAAAGTAACATTACTTTGTATTCCCGCAGAAACAGATTGACCTACATTTCCTCTGGAAACATGGGATAGATTTACACACAGAGTTCAGCTTTGTTTACAAGCGAATGCTTTAATCTGGGAAGTTTCAAACAAGATACACTTGACATTCAGTGAGGCCTCTTTAGGTTTGCCCATAAACATAAAGTTACATCACATTTTCATTGAATGGACCAGCATTCCTCATTTCTCTGTTGGCAGGGCAGCTTATACGATATTAATATTCCTACTATAGCAGTGTCCCAGTTCTCGATTCTGATTGGTGTGTAGGTGCTTACTAATCTTTATATTAATAATGCATTTTAATGCCTGTTAATAATGGTTTATATTATTGCGCTCGTTCGAATACATCATTTCTACATGTAATTGTTGATATGGTGAAGCTTGCATTTTTTTTTTTTTTTTTAACGTGAAATGCTTACTTAGCATTTTTTGGAAGGAATCTCCAGTGTCAGCGCTTCGTAACGGACGTTCCATAACTTTTAAGGTAACCATAAATGGACAAAATAAATAAATAAATAAATAAATAAATAAAATACTGTCATAATAGTCTTGGCCAATTTCCGTGCCAGAAGTCGGACGGTATGGTTAAGTCAGGCTAGAGAATGTTATGTAACTTGCTAGCTAGTGCTCAGGACCTAGCTAGTCTGCTTGTTCTTCAATAGTATTCTGTTTACAAAGCCTAGTTGTGTTTTTTTTTTTATCTAAAGGTTTAGCAAACAAATTCTATTCTGTCACATAAAGATATCACACATACTAGAAATTTGTAGATGTATATGTGTCCCGAATTTGTGTCCCGAAATAGTAGCCTGGACCTACTACTACAAATACGTAAATAATTCTTAGCTAATATAATGTAGAACGACAAGGTTAGCATTTGCTGACTATATTCAAGAAGGTGTATAACGCTGTTTTGCCCCCTCCATGGCTTACAGGCTTATTAAGACTGTACAATCACAAAGATATTAAAATAGTATAAAATAAAATAAAAACACAGCTACAAGCTAACTAGAGTGGCTACATCATTGATAACTAATCATCATCATCATCATCATCATCATCATTAGGAGAATCATGAGCATACCAGTGAGATGAGAAGTGACTACCTGAGGCGTCCCGATTCCGCCCGCATCGCCCGCGAGGACCGCTGCCCACCGCGCATGGCAACCTACATGTTAGCGTAGCGCCCTGCTAGCGGCCGCTACTACACACAGCACAGACAGCGTGTGAAGCCAGACTGTTTAGTAGCACACTGGTATGTAATGATTTTTGTCCTCCAGCCCTCAAAAGGTAGAAGAAGAAAACAAACAAACAAAAAAAAAAAAAAGTAGGAAAGGAAAGCACAACCTAAACTTTGAGGACCTGATAATTTTACACATTTTTTTTTTCTTTTCTTCTTTTGGCCACACTGTTTATATTAGCAGTAAGTGGCATGTACAGTGGTGCTTGAAAGTTTGTGAACCCTCTACATTTGTGTACAAACATGACCTAAAACATCATCAGATTTTCACACGAGTCCTAAAAAGTAGATGAAGAGAACCCAATTAAACAAATGAGATAAAAAAATATTATACTTGGTCATTTATTTATTTCTTGAGGGAAATTATTCAATATTACATATCTGAGAGTGGCAAAAGTATGTGAACCTTTGCTTTCAGCTTAAACTCTGGGATGTTGGTGGGTTTCCTCACATGAACTGCTTGCTTTAGGTCCTTCTACAACATTTCTATTGGATTAAGGTCAGGACTTTGACTTGGCCGTTCCAAAACATTACCTTTATTCTTCTTTAACCATAACCTGTGTGCTTAGGGTCGTTGTCTTGCTGCATGACCCACTTTCTCTTGAGATTCGGATCACGGACAGATGTCCTGACATTTTCCTTTAGAATTCACTGGTATACTTCAGTAATTCTTTGTTCCATCAATGGTGGCAAGCCGTCCAGGCCTAGAGGCAGCAAAACAGGCCCAAACCATGATACTACCACCACCATGTTTCACAGATGGGATAAGGTTCTTATGCTGGAATGCGGTGTTTTCCTTTCTCCAAACATAACGCTTCTCATTTAAAACAAAAATTCTATTTTGGTCTCATCCGTCAACAAAACATTTTTACAATAGCCTTCTGGCTTCACGGGGATCACGTCCACGTGATCTTTAGCAAACTGAAGAAGGGCAGCAATGTTGGCGAGAGCAGTGGTTTCTCCTTGCAACCCTGCCATGCACACCATTGTTGTTCAGTGTTCTCCTGATGGTGGACTCATGAACATTAACATATATGAGAGAGGCCTTTAATTGCCCTGGGTTACCCTGGGTTCCTTTGTGACTCTCGTGGACTGTTACACGTCTTGCTCTCGGAGTGATCTTTGTTGGTCGACCGCTCCTGGGGAGGGTAACTATGGTCTTGAATTTCCTCCATTTGTACACAGTCTGTCTGACTGTGGATTGGTGGTGTCCAAACTCTTTTAGAGATGGTCTTGTAACCGTTTCCAGCCTGATGCGCATCAACAACTCTTTTTTTTCTGAGGTCCTCAAAAATCTCTTTGATTGTCACCCCATTGATTGAAAACACCTGACTCTAATTTCACCTTCAAATTAACTGCCATGTAATTTTTGGATCGTTTTCATCAATAAATAAATAACCGTGTATAATATTTTTTGTCTCATTTGTTTAATTGGGTTTTCTTTATCTACGTTGAGGACTTGTGTGAAAATCTGATGACGTTTTAGGTCATATTTATGCAGATATATAGAAAATTCTAGCAAACTTTCATGCACCACTGTATGTAGACTACATTAAAGTAAATATTTCCGAGAAATATCCTAGACATATTAAGTAAATGAATACTAGCACTTCATTTCTGCTTCATATTTAACCAATTTTGGTTGCTTTGTTTATTTTATTAGCAAAAACTCTATACCGCGTATAAGCTTTCCAAATATATACTGGCTCTTTGAGTTGACCAAATCAGCACTTTGTTCGGAGACGGAAATAAATATTTGGCTTCACAAGCTGTGCAACATAAAGCTGATATTTTAAATTAAGTTTTGATCCTGAAAGTCTTTAATTGTGCTTTCGGTCTAAATTCTAGGTGCTAACAAATATCATGTTTGGAAAACAAAAAGAAAAAGATTTATTAAAAAAGAAAATAAAAATGGGCCATATTCCATAAACCATTCCCTGTTCACTGAAACACCAAATAAAGATGCTAGCTGATCTGTACATCTATATTATTTACGCTACTATTCTACACTTTAAAAGATGTCCGTTTTCGAACACTGGTTAAATCCCAAGGTACAAAGTGACTACTAAGAGGTCAGTACCATTTTAGTTCAAAATGTCACTCACAAAACCAAACAAGCAGTGCAATTATTTAGTAAAAAAAATAAATTAAAAAAAAAAAAAAAACAACAACTAAGAACTAGGACCACACGTGTGATTCTTACCTGCGAGGCCGGCGGAAACCATGTGCACCTGCGTGGAGTCGGGCTCGAGTACGCCATTCAGCTTCTCTTTGGCCATCGAGTAGGCCGCAAAGTAGATCGCTCTGTAGAGGAAGAGCCAGACGCGTTGAATGTAGCAGGCGTGTGCAAGTGTACTTGCGTATCAGCTTTGGTACATCAATCGGTGTTACCTTCAAATGTGTATATTATTTGGTGAGGAGTTATACACGTGATGTGTGGCCAAAATGTATATTTTACAAGCATATAAGTACAAAACACATTAACAACCAACAACAAAACACAACAGCAACTTCGGAAACATGGCAGCAAAACTGGCTAAAGGAAATTGAAATATTAAATCTAGAATCGTTTTTCTGAATATGCTGTTGTGTTTTTTGATTTTTTGTGGTTTTCTGATTTGTTGTGTTTTTTGATTTTGCTGTAGAGTTTATCATTTTGTTTTGGGATTTGTTGCATTTTTATTATTTTTCTCTTGCGTCTTTTTGGTTTGCTGTGTTTTGGGATTTATGGTTCCTTTATCTGATTTGTTGTTTTGTTTTTTTAATGTTGTTGCTGCGTTTTTGTAATCTTGTTGGATTTTTTTTAGTTGTGTTTTCCGATTCACAGTTGTGTGGTTGGTTTTGCTTTTCCATTTTCTGATTTGCTGTTGGGTTTTTTTTGTTTTCCTCTCATGTGTTTTGTTTTTTTTTTTTAATTTGTTGTTACGGTTTCTGATTTGCTGTTGCGTTTTCGTGTTGCTGTTGCGTTTTCGTGTTGCTGTTGCGTTTCTGAAATTTGGCTGATCGCTTTCCGAGTTTGCTGTGGCGTTTCTGACATGCTGTCGTATTTTTGGTTTGTTGTGTTCTGCACTTATCGGACATCGCAGTATTCTCTTGCTTCTAAGGTCATTGCATTTTCTATAAATATATCTTAAAGAGATCGCCCATGCGCTTACAAGGCAGGAATACTCAACTGCATTATACTCTAGTGAAACGAAGACGTGAAAAACGCCATCACTGTCATGGAGTATTTCAGTAACTGTGGACAAAACAAATACATCAGCTAGCCCACTGGACAAGTAAAAAGTGTTAGCTAGATAGCTGTCATTACATTACGCTAGCTATCTCGCTGTGTAAGTGCGTTAATACAGACTAAGGAAAACGAACGAGTATATGATGATCTTGATTTTCTGATGATATTTTTAACTGCGAGGTGATTCTGAACAATTATCTTGAGCTGCGTTGCTCCAACATCAAACAGTTTTGTTTGTGTTATATCATTAAGTTGTTGTTTTTTTTTCTTGTTTTTTTTCCCCTCCTGTTTCTGGTTGTTGCATCTACTCATCTGCTGGGCAAAGACAGATTAAAAAGCGAACAGCCCGGACACAATATCTGATTTGTCTACCTTTGTAGATTTCTTTCTTCCCTGGTGATTTCTTGTGCTTTGATTTGTATGCATTTAATGATTTACAGTATCTCTTCACACCATGATGACATCCTTGCTTCAAATGTCAAGACCATGCAGTGTATCATATATCAAGGTTTATTATATGTCTACTGGCACAGCCTAATGTTGAATGTGTGAGTGGGTATGAATAAGTGATGAAGCACTGAACATTAGTGATTTCAAAGCTTTGGAGATGTCAAGCTTAGATTGGTGGGGGGTGGGGGGGGGTGTTTGTATGGAGAGGATAGTTCAGGAGCGACTGCTAGAATTTAAGTGATAACAGGAACTAACATCGGTTTGTGGAAGTTCCACAACGTTAATTCTAACTGTAGAAGTATGGCGTGTCATTCTTTGATTAGTTAAAAATAAATAAATAAATAAAAAAATTCACTTGCTGTGGTATAAGAGTATAAGAGGAAGAAAACATTTGCGCTTCAAGTCCTTACATATACCATGTGTCTTTGGCATTAAGAAAGAAAACAGGCAACACCATGATCCAAATAAATGAGGGATCACAAACCTAAAGAAAGAACGAAAGCGGTTCAGCGTACTAAACCAGCAACACTGGGCATTGTATGCTAATCCTGGCATGCTAACACACAGTACTATTCAAATGTTACTGGCTGGAGCCCCGGGTCCTAATAAAGCACCTGGCTAAGAATAAGTGCAGGGATTTTGTGTGCATCTGTATTGTAGCAGACATTTTGGTGTCCTGCTAACTGTTATATCCCTGCGATTCATTTCCTCAGTACCAAAATCAAAGGTAACGAGAAAGCAGCGTAGAAATGAACAGAAATCTAATAAGAAAAGAAAAAAAAAACGTCGTACCTGGACGGAGCCACTCCCACCAGGTTAGGGCCGAGGCCACGGAAGAGTGAACGAGGACCTTCTCTCTCTAAAATCAATCTAAGGGGGGAAAAATGGGAAAGAAAAAAAAAGAAAAAGAGGTTAATATTGATGCTAGAAATCAAAGGCAGGTTCAGTGCTGCACTATTCATTAATTTATGTTGAAAATATTCTGGTACAAAAAGGAAAAAAAAAAAGAAATATCACCATTTTTCCATAGATCACATTACTTCCAAAATACAGCAGAACAAGGCATGGAATTTTAAGGAATTCTCAGAAACCGAAAACAATTCTGATGCATTATTATCCACACCGAAGTCCTAGTAAAGTCACTCGGCGGCCATCTTGGCTACACGACCTATCAGTTATTTTCAGTCATATAAATCCAGGTTAATATCCTTGAACATTGGAAAATGCTTTTTTTTGTACAGTTTTGGTGAACCTGTGGCTACTGTAGCTTCAGATTCCTGTTCTTGACTGACGGGAGTAGAACCGGACGGGTTCTTCTCCTATACCTGCCTCCACGTTCGACGTATTGCGTGTTCCGAGATGCTTTTCTGCTCACCACGGCTGTAGAGAGTGGTTATTTGAGTGACCGCTGAACAACAGGACATTTCCGGCCACGGAACTGCCACAATTGGAAAGTTTGGCATTAAAGAACGACCACAAATGATGACAGGGATGATTATGACGGCATATGATAATGATAATGGGTGACTCCTATAAAGAACTCTTCGAGGTTTGCTTTTTTTTTAGGTGTGAAAATTGCTGACTGCCAATGAAGGATGTCGGTAAAAAATAAAAAATAATACTAATAATATTGCCAATATACAACTGTCCTAGTTGTAATTATCGCATTTATCACTGCAAGTTTAACAATATGGCTATAACATCATCTTTCCTCAGCAGAATATAAAATAGCACTTGATCCAGCACATAGGACATTTAATTGTGCTCCCAATTGGACGTACTAAATTGAGGTCGGGAAACTGTTATGTCTGTGTGGAATGTAGACTAAACAATGCCAATGTTTTTGTTATTTGATTGATGCACTATCCTCTAAAGAATGAAAGAAAAAAAAAAAAAAAACAGTTTGAAGGATACTAAAAGGGTTTGCTGGTGAACCACAACAGCACTGACTCTGGCATCGGGTCCAACCCTGCGAGGTTTAAAAAAAGCGCTAGCATAACCCAACCACAACACGACTCCCCGGTTCTCCTCGTCCCGTTTCGCTCTCTCAAACAGAAACATCTGTACGTCTTACACACTTGCAACCAGTAACGATGTATAAAATTGAGTGTATATTCTTTCCTCCTGCTGTTCCTAACGTTCCACCGATAATCTACGAATGTTGGAGGATTTCAGAACGTTGTTTCAGGTGCTTCTCGGACACGCTTGCCTCGCGGAAACTTCATGTGCATCTGTAAGGAATTATGCGATGACCTACTTTTCTTATTGTGTTTCGTTTTTTTTTCTCAGGCGGAATACGGTGGGTTTGGATTTCTACATTCCTCCGCAGAGGCTGAAGACGGCCGACACGGAGATCCACTACCAGCGAGGGAGAGCTTAGGAGGAGTCCGAATGAAAACATTCGGTCACCATGGACGTGACCGATCAATAGGTTTTTCTCAGCTTTGGTCATATTCAACATCGGAGACCAAAAAAAGTTCCTGGAACCTATTGTGCGAAAATATGTCGATCCCTATTGTGTTCAGAGTATTAGACGTAATCGGATTTCAGCGTCGACCGACACGTGATCGGCTATAAACCTTGACCGATGGATATTGCTCATTTTGGGTAGAAAAACAGTATAGAAAACTACAGGCGTAAATGCAACAAGAATTGCATTCAATTCTGACAGAAATTTAGCTGGCTGATTGTCACTGAAGGAACTGAGCAATGCAGTGAAGGTTGTGCTTTTCGCTGTGGTACGTTTTCTTCATGTCATTAATGAAGTGTTTTTTATTATTATTATTATTATTATTATTATTATTATTATTATTTTATTTCCGCTGTTGGACTGCATTTCGCTCTGGCGCAAAACCATCTCCAGAAGAAATGGGTTATCATGGCATGACGGGTAACCCAGGTAATACAGTGACACTTGTGGATGTTAAATGGGTGATGGACAGTGTCCGAGCTTGCCACAGCCATGGCTGTCCAAGAGAGCAAAATTGGCGTTGCTCTCTGGGTGGATGGGATGGCGTATACCCTATATAGCTGGTAGCAAATAGAATGGGTTTTTAGAAATATAAATAAAATAATAAATAAATAAATAAAATCAGCGATGACACCTTGGATAGCACTTTTGATGCTTTGCCTCCTATTATGCTGGACACAGCTATGGCTGGCATTTGCCGTGTTGCCGTGGAACAGTGACAAAGGGCACCTAGAACATCCTGTCCAATTACTCTGTATAGCAATGTGGTATAAAAACAAGGCATCTACCAAAAGGCATCTGTTTTTAGGGCGTTCAAATGTACAGGTTGTTGCTGTGTGTAAAAACAATGCTGTAAGAAAGGCGCACTATTGTGCTAATGTTAATGGGTATACAAATTTGCACTCAGTACTAAAGAATTTTGAAGGATTTGTTGTCTGGATTTGGGTTGGAGGGAAGAGCTCTGTGATTGGGCAGTGCTTGCATTTCAGTGTGGCACATCTGCAACGTGGTGATGAACGGGAAATGCGATGTAACGAACTGAATGACTTGCATTCACTTCTGACACAAAGTAATTCTTTAAAAAGCTATACCACGCTGATTGTTCAAACCAACAGATGAGCAATGAAATAAAGGCTTTGATAATGAAAATGCATTTTATAGTGCATTTTGTGTTTGTTAGGAAATTTATAAGGAAAGAATAACACCAGCTACGACTTGCTCGTCGGTGTTGCCCAAGTGGTGCATAACTTTGGGACGCATTACTTACTTAAGGCAGTTCAGGGGTCCGGGAGGGGACATCCGGGCGACGCTGGCCCCGTTCACGGAGCTCAGCTGTACCTCAGAGATGTAGAGCGTCACCGAGGAAGACTGCAGCCTCGTCTTTACAACCTCCAGTGGACACGTCAAGATGGCGCCGACTGTGCCCCCACAGCTGGACAGAAAGATGACAACAGTGGAAATTCAATAGTCTGACACTGGCGACTCCTTCCATTGTAAGCTGCTTAATCTGTTAACATGGATCTACAGAAACGATACCACTATGAGTGCGTTAACGTTAACCCATGATCCGTCAGAGGCACTTCCAGAACTCAGCAGGCATTCAAAAGTATTTTGTGTTCCGCATTATTTTCCATAACGCATTTCCTACTGGATGTCCATAAAGAAATACATATGTTGTATAAATTGGCAAAAGGTCTTGGCATCCATTTCTCAAGTAATGCACATGCACATTGCAGTCATGGCCTTGTGCCACTCAGGAACTAGGTCACGAATCAGGTGCGTCAAGTTCATGGCGAGGATTATATGGCCTACACGTGCGTGTTGTGTGCAGGTACAAAGGTTGGAGAAAACAGCGCTACAGTAAACACGTGTACTGAATGCGGTGCCCAAGCAAGCTGCAGTGTACATTTCGTACTCGCAGACCTTCTCAAAAATATGAGATAATGTTTCCAGAACAGGAAAACTAGGAATAAAATCATGTAAAGCCTGAAGTGGAGTATTTTATTATTGTTATTATTATTATACTTTATTACGTGGGGCGTCTGCTGTACAAGCACAAGAAACCGGTAACTTATTAGAAGGAGAGCGTTAATACGAAACTTGTGATTTGAGCTACGGCCGGAACTACTGTCAGAGCTACCGTTCTAGAAAATTGAATCGACATCTTTTGACCAATCAGAGTTGAGAATTCCAGAGTGCGTCATTGATTGAGAATTCATTTGGGTAAATCTTTGACTATTGTTTTTTTTTTTTTATAATGGAAAAAGGCTATATCTCGCAATGTGAAAAAGCTACCAAGACACTTACAACAACATTAAAGGAGCTGAAGGAATATCTGGCATGTAGTGGTCACTTCCTGCGTGTGGTCTGATGAGCCCGAGGTAGAACTTTTTGGGCAAAATTCTAAAAGGTATGTTTGGACGCAAAAACGAGACAGCTTATCACCCAGAGTGAAGCATGGTGGTGGCAGCGTCATGCTATAGAGCTGCTTCTTTTCAGCTGGGACTGGGGGTCTAGGTGCAAGATAGATGAAATCAAGGATAGGTCCATAGGTCTATTTTGGCACAAAACCTCTGTTAGACAGCTGAAGACGGTGTAAAATAAAGGAACGGCTTCAGAAGAAGATCATCGACGTTTTGGAACGGCCCAGTCAGAGCCCAGGTCGAAATCTTATTGAAAATCTGTGGAATTACTTGAAGAGGGCTTCACAGGAGATCTCATCACAATCTGGAGCATTTTTGCAAGGAAAAGTCGAATAAAATCGCCAAATCGAGATGTTCTACATTGGTAGACTCTAAAAAGACTGAGTGCTGGATTACCAGCTGAAGGTGCTTTAACAAAATATTAGTCATGATCAGTTCACAAACAGGTTTGGTTATTTATTATTATTATTATTATTATTATTATTATTATTACATAACAAGGAACACCATGCTGTTCTATCTTGAACCTAATGTGGAAAAACTGGCGTGGTGATTACAACAGCACAGCAGCCTGTGTAGTGCCGGCCCTCTCTACGAGACTATTTTTGCTCCGCCTTTCATAGGCCGACCCACATTATTGTGACCTTCGGCCTACTTTCCTCCAGTGCTGGAGATTACTCGCTCACTTGCTCGCTCGCTGACGGCTGTGTGTGGAAACATGATCGCATACACACAAGCGCGGGGGGCAAAACAAAGCTGCAGAAAAATAAAGTCTGCGCAACCAGTGAATGTCAGAGCTTGACTTTTGAGTTTGCAGGGGCAAGTTTGCAAGAGCTCAGATTGCTGCACTTACTACACATAATGCAGGCTTTAATTCGAAGGAATGCACGCGACTTTGTCGTGCAGGAAAAGCCAAGTGTCCGCCATTCAGTGCTCGAAGGGAAGGAAAATAACTGTGAATGAATCGGAAACGAATCCTCTTGCTCGAAACCCCGTCTCACAAGAAGATAAACAATGAAGAATTACAGCCACTGGGACTGTGCATTAACATTTATTTGACTTTCAGCTGAACCATTCACCTCAAAATCATTTCCAATGCGTTACCCATTACGTCCATTTACTGTGACAAGAATGTAAATGTGGCCAAAGAGTGCAACTTGCATTAGGTTACATTTTTAATACAACTCTGGAAGGTTGTATGGAGTTGAGACTAAAATCCTCCTGAAGGACCTCCTGAGTCCAATAAAGTTGAACCATTTCCCTGCCCTATCACACTGACAACAGGGTTGTTACGGCTAGTCGTGGTGTACGATCACATGGTTACCACACTGTTGACGTTTGTTTTTGTTGTTATTGTTGACCTGTTCATTTACCTGCTCTAGTTCCTTACTCTGAGGGTTCTCATTCCTTTTGTGTCTGGATGGAGGATCTCGAATATCTAGCTTGGACGTCACAACCTGCTTAATTCGGACTGCAACAATCTCCGTTTCCCCTTGCAGTGGACTCGGACTGCCCTGAAAGCCCTTTGGCTGCGTTTAATCCACTAAACACGTTGCTATTTCTGCTTCCGCTCCTAGCATATTCCTAACTTTATCATCATACACGACGGCTATGAAATACACTGACGAACATTGTGTTGCTGACCACAACTAAACCACACTATCTATTTTTGACTAAGCAGCACGAAAGACTGTTGTGCTAGTTCGATTTGACGCTCAGAGTGTCACCTTTCTTCACAACCTCGCTCTCTTTCAGCTTATAACGACGACGTGATGAATACTGACGGAAACGTTGTTCTCGTACAGAACAGTTAAGGGGATTTGTTTCCTTTTGGTTTGTTCTATATACAAGGATGTGAAAAGAGACTTTTGGATGTACAATTTGTAATCATTGTTTTCCTTTAATTTGTTAATCTTGCCTAATCAAATCAGGTAAGTTAAATCCTTAAAGAAATTACCAAAAGATTGAACCCGATCATTTCCTTCCAACATCCAAAGCCTTTACAGGGTCTGTGCGATTTTCATGGTGATATTTGCAAATTGCTTTTCAGTTTTATGGGTTTATATTGTCCTCGCATCGTTTACTGAATTTAGGGTCAGCGAGTCCTCAGAAAACTCCGATAGCCGCCTGACAAGCTGTGCGTGTGCCGTGAAGGTCAGAAAGATCTCTATGCTGTTCGTATTAGGAATAAAACACTTTAAGAGTGCTGTTATAAGCAAATAATCCACGACAGGGTGCTGTAATGAAGCGGAGTTCCTGTTACCTCCCTGAAGTTGATTTTTAAAAAAAATTTTTTATAACAGTACATTCTGAAGTATATTATTTCTCTAATAATTAGGGGGCCAAGCACCAAAAGTGCATAGCCACCTTATTTTGGATTGTATGTTTTCTTCTTCTTATTATTATTATTATTACCTGATATTGTTGTGACAGAAATAATGGAAAAAATTATGCAGCGCAAATTGAACCTAAACATTAAACTTCGCTCCACGCGCATACACAACAATTATTCGGATTACATATATAACATACATACTGTATAAGCTGGGATTGACTGTGGAGTGTCCGGTTTAGTATCCATATACACAGTTCATTTGTTTTGGTAATAACCTTTGCACGTAAACATTGCCAACGTCGGCCAGTTTGTTTCGTCCCTATTATCAATTAATACAGCTGCTCAGGAGCTCAGGAGCAAGATCACAAATGCCCTTCACAATAAAGTCAGAGCCCTCTTGTAGGATTGACACACAGGGTCAAAATAGCCATGTGGAAGTTTAGGGGCGGGTCACTGTCAATGATCTCGCCTCTGATTGGCTGACATAAATGAACGCCATAGATATTACAGGAATAACAGTCCACCTAATTTGCATATTAGCATCCTAGAATTGCGGGTTACATTTATTTATTTTTCTAAAAATCTTTCTATGACATTAATTTCACTATTTTGTTTTTTTTAATTAGTTTTTACTAATAGCCTAGTTTTTCTTTCTGAATGTACAAATACAAAGTCGCGCGAACGCTTCCTTGTATCGATATTCAAGAAACTTCTAGTCACGTCCAATCACGCATACTGTCGCACTACGTGCTTGTACGCTAAACAGACGATAGCAGAACGATAACAGAAGTGGCCTATTTAGTGTTGTGTGTGCGATTTGGAACGCAGCCAAATCTGAGCGCTCTATATTATACAAGACTAACGTTTTCAATATTGTTGGACTGTAAATAACAGGTAACGTTAATGCTACATCTGTGCAACTGAATGAAACTAATGCTAACGCTTGTTACGATGTACAAAACATATTTTAAATGTATTTATTTATCTATATATATATATAGTTAGGGATAAATATAAACAGCGGTTGCTAGTGATGTTATTAGCTTAGGTTATAACAACTAGCTAGCTGTCTCGGCTAGCTTCTTAGCCCAGGCCTGGATGGATTCGGCACCGAGGCGTGTCGTGATCAGAAATGAATTAAAGAGCAACTAAACACGTATTATGCTAGCTAACTAGCTTAATACTATGAGTAATCAGCGACTCACCCTCCAGCAAACAGATGAACCAGTGTGTCCCTCTGACTCATCCTTTAGCATTCTCTTCTCTTCACTCGGGTTAAACTGCAAGCTCGGTGATCAGGTGAATGAGCCCACCCCAAAAAAGCCTATTTTTTATTTGCTTTTTTTTTTTATTCCAGCCAGCAAGGCATGCAAGAAAAAAAAAACAACAATCCTAAATTTCAGCCCAAATGCTCGTCTGAAAGGATCAATAGCAACTATCAGATTAGAATTAGACAGTGTATAGGCTGTTTTGGGGGCAAATAAAGCTTCTTAAGAACCAGAATGCTGGTTATTAAATACAAAAGGTACTGTATTCCCTGGCATTTCTGTTCATTTGGCATTAATGTCACCGCATCTCGTCCCCAGAGCCGCCGCGCCGCAGCTGCCGAGCGAAATGAGACGGACAGCCGAGTCTCTATTTACAGTCGAATCAGAAGCCGCGACAACAGACGCCGCGATTGGTCGAGTCCTCTGAGTGACATCACGTCGTCTCCGCCCCCACTTATCATGCACCCTTCACGTGATCTCGTCATTGATGAATTGAGAGGAGGCTGCGTGATTGTGATTGTCCAAAGTCTGTTTAAATCAAACATCCCAGCTCTTGTGTTTCTTAGCTAATGTTCTAAATGAATGTATTATTAGTTATTACTTCATGTAATTATATATAATAATATATATTTTTTTACGTTTCTAACTTTTATAGTTTTCCCTGATAGGATCTCTCTAGAATTTTCCTAAATTGTTCATCTCAAATACACCCTCAAATCAAATATTTGATACAGAAAATCTCATGTTAAAATCTCAAAGTTCTCTCTGTATAGTAAATAGCGAATGACTGAGTGAGTGTACAGCTTCAGTCACTGTCTTGACCTGCCAACTAGCTGCCTAATGGTTTCAGCCTAAGACCTCATAGCTTTCTTTTCATAGGCATGACTGGTAACCCTAAATTACACTGGCCAAGAAACCTTCTGTGTCATAGTCTAAAATGTAACTGATTTGACAACAGACTGATTTAGCAGCTGATGTGGTTATCTGTCTATCTACCATTACTAAGCATTGGTAGATCTTTATACATCCCATAGACTGTCGACAGAAATGTACACATCCCATAGGCAGTTGATAGAGCTGTATTCATCCCATAGACATCCCGTACATCCCATAGATGGTCGATAAAGCCGAATACATGCCATAGACAGTTAATATACCCAAATATTGTATTGCATACCATAAACAGTCACCAGAGCCATGTACGTCACATAGACAGTCAGTAGAGCCATATGCAACCCAGGGAAAAGAGTCACATACATCCCATAGATGGTTGATAGAGCTGTATACATGCCATAGACAGTCAACAGAGCCATATAAATCCTATAAACAGTCACCAGAACCATATTCATCCCATAAGCGGTCAGTAGAGCCATATACATCCTTTAGATGGTCAATAGAGCTGTATACAAGCCATAGACAGTGAATAGAGCCATATACTGTACATCCCATAAACAGTTACCAGAGCCATATTCATCCCATAAGCAGTCAATAGAGCCATATACATCCCACAGACTATTGATAGAGCTGTATACATGTCATAGACAGTCACAAGAGCCATATATATGCCACCGACGGTCAACAGAGCCATGCCCATGCCAGAGATGGCTGATAGAGCAGTATACGTTCAATGATTGTCAACAGAACTGTAAACATGCCATATACATCCCATAGACCATTTATAGAGCAATATAAATCCTATAAACAGTCAGAGCCTCATTCATCATTATATATGGTTGATAAAGCCATATACATTTACATTTACATTACAGCATTTAGCAGACGCTCTTATCCAGAGCGACGTCCAAGAGTGTACATATACATCCCATACACGATTGATAGAACTGTATACGTGCCATATATGGTCGATAGCGCTGTGTACATGCCACAGACAGTTGATAGAACCATATACAGTGGGTATAGAAAAGGATCACCCCCTTTAAAATAATCACATTTTGTTGCTTTTCGGCCTGAAATGAAGATGGACACAGTTTTTGTTTTATCCAGCTGTATTTACTCTGCAACTTATAACATCCAAGTGAAAGATAAAACAGCAACATGTCAGAAAAAAACAAAAACAAAACAGAATTACTGAGTTGGAAAAAGGATCACCCCCCTTCTAAATTTATTTGTAAACTCAATCAGGTGTAGCTAATCACCTTCTCAATGGCACACAAAGCCATTTGACTTCAACTGTGATCAGTTGTGGTCATTTTGATTAGCTCAGCATGAAAAGAGCTTTCCTGGAGCATTTTTCAGTCCTTGGTAGTGCAACTGAAGCAAACAATCAACTATGGGTGTCAAGGCACTGTCAAAAGATCTCGGGGATAAAGTCGTGGACAGGCACAAGTCAGGAGATGGATACAAAAAAAATTCAAAGGCTTTATCAATGCCTTGAAGCACAGTGAAGTCTATTATTAAGAAATGGAAGGTATTTGGTACAACACAGACCCTCCCTGGATCAGGACGTTGCTCCAAACTGGATGAAAGGGCCAGGAGGAAACTGGTCAGAGAGGCTACCAAGAGGCCTACAGCAACTCTGAAGCAGTTGCAGGAATTTCTGGCAAAGAGTGGTCATTGTGTGCATGTGACAACAATATCACAAATTCTCCACAAATGTGGCTTGTATGGGAGGTTTGCAAGAAAAACGCCACCCACAACTGAGCTTTGTCAAAACGCACCTTGAAGATTCTGAGGCCACATGGAAAAAGGTGTTATGGTCAGATTAGACTAAAATTGAATTATTTGGCCTCAACACCAAACGATATGTCTGGCGGAAATCCAATACAGCTCACCATCCAAATAACACCATTCCCACAGTAAAGCATGGAGGTGGTAATATCCTGTTATGGGGGTGTTTCTCTGCAGCAGGGACTGAAGCACTTGTCAGGATAGAAGGAAAAATGGATGGGGCAAAATACCGTCAAATTCTTGAGGAAAATCTGCCGCCCTCTGCCAGAAAGTTGTCAATGGGAAGGTTTACCTTCCAACATGACAATGACTCGAAGCACACAGCAAAACTGACCACACAGTGGTTGAAGGAGAAAAAGGTGAATGTCCTTGCATGGCCTAGTCAGAGCCCAGACTTAAACCCCATTGAAAATTTGTGGAATGACTTGAAGACTGCAGTCCACAAACGGTCACCATCAAATTTAACTGAACTTGAGCAGTTCTGCAAAGAAGAGTGGACAAATATTGCAAAGTCTAGATGTACAAAGTTAGTAGAGACATATCCCAACAGACTAAAGACTGTAATTAAAGCAAAAGGTGGTTCATCAAAATGGGGGGGTGATCCTTTTTCCCACCTCAGTGATTCTGTTTTTTAATTTAAAAAAAAAAATTTCTGACATGTTGGTGTTACATCTTTCACTTGGATGTTATAAGTTGCACTGAGTAAATACAGCTGGATAAAACAAAAACTGTGTCTGTCTTCATTTCAGGCTGAAAAGCAACAAAATGTGATTGTTTTAAGGGGGGTGATTCTTTTCTATACCCACTGTACAGCACATAGATAGTTGATAGAGCCGTATGCATACTATAGATGAGCTAGACAGCCATATATATCCCATAGATGGATTATAGAGCCATATACTTCACATAGACAGTTGTGAGAGCTGTATACATCCCATAGACTGTTGATAACTAATGGCTATTAAATTCCCATTACCAACCTAGCCATCATAAGACTACTTAAACACGGTCAAATAATTATTTTTTGCAAATTTTCATTTAAAGTCTTCTTTGCTTTGTCTGTGAAACTGAATCTGAAAACAACTACTATTTTGTACAATACAAAACAATAGCCTATTGTATTGGGTGCCTTCAGTTTGGTTACCAAAAAAAGTATAATTTTTGCTTTACATTGTTCTCAATTTGTGCATATTTGATCATTTTATTACATGATATCTTGATGAGGTTGTGGTATGACGTTCATATGCTTCTAAATTTATATATAGCCAGTGTAAATGTGGCGTCTTAGTCTTGCTCTGCCTCTTGCAGCCCATGTTTGTAAAGTATAAGGCTGAATCCTGAGAATTATATACAGTACGTATAAGTGCAAACTTTTAAAAATACATTCTAATCTATTACCTCATCTCAGTTTTTCTCTACCGGAGAGGTATAATTTTAGAGCCTAATACGAACTCCGTGTGACAGTGCCTTCCTCAGCTGACAATGGTTACAGCATTCCTCGTGGAAAAATCAGCTTTTCTAATCCAATATCTGAATAAAATGCACACGTTTCACAATTAAACCCACAGTTTAAGAAGCCGATATCATGTGTGGCTTAATCTGATTTCTCAAACTTAATGAAGATAGAAGCGGCCTAATCTAAGAACAAAGATGCCATGCGAGGTTGGACTAAGATGAGTGCCACTTCTTCTAGTATGTCCATACCAAACTTTAAAACAGTGGTTCTCAAAAAAACTAATAATAAAATTTTTAATAAAACTAATAATAAAAGCTAAATACCCTCTATTCAATGTGTTTCATCCCAGCATTAAAGCATAAGAATAGAGTTATATAACATAATAGTGACAACTAATTCAAAGAGTTGCAAGCAAGCTTCAAAGTTTGAAGTTAGCGCTCTGGATTGCCCACATTTCAATTTAAAAATAGAAACTAAGCTATTGCACTGTAAATAATTCTGTTCCGGTGGGGAAATATTTATTTATTGTAACGTCCCATTGTCTAGCATAGTACTTTATCAAGGCTTTTGAAGTGACCCAGTGACAGAAACTGTAAGCGAGCAAATCGATGGTCAATGTTTGACTGTTTGTCATAGATAAGAAGTCCAAAAATAGGTGATCCGTGGGTCAGTCCCAGTCCCTCAAAACAATAATTCAGTTCATAGTCTTATACGACTGACCAGGATGTTCAGACACATAAAGGTGTGCATTGTTGGATAAACAATAAGCCAGTCAGCTGCTTAAAATCCTATAAACACGCAAAATTCGGCTCATACTGATTCATTACAAATGAGGTTTCGCTGTCCTGTTTTTATTTTTAAAATAAAATAAAAAAATCAACCATCGCACCTTTAATGCACTCATTCTAAAATGTTTCCATAGTAACAGCTCATTCACAGGTTCTTCTTGTTGGATATATAATATACCATTATACAGTGGTGCTTGAAAGGTGAAATTAGAGTCAGGTGTTTTCAGTCAGTGGGATGACAATCAGGTGTGAGTGAGTGCCTTGTTTTATTTAAAGAACAGAGACCTAGCAAAGTCTGATCTTTTTTGTGGACTTGTATCATGGCATGAACAGGACTCAAAAAAGGAGATTTTTGAGGACTTCAGAAAAAGAGTTGTTGATGCTCATCAGGCTGGAAACGGTTACAAAACCATCTCTAAAGAGTTTGGACTCCACCGATCCACAGTCAGACAGATTGTGTACAAATGGAGGAAATTCAAGACCATTGTTACCCTCCCCAGGAGTGGTCGACCAACAAAGATCAGTCCAAGAGCAAGACGTCTGCGAGGTCACAAAGGAACCCAGGGTAACTTCTAAGCAACTAAAGGCCTCTCTCACATTGGCTAATTTTAATGTTCATGAGTCCACCATCAGGAGAACACTGAACAATGGTGTGCAAGGCAGGGTTGCAAGGAGAAAACCACTGCCCTCCTAAAAGAACATTGCTGCCATTTAGCTGCAGTTTGCTAAAGATCACGTGGACAAGCCAGAAAAATGGGGGAAAAATGTTTTGTGGATGAATGAGACCAAAATGGAACTTTTTGGTTTAAATGAGAAGCGTTATGTTTAGAGAAAGGAAAACACTGCATTCCAGCATAAGAACCTTATCCCATCTGTGAAACACGGTGGTGGTAGTATTGTGGTTTGGGCCTGTTTTGCTGCATCTGGGCCTGGACGGCTTGCCACCATTGATGGAACAATGAATTCTGAACTATACCAGTGAATTCTAAAGGAAAATGTCAGGACATCTGTCCTTGATCTGAATCTCAAGAGCAAGTGGGGCATGCAGCAAGACAACGACCCTAAGCACACAAGTCATTCTACAAAAGAATGGTTAAAGAAAAATAAAGTTAATGTTCTGGAATGGCCAAGTCAATGTCCTGACCTTAACCCAATAGAAATGTTGTGGAAGGACCTGAAGCTAGAAGTTCATGTGAGGAAACATCCCAGAGTTGAAGCTGTTCTGTACAGAGGAATGGGCTAAAATTCCTCCATAGAAAATTGTAAAAGGGTTCACAAACTTTCAAGCATCACTGTACATAATCTAACACTAATAATAATTGGCTCAAGAAAAGTGTTGTTATTTAACAAAGAAAAATGTATATTAATCACTGATACAGTGAAATTTTCTGTAAGGAGGTGTTTATTTATTTAACATTTATGGAAGGAGTCTCCAGTGTCAGTGCTTTGTATTGTAACAGTCAGGTGTGAAGCTGCACTTTTAAGTTTTCCGCAACTGTTACAATACCAGACGGAGGGAGGCAGGATGCATGCGTAGGGGAAATAGTCAGTTTATTAGGGATATTCGAAAGTAAAGGAACATATACCAAATGGGGGGAAGGGCAACGCACCGACAGGGTCAAAAAAGGCAAACAGGCAAACAATAATCCAAAGAATGTTCAGGCATAAATCCACAAACACGGCAATAATCCAGAGGGTAGCGAGACATAAATCCACAGTGTAGCGAGGCGGTAATCCAACAGATATCGAGGCAAGAGTCCACGGTTCAGGAAACACGAGGTGAGTGCACACAGAGGCACGTACGTCCATACATTTAATTTAATTCACAATATATACTATCTAATACTCCGAGAAGACGCGGACAAAAGAAACGGTTTAAATAATAAAACTTAAACAAGAGCTAACACAAACCACCTGAAACTCATAATGATACAATAAACGAAAAACAAATGAATGAACATGGACGGATACATGACACGAACCAAAACAAACAGACCAATGAGGAAACGGGGGCAGAGACATGACGTAAACCAAAAACAAATGAGCACATGTGGAAGTAAACAAAACTAGAGTCTAAGAATGCACAGTCCAGAGAGTTTTTGTGAATGAAGCGTGGAATGCGGAAGTGCGCTACTCGCTAGCCCCTGCTAGCAGCGTAGCGAGAGGGAGACTCTAACAGCAACGGGAAAGTCACGGATGTCTTGATAAATCAACTGTTTATTGTTAATATTACGTGAGTGTTGTCTCACAGAAGTTATTAAACAGATAAAACGTATGTTTCATTTTTGTTTTTAATAAAAAAATAAATTGGAATTGTTGGCAAAATGTTGTGGTATAAAAGCGATAATAGACTTCCAAGGTGCTGAGTATGAAGCTTGTGGGAAGGGTTGCCATTTTTCACAAAAATTCCTGGCAAAACCCAAAGTACAATGTAAAAAACACATAAACAGCCTTGAAACTAGCCGTTAAAAGTTCAGGAATTGGACACGGAAGACTCATTTTGTCTTCTTTTTCTCACTTTTGAACGGGAAGCAGGTTAACAGTGGTGTGGGTGCATTTCTATTGGATTTACCTGATTTTATTTATTTTTTACAGAGACACCACCCTATACTGTATATCCCAAGCAGACCATGTGCTCTAGGGGCATATCTCTTTTGGAGTGTTTCGTCATTCTTAAATTAACCTTCTCCATTATCATTATTAAAAGAACCTCTTTTTACAGAAAGTGATACAGGCGTTATAATTTAAAAACGAAGCCCAACGGACCCCATTTTGACTCACAGCAGCACTGTGTCCAAGCTTCGTAGTACATTCTGATTGCTGGTTTAGCAAACATTTCTGGTCTTTTTTAGAATGTAACAAAGTGAAAAACTGAAGTACATCTGATCAGATATTACTCGATGGCTACTGTAGTGAAGAATAAACAACAGTTACTTGATTTGGGAAAGACATGGTTGTTGTCACATTAGATAGAAAGCTGAAGACTTTATGGGTAAAAAGTTCTGCAAATTTTTGTTTGTTGTTATGATTTCTACACGAAATATAAGTACTTTCTCCAGCAGCAGTGTTGTCCAGTGTTTTTGTATATGCCACACCCACTTCTGGTTCGAATACCAAAATTTACAGATATAGGTAGTGCCATTATGTTGCACACCTACAAAATAGCAAAATAGCCAACCAGAGTATTAGCCAGATTCATATCCCATGACCAACTCCCGGCTGAACCTTGTGTTCCTAACACGAAGCACATTTTATTACGAGCTCATATGACTTAAATTCACAAACCGCTGCTGTCTTGTCCAACATTTTAGGCTGAACAGCTGCTCTGTTTTCACGTGCTTCATGAGACAGACATTCTGTCAGTCATTAAGAATGGACACTGTAGCACTGGTGCATTTAAAAAAAAAAAAAAAAAAAAAAAAAAAAAACTCAGCTGTGAATGATTTCATTTAGTTTCCTTCAGCATTAAGACATTGTAGCAAAGGTAACGTGTTTTTGCTCTACTGGTTATCGTTATGTTATGTATCAGACATCACATGCAATAGAAATGAGTCATGTTATATGAGGTTGCTCGTGTACTTTGATCAGCAATAGATCGATCAATAGAACAACAGGAAATGACTCAGTGGATTCGGTATCATTCTAGCCTGTCAAGTCCATGTCCAGTAATTCCAGAAGATTCTCCAATTGTGATAGTTACTGTTTACTCAACAGGTTGATGACTATCCGCTCTAACGTGCATTTGATTAAGGAGCTTGAGTTGAAGGATCAGGAGTCTCCTGATATTTTCATAGTGACATATGATTTAGAGTTCTCGATTCTATTCCATGAATTATTGTAGATTTCACTTTGTACTGAAATTTAGTGCACATAGAAATAACCGTCTGGCTGACAGAACTTCTCATCGGCCACTCATCGATTTCGCGTGAATATTCCAGTCACAAATGTGGTAGACAACACGGTGAAAAAAACAAGCAAGCTGTTAGTGACACTGATGTTATGCTAATAATTTAGAGTTTTAATCAGTTTCCTTTGCAGCTACAGGGTGCACAACGATAACGTTGCTGTATATTATCAGTTTAATTAAAATTCACAGCATACGAGAAGTGATTTCAGTTAATTCTTTATGGATTTTACGTTTACAACAGGATGGACGGGGTCAAGTTTTGGCTTGATCTCCTGATGAAAAACACTTAAGAAACCATTTTGGTGTGAATTGGCTTTAATGCGCATTGAGACAGAACTGGTCAAGTAAAAAACTGGTCAAGTAAAAAAGAAATTTTTTATAAATAAATAAATATTTTTTTTTATTTTTATTATATTATGATAATCAAAACTTTAGAATTGTATTCTGTGCTACAGTATGATAAGTACGGCAAATTCAAACAGTCAAAATGGCCGCTAAGAGCATTATGAAATTCCTTCGATTCATGTTTTATGAGTCCAATCCTTGACTATACCTGAGCACATTTAAGTGAATTACTAATCATTAAATGTATACGTATATGTCAACTGAATTCCACTAAAGCTACATCTGGCGTACTTACTATCTGGGAAACAGCATGCGAAATAATAATAATTGTTATTACTATAAGCTAATAGATAGATAAAGAGTACTTTATTGATCCCCAAGAGGAAATTTTGAGATATTAGCGTAAACCAATGGTCACCAACCCTGTTCCTGGGGATCTATCTTCCTGAAGACTTTAGCTCCAACTGTAATCGTGCCCACCTAGCCATCCAATCATTGCCTGAAGAAGTTCTTGATCAACTAAAACAGGTGTGTTAGATTTTGGTTGTTGATGAAGGAAAAGGGTTGGTGACCACTGGCTTAAACAATGACATATTATCTTGAAATAATGTGATATTAGGTCACAATAAGGACATGACTTCAGGGCACAGGGCTTCCTACATTAGTTTTTTGGTGAAGTAGCCTATTTACATTGCAACAAGGTTATAGGTTGTAACAAGGCCTCAGCACAAAGTGGGTTGGAAAATATACTGGAATTTGAATGTTACACTCCTCATTCCACTGCTGTCAGCAAAGATGCTTTCATTTCTGACCACAAAAATAGCAACTAAGAGAAAAAAATGTCTCACACCTGAGAGAAATTAGCAATATATTGGCATTACACCAGCAAATTCCTCTTGTGCTGGTACTAAAGTAGAGACTTACGTTGTGTTGGTAAAAATGACATTTTTTCATCTTCTTCACTTTGTCCTAAGGGTATGCAGAACTTTTACACTCAACATTAATTCATATTTCACACTCCTTTTTTTTAATACCATTAAACATATTCACCTTCTTCAAATTCCCTTCCTTCATTGCTTTTCTGCACCATGACCGTGATGGTCAATTGTGTGGAATTGGTATCACTCTGAATGTTCATTGTAGCTTCTCTACATTTGAGCCAGGAATAATTGAAAAAGGCAGCTTAATCTGCCGTGAAATTATGCACCTCAGTAAGAAAGGCATTTTCAGATCTGATTTAAAAATCTCATTTCAAACTCGGCTCCATTTAAGCCTCTTTTATCAGATGGGTGCTTTTAGGCTAAGTTTGCAGTGCCTTTCTTTTTCATTAGCATAATGTCTGGTTGGTATAATTAAGTAAGGCAGACTGTGCTTTTCATTATGCTATGAATGTTAGGATTTATAAAAAAAAAAAATGTTTTGAGAACTTTATACAACATGCAGAGTTGTCCAAAAATCCATAATCCAATAAAACAGATGCAAACAGAGAGCAGGGTCAAAACCAGGAAGCAAACTGGTAGAACAAACAGAAACCACTTCCATTCCAAGCAAGAGAAATCCAAAAACAGGGTAATAATGCATGAGACCCACAGGCAGTGAGAAATACAGGGTCATAATCGCAGCTGGTTGAAAGTCAAGGAGAGAAAAGCCAAGTTATTGAAATAACTGTGTTTTCATGAACCCCGGATAACCGCCACAGGTGGTGAGAATCATTGATACATTCTTGTGCATGTCATGGCATACCAAGACCTTCCAACAAAGTCATGTGATGTATTATGATGTATTTGCGATAAAGCTTTCCCTGGAACCTCATGGAGTTCTTTCCATGTTGGCACTGGTTCTGAATGACAAGGAACCCTGAACTACACTAACATGCAAGCCTAGGATCTATTTGACCCGACTGCTAACTGTCACGGGCAGTGAGATATTGTCACTGTATAATGTATGCTACAATGTCTCACAGGAACCGTACACACCTTAGGACTACCTGGAAAGGTGTTCAAAGACAACTGCCACTGGTAGGGCAATGTCAACCTTGTAGAACCTGGAGAAACTACACATTGACAGACACCAAGGTGGCAGCAGTGCAACTCCTAATGCCCATGAACCTTTGGCATGTCATGATAGGGGCTGGGCATGAAGGTCTCCCAGTCTTTCTGATGAAGTATTTCCTAGCAGAAAGGCAGTTTTCAGACACACCTAGGCTAGTTAGGAGGGACCTTCAAGGACTTCAGCACAATTGAATCCCTCACTGTGCTCTTGGATTATCATGGTAGATGGAGGTGCCACGCCCCTTTCAAAAATGTCATAATACGTTTATAGCCCCAAGAGAGATGCCATCAACAGTGTTGTGGTGCACTGTGATGGCTGGCACATACAGGTGCATCTTTAAAAAAATGAGAATATCATGGAAAAGTTCATTTTTTTCCGTAATTTAATTCAAAAAGTGGAACTTTCATATATTCTAGATTCATTACACGTAAAGTGAAATATTTCAAGTGCCTTTTTTTGTTTTAATCTTGATGATTACGGCTTACAGCTCATGGAAATGAGATACTGGAAAAATCCAGTATCTCAAAAATTTTATAATAAAGAATTTATAATACAGCAATGTTGACCCGAGAAGACTCTAATCGGCTAATTAACTCAAAACATCTTTTTACTCAAAACACCGTTGCTCAGTGGTCCAAAGTCCTCTTTTCAGATGAAAGTAAATTTAGCATTTTATTTTGAAATCAAGGTCCCAGAGTCTGAAGGAAGAGTAGAGAGGCACAGAATCCAAGTTGCTTGAAGTCTAGTGTGAAGTTTCCACAGTCAGTGATGATTTGGGGTGCCATGTCATCTTCTGGTGTTGGTCCACTGTGTCAAGAGTCAATGCAGCTGTCTACCAGGAGATTTTAGAGCACTTCATGCTTCCATCTGCTGACAAGCTTTATGGCTTTGCTGATTTCCTTTTCCAGCAGCACTTGGTACCTGCCCACAGTGCCAAAACTACTAGTAACTGGTTTGCTGACCATGGTATTACTGTGCTTGATTGGCCAGCCAACTCGCCTGACCTGAACCTATTGTAACCTATTGTTAAGAGGAAGATGAGAGACACCAGACCCAACAATACAGACGAGCTGAAGGCCGCTATCAAAGCAACCTGGGCTTCCATAACACCTCAGCAGTGCCACAGGCCAACTGCCTCCATGCCACGACACATTGATGCAGTAATTCGTGCAAAAGGAGCCCCGAGTGCATAAATTAACATACTTTTCAGAAGTTCGACATTTCTGTATTATAAATTCTTTATTCTAATATTTTGAGATACTGGATTTTTGATTTCCATGAGCTGTAAGCTGTAATAATCAAGATTAAAACAAAAGGCTTGCAATATTTCACTTTATGTGTAATGAATCTAGAACATATGAAAGTTACACTTTTTGAATTAAATTACGGAAAAAAATGAACTTTTCCATGATATTCTAATTTTTTTGAGATGCATCTGTACTGTATACCTTTAGCTTATATAAGGACTTGCCACCATTGCAGAACAGCTTTTACCTAAGGGCATACAAGGCCAGTGTACCAGTGCAAAAGTGTACCCCTATCATTCATAATGCCTTGCATCTCCATCAAGCAAAAACCATGTGCCCCTCTCACTGAGACAATGAGACATATATTTGTGGTGTTTGGGGTTCATCCATTAAAATCTAATTAAATATGCACCCCATGCACCTTCCCAAGTATGTATGTACCGTTTATGGTACCCTAGTGACAAGAAAAAAAATGATAGTGGCATTAAGGAGAGGCTCAAATATAGAACTTTGATTAGGATTTTCTGTCCTTGGATGTTGACCTTACAAAGCCTCTGTGTTCTGGGGCAAGGGGAACATGAAAATTGGCATCACACTGGTCCATCGATTGTGAGCTAATCTTGTCATTGCACAGCATGGACTAAGTCTGATAACCATATCATACAGAAAGGGAGTAGTAGTCAGTTCAGCCCTCTTAAAATTTAGAATTGGACAGAAACCACTGTATTTATTCTGAGGAAGGAAATTAGTTGAGTAGAATACTTTTTGAACTGTGGGGTCTACCTTTTCGATCAGGCCTCTGTCGAAAAGAGAACACATTTATTGGATTAGAGCAAGAACCTTGTTGGGGGTCTGATTTTGACAAGTCTCTGAGCCCTGAGAAGGTTGGGTACTGGAAGCAGAACTGGAGTTTGTATTCCTGTAAAATTGTCAAGACCCAGTGATCTAATGTAGTGCCCAGTGGGAGATGTGTTAGGCTGTAAAGTGTCCTGTCCGTCCAGCCCCTGCCCTTCAACTAAAAAATGGAAATTTGTGACATTGTACTGACACTGTCAAGTACTTTTTTTTATTTAACAGCAGGCCTCAAACCCTGCCTTCAGTTCCAGCCTTCAACTCAGTTTTGTTTATCTAGGCTTAGGGGCTAGAAAGTGGCTGTAAGTAAACAAATGTCACATTGAGTGTACAGTCTGGTGAATGTAATGTGCCAGAAGCTATGATGTATGATGATGCTGAAAGGTGTCTGGATGCAATGTCAGCTATTAGACGAGTAAACATTTAGCATTTTTAAGTAAAAAATATTGTAATTATAATATTAACTGTGCCAAGTAGGCAGGAGAATAATTACTACTATGTGGTCTGACTCTCAAGACCACATAAATCTTTATCTAGGGCAAAGTCTTAATACTTAGTTCAGCCTTGGGTCTCATTGGTTCAGCCTTGGATCACACACTCAGTCTTGGCTTATGGTTTCAGATAAGATTGCAATCTCCATCCTAGCTCTCACCAATTTAATAATTTTCAAAAATATTTTTGGCTGTTCATGTATGTCTCTCAGGGGCTTGGTCATGGTCAGCATCTGGATATTGAGGAGACATGGTCTGGATTTTGTGGGACCAGTTTTGGTCTTGATCACAATCTTGAGTGAACTAGTCCTGGTCTGGATCTTGATCTAGTGGAACTAGTCCAGGACTGCATTTTGAGGCACCTAGACTTTGATTTGATCAAAGTCCATGAGAACTCGTTTGGGTCTTGGTCTAAATTTTGAAGGAACTTGAATTGATCGGATCTTGATTTTGCGGGAACTAGAAGTGGTCTGGATCTTGAGTGAACTGTCTTGGTCTAGATCTTCAGAAAAGTAGTCTTGGTCTAGATCCAGATCTTGAAAGAACTAGTCTTGGTTTGCATCTTGAGAAAACTAGTCTTGGTTTGATTTTTTTGAAGGAACTTGACTTGATTTGTATCTTTTGAGGGAACTGGTCTTGATTTAGGTCTTTAGGGTAGGTTAGGGTGGGACTGGTCTTGATTAAACTCATCATGATAGTGATGAACATACCATTATATTGAATTATATTAATGGTTTCCATTACTTATCTCTTTTCTTTAGCCACGAGAACCCACAACCCATATTTATTGATTTCTTATTGCATGGCTTATTTTTTTTTATTAATTGTATTAACTGTAAGGACCCGATGGGTGTATTGTATATATGCTGTATTAAGGATACAAATACTCCAGCTATATAGAAATCTGAAAACATTAGATCACTATTACTTTTGTACACTGATGACTTGCCATCTTCCTCCACCACTTGATGGCGCCATTAGACCAATTATTTTCTTGCTGCAGGAGGCAAAAAAACCAAAAAAAACAAAACAAAAAAAAACCCACATCAGGATAAATAAATGTCTTAGTGTTATAATGCTTCAGTTCAGTTTGACTCCTGAATCACAAAAAGCATTTGTGGTCTAAATGTATTGGCTTGTGACCGAAGCAGACAAGAAGCAGTGTGTTGAGTTATAAAATGATAGGAGTGTGTTGAGTTATGTTATGATATCTCTGTCATGGCATCAGATATGCTGATAAAATTGTTTTTAACATCTGAATCAGTTGAATCAACTGATTCATACAAAAGTGCATAGTTAATACTAAAGTAATCTTTCTCTCACCTCAGTCCCGATGTCCTTATCTGATTTTCTTTGTTGTTGCTAACTGTTATGTAGCAATATATGGGGTGTGTGTGTGTGTGTGTGTGTGTGTGTGTGTGTGTGTGTGTGTGTGTGTGTTTATGAGGTGGGTGATCTTCAAAGAGCTGTGCATGCTTATGTGAGGTGACTGCAGATGGATGCAAGACCCTTTTTGGTTCCTCCTCCCGTCCGGGCTCCATCTCCATTTTCTTCTCGTCTCCTCTCCCTCCTCTCACTTTTTCCTTCTTTCCCACTCATTCTTGGTCCTCAGTAAAGTGGGTCAGACATGGTTCTCTCAGATCTCAGCAGCTCAGTGGGTAGTAACCCCCCCCCCCCGTAACTGGAAGAGAGCAGGCTTTCCGCAGCAGGAGGAGGAAGAGCACGCTAAAGCACTATGAAGTTGTCTACTCCCACTTCTCCCTGTTGTTCACCAAATACAGAACTTTTCTATAAACACAAGTCACAATCAAGGCAAAACCATATTAACATGTACTCACAATTGCAATTCTTTTTGAATGGGGTTCCTATGAGGGATGGGATTAGCGGGTTTAGGGAATACAATTCGATTCCTACAAATTTGGGCTTTGTTCATCGACTGGAATGTAATTTCTGTGTGAGTGCTTACTATTCAACATGTTTGTTGATGCAGTGGCACCATCGCAGTGGTTCTCTAGCATGAAGTCCTCCTCTTAGTGCTCAACACATTTTCCAACACAATAAGTGCTGTTCTCATGTCTTTGCTGTTCTCAAGTCCTCGATTAAATAAATTTCACTGCAAAGTCGACTCATCGATTGTGTCAATCGATCTTTGTTTTCCTTATTACTTCCTAGTTCTGACCAGTGCTCATGTTTACACTGATTAAATATGGACTATCATAGTTTAATGTTGTCTGTCTGTGATTTTGCCGTGAATTATGACTATGATAGTTGAATTTCCCCAACTAAACACATCACTGATTTTACGCACGTGAATTCCAGGGGGGTACACAAGTCAGAGCCAGGGGGTCCATTATTTCTTTACATACGGACATAAGTGGCGGAAATCACAATGAAGCCTATCTGATTTATTATTGAGTTTGATACGATAAATCTGTGCTCAGGGGGACAACAGTTAAAGGGGTCCCTGGCTGGTAAAACAAAGTTTGCACTGCAGTATATCATTTATCTGTGGTTATAGCAAATGTTTCGCAAGACAGCTTAAATATCTTACAGAGATTATAAAGCAGTAAAGAATGTTTTGGTGTGTCTTTTCCCGTTAACTGCGATCTGAAGCAGAGAGAAACAAAGACGCGGACCGTCAGTGAAGAACGTAAATCGGAACAGAGCTCTTATTATTTGCTGTGTGTAACATAAAGGGCTATAGTTTAACTTTGAAAAATAAACCTCACAATTGAGTAACAAACATAGAAATGTTAACAGCAGGTCCATTGCTTTAAGGCAGCTTCTAAACATTGTTAGGTTGTGTGCATTGGCTTGGAAAATGGAATGAGGAATGTTTTTTCGTGATGAAGAGAATGACAAGAATTACAAATGTTCAACTAGTATTTGTGTAAAACATCAAAGTGATACCACTCCCATATTGTACAGAATAAATATACAGTATGAGCCCCCCCCAGCCCCAGGCTGTTATTTTGGCTTTAATTTAGGCCAAAGAGCCAAGCGTCAGTTCCTGATTCAGAAAATATCCTCGCTTGCTTTAGTTGGCACTTTTGATTCGACTCTACTGGGAATCATCCTAGGATTGTTTGTGTGTGCACTGTCAACAATTGCTGTAATTGTATAGCAAAGTTTACAATAACATCCCATATTGTGCATTTGCAACAGATTATGGTAATAATGTGATGCATCATGAGATGTTTGAGTCGTTTCCAGGAAATGAAAGGAATCTGGCATTTCAGGGAGAATTGTGGGATTCAAATGTGCTTAAAGCTCACTGTAAGTTGTAAACAGACAATGTAACGGTTACTTCTTTCTCTTCTTTCTTTCTCCTGATTGATCGCATCATTGAACCCATCATTCTTAATAAATGTGCCATCAGCTTGAACTTCTGTGACTGCTACAGCCAAGCACTTCCTGAATAGTTTATTTCAATACAATTTTATTTGTATAGCATTTTTTAACAATAGACACTGCCACAAAGCAGCTTTATTGAAATCCAGATATAGATTTAGATCCTAATGAGATGTGACAGTGGCAAGGAAAATCATCTCCCTGAGATGACATGAGGAAGAACCCTTGACAGAAACCAGACTCAAAAAGGAAACCCATCTTCTTCTGGATGATACCATATAGTGGGATTATAAATCATCTGCTAAACAAATGCACATGGTTCAATGATCATCAGGATGTGTGGCCACACTACAGCCGTGGCCAAAAGTTTTGAGAATGACACAAATATTATTTTTCACAAAGTCTACTGCTTCAGTTTTTATGATGGCAATTTGCATATACTCCAGAATGTTATGAAGAGTGATCAGATGAATTGCAATTAATTTCAAAGTCCCTCTTTTGCCATGAAAATGAACTTAATCCCAAAAAAACATGTCCACTGCATTTCAGCCCTTCCACAAAAGGACCAGCTGACATCATGTCAGTGATTCTCTCGTTAACACAGGTGAGAGTGTTAACAAGGACAAGGCTGGAGATCACTCTGTCATGCTGATTGAGTTAGAATAACAGACTGGAAGCTTTAAAAGGAGGGTGGTGCTTGAAATTATTGTTCTTCCTCTGTTAACTATGGTTACCTGCAAGGAAACACGTGCAGCCATCATTGCTTTGCACAAAAAGGGATTCACAGGCAAGGATATTGCTGCTAGAAAGATTGCACCTAAATCAATCATTTATTGGATCATCAAGATCTTCAAGGAGAGAGGATCAACTGTTGTGAAGAAGGCTTCAGGGCACCCAAGAAAGTCCAGCAAGCCCCAGGACCGTCTCCTAAAGTTGATTCAGCTGAGGGATCGTGGCGCCACCAGTGCAGAGCTTGCTCAGGAATGGCAGCAGACAGGTGTGAGTGCGTCTGCACGCACAGTAAGGCGAAGACTTTTGGAGGATGGCCTGGTGTCAAGAAGGGCAGCAAAGAAGCCACTTCTCTCCAGGAAAAACATCAGGGACAGACTGCTATTCTGCAAAAAGTACAGGGATTGGACTGCTGAGGACTGGGGTAATGTCATTTTCTCTGATGAATCCCTTTTCCGATTGTTTGGGGCATCTGGAAAAACGCTTGTCCGGAGAAGAAAAGGTGAGCACTACCATCAGTCCTGTGTCATGTCAACAGTAAAGCATCCTGAGACCACTCATGTGTGGGGTTGCTTCTCAGCCAAGGGAGTGGGCTCACTCACAATTTTGCCTAAGAACACAGCCATGAATAAAGAATGGTACAAAAACATCCTCAGAGAGCAACTTCTCCCAACCATCCAAGAACAGTTTGGTGACGAACAATGCCTTTTCCAGCATGATGGGGCACCTTGCCACAAGGCAAAAGTGATAACGAAGTGGCTCGGGGAACAAAACATCGACATTTTGGGTCCATGGCCAGGAAACTCCCCAGACCTTAATCCCATTGAGAATTTGTGGTCAATCCTCAAGAGGCGGGTGGACAAACAAAAACCCACAAACTCTGACAAACTCCAAGCATTGATTATGCAAGAATGGGCTGCCATCAGTCTGGATGTGGCCCAGAAGTTGATTGACAGCATGCCAGGACGAACTGCAGAGGTCTTGAAAAAGAAGGGACAACACTGCAAATATTGACTCTTTGCATAAACTTCATGTAATTGTCAATAAAAGCCATCGACACTTATGAAATGCTTGTGATTATACTTCAGTAACAGTTAGTAACATCTGACAAAAAGATCTAAAAACACTGAAGCAGTAGACTTTGTGAAAATTAATATTTGTGTCATTCTCAAAACTTTTGGCCACGGCTGTATATAAGCAGAACCTTTGGACGTCTGGTGGTCTGGAGCATTCAAGTTTGTGTCAATGCCTTCAGCGCCATGCCAAGGAGGATAAGATATCACCAATGATCTCAGAGAAGCAATTGTTGCTACATATTAGTCTGAGAAGGGCTTATAAAGTGATATCTAAACAATTTCAAATCCATAATTCTACAGGGAGATGTTTTAGAAATCCCATGAGTGGACATCTCAGCAAATTTGCCTCAAGGTCAAACTGTTTGATAATCAGAGAAATTACAAAGAGTTTCATCTAGGGAACTGCAGGCCTCAGATAGGATATTAAATTTTGAAGTTCATGGCTTTACTATCAGAAAAAGACTGGGAAAATCCAAAGGCTGGATATCACCACAAACACTTCATGCTCAATGTGAAGCATGGTGGTGGAGGGGTGAGGATTTGGGCATGTTTTGCCAACACAGGTCCAGAGTACCTTATGGTCATTGAGTTCATAAGCTCTTTGTTATACCAAAGCATTCTGGAGGCCATCTGTCCAGCAGCTAAAGCTTGGCCAAAACTGGTTCATGCAACAACTCAATGATCCTATGATCGCACACCAGCAAAATGGCTGAAAAAGAATAAAACTCAAGGTTTTGGATTGGTCAAGTCAAAGTCCAGACCTCATGTTTTAGGACTTGATAAGGCTAGATGTATTTTTTATCAAGCCTGGATATTTACAACCATAGAACTGTAAGAATGTTTATTTGTTAGATGTATGCACAGTATATGTGTATGAGTATGAATATACACTATATGGCCAAAGATTTGTGGGCACCTGCTCATCACACCCATATGTGGGTCTTCCCCAAACACAAATTTGAAAGCACACAACTGTATAGAATGTTTTTGTATGCTGTAGCATTACAGTTTCCCTTCAGTGGAACCAAGAGGCCCAAACCTGTTCCAGCATGACAATGGCCCTGTCCACTAAGCGAGCTCCATGAAGACATGGTTTGCTAAGGTTGGAGTGGAAGAACTCAAGTGTCCTGCACAGAGCCCTGACCTCAACCCCACTGAACACCTTTGGGATGAACTGGAGCGCAGACTGCACCTCAGACCTCCTCGCCCAACATCAGTGCCTGACCTCACTAATGCTCTTGTGGCTGAATTTGCAAATCCCCATAGCCACGCTGCAAAAGTCTAGTGGAAAGCGTTCCCAGAAGAGTGCCAGTCTCAATTGTCTGTAGTCCTCTGTGATACTATAGTAGTTTATATTCACCCTTCGCTGCTTTCCTCCATCCCACTGAGACATGCTAATTTTTTGTGTCCATCCAAGTACACACACACAATTCCTCATTTTCATACAAACACCAGATGCACATAGTGTCTGAAAACCTTCATCTCGGTGGGAAACACAAGCCCGGATCGACATGAAAGGATCCTGTGTGCTTCGCTGAAGGGCAATGCATGGCTGAAATCAAATGTCTGCTCTCAAATTGATCCGGAGCAGTCTCTCGCACATACACACAGACGCACAACTATTTTTTAATTCATATTTGTTTTATTTTCTGACTTGTTGTTAGACCCTGACCCTGCATGAGTGATGAAAAAGTCATGAAAGTTACACCACAGCCGTTTGCTGGACAATAGAGAATCCTGTATATATGGGCCAATCTTATTTCAGCCCATAATCAGAATCCCAGAAGTTATGAGCGCTGTCTGTCTTCTTTTGTTGCTCCTTTTAATGAAACCATTTCCTGCTGTTCCGATCTGGACCAGATGTCAATCTCTTGCCTTCCTTTGCTTTGCTTGTTTAGTCCCTAGATCTCTTTTGAGTTTGCCATAATTAAAGGAAAAGTCCAGCCAGAAACACATTAAATATGTTTATACTGAAACATTTGTGATGTGCTTATTTGTTGGTTGGTGCTATATTTTTGTTATTCCTGTGAGAAGTTAGTGGGCGTGTGCAGCACCGACATCACAGGGGGGCATTGTTATTTCTAGCAAGTTACAATGGTCTTTAATAGGAGACATTGATCTCAGTGCACATTTCACTGTTAGCTCGTAAAAACGAAAGAACTTCTTTCAGTTTTTTTTTAAGCAACGTTTGATGTCATATTGGTGGAGACAACAAAGTTCCAGAATACAGTGCAGCTCTACAAAGCAGACTCTGCTCAGAAAGTTAGCGATAACGAGATGGCGAGTATGATGGCATCGATGGAGGGATTAGCATGAACTGTGGAGTTTTGGGAACTGTGTATAGATAATGTACAGATGAGGAGGGGGGAGAGCTTTTAAAGCTAAGGATTAAAGCACCGCTGCATCGCTCACTTTAGGCAGCGATGAAACAAGGGCAGAGATCACATTCAAGGTGGATTTTTGACCTTAATAATATTACCTGCATCATGAGTGTGTGTAATTCCCCCCTCCCCTTTCAGCTGCTTCCGTTTGGGTTTGCCACAGTGGATCGCCCATCACCACACATGCCCTTCCTGGCTCATGCAGCCCTCCAGTGGTTGGGGTCGATTCCCTGACCAGGAATCGAACCTGGGCCACGGCAGTGAGAACACCGCATGCTAGCCACTAATCCACCAGGGAACCTGCATGTTGATGGAGCTTGACTCTGAGTTTGAGAAAGAAATAAAGAGAAAGCGGGTGACAGACGAATGGAGAAAGCGGTAACAGAAAGGGAAGTAACGAAAGATTGTGAAGGAGGAGGGGAAGAGAGGAAGGCCATTCAGACCGATAACTCAACCTTGACAAGCCATGATGGAATTCATGATTGATAGCGGCTCAATAGGTGCCAGTTCAATCTTCAGCCATAATGAAAACAAGATTCACCTGCGTCTCTCCTTTCTGAAAAGCGACAAGAAAAACACGCCGCCCACCAACGTTTTCTCTGTTTGTCTTTCATCGGCATCGCTCTTTCTCTCTCTATCTCTCTCTCTCTCTCTCTCTCTCTCTCTTTCACACACTCTCTCTCTCTCTCTCTCTCTCTGCCTCTTCTTGTTGAACAAACGAGAACGCACAGATATTCAAGACGGAAAGGAAGACAGCTAGAAGATGTCTGCGTCTTCTCGTCGCCTGTTACACAAAGGAATGTTCAGCAAACATAGGAGAGATATTTCAATTTATCAGACTCCTACCAAAAACACCACACACACACACACACACACACACACACACAGTCACTGTACAGAGGGGTGTGTTTTGCTAGCTCAGCTTCTTCTCAGTTTCTTCTTAGTGTTCCTGAGGCGGCTTTCAAGCGCTGCAGACCTACTTAAGTCATCATTTATCAAAAAATGAATGCAAATGGCACTTACTTTTCAAAAATAACACCTGACTCTGACCCGATTAGTACAGCTCTTGTACATCTTGTGGGTGATTCCACAACTGTCGTGCCATTTAGTGCACTTTATTTATCGTTTTTAAACAGTGAATCTTAAGAAACAAAGTTTCTTTGCGGATAATGGCTGCACTTTGCTCTTAAATGCGAAACAGGGTTAAGTTTTATTTTAGCATAGAATTAGCAAATACACAAAATGGTGTCCAACTAGCATCCATGATAATGGTGTGACATTCTAATCATTTACTTAAAATACCATTTTTAATGAATAATTTACTTTCAGTCTATAATTTGGTTAACAGTGCACTACTTTCAAAGTGACCTCGTCAGTCAATATCAGAGTATTACTGAAAAAAAAAAATACTGAGAGAATGTACTTTTCTTCTTCCCATGATCTATAGAAAACTGGTATGATGCAACTTCCTGTTGGTGGAATGTTCCAAATAGTTCACAGGGGTGTATCAGGGTTGACGGAATGATTTGGGACTTAAGCTGTGTTTAAAAAGTCTTTTACCTTTACTTTACATACCTAATAGGATGTTCCTAATAAACTGCCAACTGATAAACTGTACTCTACATAACTGCTCATGCATTTTTCCCTCGCTCACTCCATCTAGGGAGTATCAGTTTCCAGAATTGCAGCCATAATTTTTATAGCTTTCTATGTAACCTAAATGAGGTATAATGAATTAAGTTATTTTGTGGTTGGGTAAGCTCAGCCTCTACGACTAAAGCTACATGCCGAACCTGACATTTTTACATGCTCTGGTGTATCTCACTCGTTAACTTTGCTTATAACCGGCATTCGCCGTTGGAGTTTCATATTAATATCTCGTTGCAGTTAACGCTCTCTGACACGCCTTACCTCATTAAAATGTTTGGAAGTTTTAAGACGTCTTTAATAATCAAATTACAAGCAGTATCATGTGGAATAGGACCACGATGCCAGAGAATAGCGCCGTATTTGTATTTATTATTTATCCGTATTTATCGTGCATGCCTGGGCATCTAGTAAAGTAGACCGCAAGTAAACCAGAGACCCGTTTCATTTCGTAGGCAAGTTTAATTGCATGCACAGACATTACTAGCAGGGTGTTTGAGTGCAAATCTGCTTGGATATGGATTTCTCCGGCACTTTCTAAGCTCTCCGGAGCACTTGCCCAGAGGAGGGCTGCAATATGTGGTCAGCAAATTCCTCCTGAATTTCATATCGGTTCAAACCTAACTTTGACAGCTCACGCAGAGCTAAAATAGTATGATGGATGACCTTGAGCAAGAGACAATTTTATATATCGTTTACAAAAAAATACGTTCGCGTACGCCGGTGGACATGGATCATGGGAGGAAGAAATTCTTGCAGGACTTGAAACATAAACTAAAGGGCATTCTTTGTTGGCAGGATCATAAAGTAATCCTTGAATCTGTTTGCTGAGGAGCAGAACAATTGATCTATTGTGCGCGCAAAACTGAAACTGCAAAACCAGTGGCAGCTTTGTTTTATATAGTACTATATGTATCCCCCTTGAACTTTTCCACATTTTGGGAAATGTTTGTTAGAGAACATTTGTAAACAAACAGCATCATGAAGATCAAGGAGCTATCAAAACAAGTCTGGGACAAAGTTCTGGGTTCAACATCCCACAGAGTACCATTAAATCTATTATTAAAAAGCAGAAAGAATATGGCACTACAGTGACCCTGCCTAGAGGAAGCTGTGCTCCAAAAGTAAGTGACCACCTATGTAAGGCATTAGACAGACAAGCAACCAAAAGGCCAAGGGTAATGCTTAACATGATGCTACCACCACCATGCTTCACTCTGGGGATGGTCTTCTCAGGGTGATGAGAAATGCTGGGTTTCTGCCAAAATGTAGCACTTTGTGCCAAGGCCAAAAAAGTTCGGTTTGATCTTAACAGACCAGAGAACTTTTTTCCACATGTTTTATGAGTCTCCAGGATGCCTTTTGGCAAATTCCAAACAGGATTTCATGTGGTTTGCTAATCCTTGATCAAGCCCAGCTTTGTGGAATGTCCAGGCTATGGTTGTCCTGTGAACAACTTTTAACAACAGCATATAGGATATAATACAATACAATACAATACAATACAATATAATATTATTTATAGGAATTATTTGCCTCGCACCTCTGGGGTTTGAATCCCGTCTCCACCCTGTGTGTGCAGAGTTTGCATGTTCTCCCTGTGTTTTGGGGGTTTCCTCTCCCAGTCCAAAGGCATGCGTTGTGGGTTGATTGGCATTTCCAAATTGTCCGCAATGTGTGAATGGGTGTGTGATTTTGCCCTGCAATGGGTTGGCTCCCCATCCAGAGTGTCCCCCACCCTGTGCCCCAAGTTCCCTGGGACAGGCTCGAGGCTCCCCCATGACCCTGTGTAGGATAAGCGGTATAGAAAATGGATGGATGGACGAAATAAAACCAAATATCATAACAAATGGGTCAAAAGAGAGGAAGGGAGATATGCAGAAGAAGACAGAGGCTCTGGCTCATGGCTGACGTCAACCTTTATCGCGGCCCGTCACTTCCATTTGTCATGCCAATGCGTTACACATTTTTCTGTACACCAGTGTGAATTATTTTCCTCAGATTGTGGTGTAAGTCTGTCAGCTGTTAGACACATGAGCATTCAGTGCTGCTTGTTATTTCACATCCATTTCCACCGAGTTGCTAATTACTTAATCAGACATTTTGGAAGGCGAAACAAGGCCGTTTGTTTCAACTATGACAAGCCCGGTGTCAAAATGCAATCCCGGTAGTCTAATAAGCAACGCCTATCTGTGTCACATATACAATTCCTTTACAATTACTCGCTTCTCACGTAGCTGTATTATAATAATAAGGCTGCAGACCTATGAATCTCATTTCTGCACCACATGTGTCTGTGTATATCCACCGACGGCGATATCTTGCTGGGCTGTCAGATCACACTTACTAAAGCTTAGTGTAAAGCAGAATAGCTTCCCTAGCTGGGGGCTTTCATGATCACAGCTTCTGCTACATTCAGCCATTGTTTAAACATTCTGCTGAGGAGTGTTGTGAAGCCGGGCACTCTCCAGACATAACACGGCAACAGAAAAGTGAAACATTCTTTATAAACAGAGTGCTTTGAAAATCTGAATTGTTCTCCACTGACTAGTTTCTGGTTATCAAATCAGCCAACGTAAAATGGAGGAAACATAGGAATGCTATGAATTTATGAATGAAATCATTAATAAACATCACTAAATTACTCCAGGTTAAACTACAACTGGTAATCTATGCAGGGTTTTTGTAACATTAAAGAATTAGATGCTAATTATGAGGAAGGTCAGTTAGCATTACATTAAAAAGACCAAGCTGATTGCTGCATGCATTGCTAGCCACTTTATTGACTGATTAAAGCGTTATTGGCCAGACGATTTCTTTAATGTGACATCCTGACCTCCCCTTTCTCTATTTCTCTTTCCATCTCTCTCTTTCTCTCTCAAACAAAGCAGCCACTTGTTCATTAGCTCTATCAGTGGGATAAAGTGGGCCAGCAGTGCATTTCAACACCGGGAGCTGCAGGCATCCTGGGGTTTGGATTACGCCACTATTGTTCTTCACTGCCATCTCAGGCCAGATTGCAAAGCATCGGTACGCTCAATTAATCCGCCACGAAGCACAGATCTCTTGATCATTCCATCTTTAGGACAGTAAGCTCTTATCATCTAGCCTCTGTCATTTGAAATAAAAAACTAAAAAAGTACAGAAAAAAGTTTATATTAGGGCCTATAAATGATCTGCTAAGTATTCAGTGTTAAAACCTTGACATATGTGATAGTGGAACATTCTATATTAAGTCCAGATTATTTTTACTTGAACATAAGGCAGCACTGTATCATTTTACTTGATTTTTTTAAACATGAAAAGTGGTCCGTTTTTCTGTTTTTCAAAATTATCAACACCCCTACAATTAATAATTTGACGCCTGACCTGGAGAGAATGTATGCTTGGGGTGATTATTTTGATAAAAGTTCCATCTACGACCAACTCCTAACCTCCTGGCAGAGGCAACCAGGTTTCGGGTTAAGATACCCCTCAAAACCTTGATGCTTGGTGCTTTCAGGTGCTGCATTTCATGTGATGATCTCAGAACCAATGTCCTTGGGGATGTTTTTAAAGGTTCCTTGGGTAGTTAAGGATTCTTTAGTTTCTGAAATGGGTTCTACATGGAATCCTCTCTGACAGAGAAACATGCTGAAGAATGCTTAAGGGAGTTAGATGAAATCTTTTTTAAGAGTATTTGATTGTAAGTTCATCCATCCATCCATCCATCCATCCATCCATCCATCCGTCCATCCATCCTACCATCCATCTATCTATCTAATCAGTAAAGGTTTAAAAGTTGTTCCTGCAGTGGAATGTAAAATGTCCAACCCTATTTCAGAAAGTGTTCCAAGTAGAACCCATTTTGGAAACTAAGAACCATTAACTAATAATAATAATAATAATAATAATAATAATAATAATAATAATATTTCTCATCTATCTATCTATCTATCTATCTATCTATCTATCTATCTATCTATCTATCTATCTATCTATCTATCTATCTATCTATCTATCCTCTTAGAAAATTTACAGCAGAGTGTTACATTGAAAAGTGTAGAACCCTGTTTTTTAGAAGCTAAGAAGCATTATCAAATGGGTTACCAATTTATACCTATCTATCTATCCATCTATCCATCTATCTATCTATCTATCTATCTATCTATCTATCTATCTATCCATCCATCCTCTTAGAAAATGTTGAACCCTTAAGGACAAAGCTCTATGTAGATCCCTAGAGCAGAGTGTGACATTGAAAAATGTAGAACCCTTTTTTGAAGCTAGGGTCCCAAGTAGAACCTAACTATCTATCCTATCCTCTTGGAACTTGTAGAACCCTTAAGGTTTATAAAGTTGACCCTCTGGGAGAACCGTTCACAGCTCTGTGTAGAACTGTACTGCGGAGTGTTTTCCATTCAGAGAGGTTTACAAGAAGAACTCTTTTAAAGATGCTAAGAACACTAATTAAATGGATTACCATTAAAGTTTCTACAGTTGTCCCTCTGGGGGAGCCGTTAATGGGTCTATGTAGAACTCTATAACAGTGTGAGTAGATTCTATCAGATCTATCAGAATGTACCAAGAAGAAACCTTATCTAATGGGTTTCCCATTATCCAATGAATGTTTATAGAACCCTTGAAGACCTCTTTTTTTCTACATCTATCTATCTATCTATCTATCTATCTATCTATCTATCTATCTATCTATCTATCTATCTATCTATCTATCTATCTATCTATCTATCTATCTATCTATCTATCTATCTATCTATCTATCTATCTATCTATCTATCTATCTATCTATCTATCTATCTATCTATCTATCTATCTAACTAGAGAGTTGCTAAGCAAAGCCGGGTTTTTTCCCCCTCATCTGTAACCTTGTTTCAGATTTTCTCTCTTTCCCTTTTTCACTCTTTTCTCTCTCTCTCTCTTTCCATCCTTCTGTCCAAATCCCAAAGGAGCAGGGTTCAGTCCCTCAACTGGTATTTATTTCCCCTTTTCCTGAATAGAGAAGGGTAAGGCCCAGTTCATGTGTGCTGGATTTATTTAAGCCTTCTTAGTGCTCTGTGTGTGTGCTTGTGTGTGTGTGTGTGTGGCTGAATGAGCTACTTGTGTGTGCGGATGCTGACACAGGAGACACAGAAAATGCCTGGGAGCGGTGGGATGTGTGCGCAGCTAACGTCTGCCATGTTACACTTGATGTATGAATAGTCCGATCTGAAAACCTCTTTGACCCTTAGTGCAAATGTGGCTAATGACAAATGTGGTTAAAGACAAAGCTTGTGCTAACTGTCATGCTAACCTGTACCCTGATTAGCATCAAACTTGTTTGTGACAGTGTTGGGGAAGCTACTTTGAAACTGTCAAACTACAACTACTCATGATTTAAAATCTCTACGCTACAGTCAAACTACCCTTTTTTTTGGTGAAGTAACTATCTGCTAATAAAAAAGTAGCTTCCTACACTGACGCTAAGTAGTTAACTACACCGAAGCTACTTGGTCAAGATGCTGATTTATTGCACACAGTAATAAGCAGTTAGCATTTTTTTTAGCAGATACAGAGAGGACTCGCTCCATCTGATCTTGGGGTTAGCCAGCTGTTGTTTTGCAGTGGGGAAATTATATTTGAAGAGTAGATGAATTATATTGACAGCAAAGGCATCGTGAAAAAAAAATGGAGAGATATTTCTTTGGATTTGGTATGATTGAAGTTGTAAGAAAAGCTATAAACTTTTCAAATGGCATAATGCTCTCTCTCTCTCTCTCTCTTTGCCATGTTCTCATCTGTTTGTTGCTGCAAACAGCTGGCGAGCTTTGCAAAGAACTTGTACTTCCTGCCTGTTTGCAATCCTAGAATATTAATTTCATCACCTCCTTGATGGGTTTACAAGGTCTTTCATCCGGGCGTAATTCTGAAAATGCACTTTTTATAGAGCCGAGCGGAAAACGCTGTGTCAATAACTCCGTCTTTTGCTCTTTTGCTCTTAGATCGACATGCTGATCCGATCTCGTATTGTTTATGCGGAAATTATTTAAGCCCAGCTTGGGCTCCAGAGTGAAGAAAACGTCCTCTGGAAGTCGTTTAATCTACCTCAGACCCTCCGTGTTTCTCTGAGTAAGCCGAGGTCACTGACCTTACAGCAGATATCTGATTTGGAGATTTGGACTTTTGGGAGGTGCGGGCCTGAGAAATGTGTCTGGCTTTTCGAGAACTTTATTAGAATTCTGCAAATGAGATGACTGTAGGGATTCAGGGGTAGTGTGAGCTTCAAAGCATCTGGAGGAGAGAGAGAGTCAGAGAGAAAGAGAGAGGGAGGGAGAGGGAGAGATGAGTCAGGGATGGGAACTGGGGATAGATAAAACACTAATAAAGATTTTTCCTGTCTCTAAGCTGCATATGCCCCAGATACAGTTGTGTCTGAGTTGTGACACATTTGCACCTCCAAATTTATCCCTCTGTGGGAATCCTACAAATAAAGGTTCTATGTAGACTCCTGCAGGCTGGTAGCGATTGGGAAAGTCGAGTGGGTGTTGACATTCCGCCATATGACTTGTATACATTGGAACAAAATGTCATTTCTGGAAATTAGGAAAATGCACTAGGAAAATTGTCCCATTAGAAGTGATGCACTAGGAAAACTTTCCAATTAGTGGCGATGCACTAGGAAAACTGTCCCAGTACTTGGAAAACTGTCTTACAGTATTATTGGCAGTGATGCCTTTTGGAAAACTGTCCCATTTGCAGCAGTGATGCAGCAGGAAAACAGTCCATTACTAGTGATGCACTCGGAAAACTGTCACATTAGTAGTGAAGCACTAGGAAAAATGTCCCTGTAGCAGTGATGCACTAGGAAAGCTGTCCCATTACTTGGAAAAGTGCACCATTATTAGCAGTGATGCACTTTGAAAACTGTCCCATTTGCATCAGTGATGCACTTGGAAAACCGTCCCATTAGCAGTGGTACAGAAGGAATACTGTCCTAGTAGCTGTGAGGAACTGCAAAAGCTGTCCCAGTAGCATTAACGCAGTAGGAATACTGTCCCAGTAGCAGTGACACACTTAGAAAAGCATCCCATTAGCAGTTGTGCACCTGGAAAACCATCTCAGTAGCAGTGATGCACTTGGAAAACTGTCCCATTAGTAGTGATGCACTCGGAAAGCTGTTCCATTAGTAGTGATGCACGGTGAAAGCTATGCCAGTAGTTAATCAGTCCATACAAGATTTCATGGAGTCACACAACACGTCTTGGCCCAAATGGTCCAAATCTTTGGAAAATCTGCTGTAATTTTGAAAAATTGCAAGCTCCTATGAATATTGTGGAGTTTCTTTGATTTTGCATTAATTTCTGCAAATGTAAAGTCACGAAATCCTGGAGGGTCTGGTTATTAATGCACTAGGAATACTGTCCCAGTACCAGTGATACACCTAGAAAACCATCCCATTAACAGTGATGCACCTGGAAAACTGTCCTATTAGCAGCAGTGATGCACTGGGAAATAGACTGTGTTATTCGCGTCAATAATTCCTCATTTCAAAGAGTGTCCCACAGGCGGCGCTCACTCCCACACTTTAAAAATGACTCGCTGTTCTGAAACAGAACAGTCTTCCCAACAGTTTCCCCCTCTTGTATTCCCTTCTTCAGTGGAAAATTACGTAGAAGACAATCGACCGATTGTGTCCCAAGATTGAATTGCTTTCTCAAACATTATACCAAACTGTGAAAGACAGGAGATTGTAAAATAAATAAATAAATAAATAAATAAATAAATATTTTTTTAAAAATAGTGAGAGACTGTACATACTGTACAACTCTTGGGAAGTCTTTCCCAAGGATGTGCAGGAGTCAAGCGAAAGAGCGTGAAAAAATGAAAAATGTGCTCTGTAGTTTTGTTCAGGTCAGGTCTACATATTGTTAGGACACAGTGTTTGGCTACTGAATCTAAGGCCAGGCCATGACAGTTACAGTCTAAACACACATTTTTATTTCATTTTCTCCAGTTTTTGTCATGCTCAGAGGACTAAAACGTTAAATCAGAACATTGCAGCATGAAAATACAGAAACCCTTGCAGCAAAAGTATGAGCCTGTATGATCTAAAAAAAATAAAATTAATAAAAATAAAAAAAGAGTTCACTTTAAAAAAAAAGCTTCGCTTTCTAATTAATTCTATGAGGCACTGAGGTGACAACGTGGTTATATTATAATTGTTGGAAACAAACTAAGGTGTGGGAATTAATTAATATATTGAGGAACACCTTCTGCCCAATCAGATTCGAGAATTCAAGAATTAGCTAGCTATTTTTTAATTGATCTGTCTCAGATCTCTTGATTATCAGATCTCCAATGATAACCAATGATAAGCTCTATATGGCGTAACAATACAGATTAACTCATGCAGAAAAAACTACTTCTACTACTATTACTACAACTAATAATAAAAATGAAAAACAATAATAATGTTGTTGTCATCAACACCACCACTGCCAACAACAGCAATAATAATAACAGCAACAACAATAATGTTATTAACACCATCAACAACAACAACAATAATAATAATAACAGCAACAATGACAACAGTAACAACAATAATAATATCACCAACAACATCAACAACAGCAATGACAACAACAGTAACAACAATAATGTTGTTGTCAACACCATCACCAACAGCAATAATAATAATAATAATAATAATAATAATAATAATAATAATAATAATAATAACAACAGTAACAACAACAATAATATTGTTGTTGTCATCAACACCACCACCACCACCAACAGCAATAATAATAACAGCAACAGCAACGACAACAACGGTAACAACAACAATAATGTTGTTGTCAACACCACCACCACCAACAGCAATAATAATAACAGCAATGACAACAACAGTAACAACAACAATAATGTTGCCAACACCACCACCAACAGCAATAATAATAATAATAATAATAATAATAATAATAATAATAACAACAGTAACAACAACAACAGTAACAACAACAACAGTAACAACAACAATAATAATGTTGTTGTCATCAACACCACCACCACCAACAACAGCAATAATAATAACAGCAACAGCAACGACAACAACGGTAACAACAACAATAATGTTGTTGTCAACACCACCACCAACAGCAATAATAATAACAATAACAATGACAACAACAGTAACAACAACAACAATAATATTTTTGTCATCAACACCACCACCACCAACAACAACAGCAACAACAGTTTCTAGTTGAAAGTATAACCATTTTGCACAAAAATGTTTTGGTGAATTCAGACAACTGACTCTCAAAGCTATGAATGGGGGAAGAAATGAAGGATCGATAGAAAGAGAAGGATGAGTGCAATCTGTCTGAAATTTGGTTTCATGGGTCATGGTCTACCCAGGTCTGACCATGTGAATTTTTGTGGTTGTGTCTTGAGAATTAAATGAATTACAGCGGTTAAAATAAATAATAATAATAAAAAAATCCCATTCAAGTGAATGGGGGGAAAAGGGGGCAGAAAAAAAGAGGGATAAAAGACAAGTGGAAGGTCAGATCCCTTAGGAAAGCACAAGCACACCTCTTGGATAAGTCGGATAATGTGTGAAAGTTTGGTGGATGTAGGTTAAAAGCCCTAGGAGGAGATTCCAAGAGTCCAAGATTTTGCTGTAATAATAATAATAATAATAATAATAATAATAAGAAGAAGAAGAAGAAGAGGAAGAAGAAGATGTTGATAGGAAGAACAGAAGAACAAGTCAACATAATAATAATAATAATAATAATAATAATAATAATAATAATAATAATAATAATAATAATAATAATGCTGTTGCCATCATCAACACCACCACAACCTCCAACAACAGAACAACAACAACAACAACAATAATAATAATAATAATAACAGCAGCAGCAGCAGCAGCAGGAAAGACAACAATACCACCACCAACGGGAATAGCCACAATAATAATGTTGTCATCATCAACGCACTACCACCACCACCACCTCCACCATTACAGACAACAACAATACAACAACATTACATCACCAATGATTAATATTTTGTGTTAATTACTCTTATAAGACTCAAGCCTTTGAGCCCTGCAGGTGAGTCCTGTCCAATTTACTGTAGCATAAACAACAAGACCACATGCAAGGGCTAAAACTTTTATAGGAAACAGAAACCAGACACAGCATTTCACAGAAATCACACATTTAGCATTTTTTTGTGTGGCAGGAAAAACAATTCTCATAATAATCAGAGCCGTGTGTGATCAGCATGAAAAAGTGCAGCGATGACGGCAGAAAGATGGCGGCAGGTCGCCGTGCCTGTCTGTCATCAATCGTGCAAAGTGTTTATTTTTCCTTAAACGGAGCCGTGTGTTTTTCCGCCCAGCGCCCTAACTGAAAGTGGTCTTAATGATGCGCTCATATAGACTCATGCTAAGACAAACACACACATTTATACAGCATGCGGTCCATGTGAGGCGACTCATCTTTATCATTGTCTGTCTGAGTGGAAAGCGTTTAATGGAGCACACACGGGAATGCCTGACAGGAGAGACATGCGGACACGCTGGCACTTTTTACGTATAAACTGTCGATTTGAGAGAGTAGTTATTCAACTGTGCTAGGGAAAGTTCAGTGAGGGGGAAATGAAACCTCCTTCTCTATTTTTCTATGTTCATTAATGACCAGTGCACTGGCAGAAAATAAACTGGAACAAAACAAATCACGATGTTTTCAACTGCATGCAAAAATGAGTGGTGATAATATAATAGTGTACCGTAAATAAAGAATAAAACGCGACAGGGTGTGATGCAGCCCAGAGTGAAGTAGGGTTCACCAATAACATACAGTATAATTCCCAAAGTGTTTTATTCTTCTTATTCCACAGCAATTTCATCTGATTACTTTTGATACAACTTATAGTTACATTTAATGTTGTGGGACGTCCAAGATAATGTAAGTTATCACTTACGTTATGGATGCTATAAACATTTGTATAAACATATACAACGTTCTCACACCAGCCTCTCCTTTCTCTCCCTTGAAGTTAATAAGACAATAAAAAATGCAGCTTGTCATGATGTTGAGAAATCAGAAAGCATAATTGCCTCTGTCCTGAAGATTTTTCCATGTTGGACAAAACTGTCAGACCTGCCAAGTTCAAAATGTCTTCCTTTCACTACAAATTGTACATTGACTCACATAATGTCGCTCTAGAACCAATGTAGTGCTCCATACATGTTGTTATAATTTCACAGGGAAAAAATTTAACAAAGTATTAACAGATTAACTTTTTTTTTTTTAAACTACCACCACTAGTACTACTACTACTAATAATTATTACTATAAAAACAACAGCAGCAGCAACTCCAGCAACAATTATAATGTTGTTGTTGTCAACATCACCAACAACAATAATGTTGTCATCAATGCCACCACCACCAGCAACAACACCACCAACAACAACAACAATAATAATGCTGTCCAACAATAACAACAGCAGTAGCAGCAAGAACTATGACAATAATAATAAAAACAACAGCAGCAGGAACAACGACAATAATAAAGTTGTCCTCGTCTACACACCACCACCACCACCACTGCAGACGACAACAACAACAACAACAACATGCTACAACAGTAGCAGTAACAACAACAGTAATAATGTTGTTGTCGTCAAAACACTACCACCACCACCACCACCACCACCACTGCAGACAACAGCAACAATAATACATCAGCAGTAACAACAACAGTAATAATGCTGTTGTTGTCAAAACACTACCACCACCACTGCAAACATCAGCAACAACAACAACAACCATACAACAGCAGCTGTAGCACCAGTAATAATGTTGTTGTTGTCAAAACACTACCACCACCACCACCACTGCAGACAACAACAACAATAATACAACATCAGCAGTAACAACAACAGTAATAATGCTGTTGTCATCAAAACACTACCACCACAACTGCAGACAACAACAACAACCATACAACAGCAGCAGTAACAACAACAGTAATAATGTTGTTGTTGTCAACAATTATTACTATTGTTAAGTAAGTAAGTATGCAGTTTATTAGGTGTAATTATTTAAAGGACACAAATACCAGGTGAATATCTAAAAAAAAAAAAAAAAAAAAAAACCCTGATATTGATCTGCTAAATGTCTCTCTTTAAAAAAACAAACAAACAAACAAACAAACAAACAAACAAACAAACAAACAAACAAACAAAATAATGGTCATTTCTGTAAGAAAATAATTTAACACATATCATTTCGCATGCTCCTCCACTCCTCCTCCGACAGTCGTAAGACCTGTAAGGATCTTTAAATGAATTTGCTCGGCACATTATTTCTCCACATCTTTTAAGGTGACTATAGTGGATTTAAGGCAATATGCACAGATTTGGAGCTACAGTAGAGTCCATTAGCCTTAGCACCTGTGTCCACACAGCCTGTTCCGATCAGCTGTACAGCTACCGCATTAAACGTGCCCAAGGGCGTCTCTTAATGCGTTCGCAAACACTCCCACATGTCCCTTTATCCCTTTAGCACTCAGGAAACACGGCTCTAGCCAACGGGACGTGCTGTCCTCATGTCTATAAGCAGAACGCTCTCTTTTTGTCTACGCACAGGACGTGTTTGCCATCTCCCCTACATGAAAGCTTCTAATGTATTTCACACATCGTTGGCTCAGGGAGTGTGTGCACACAGAGTAAAAATGATATAGGCATTTTTCAGTGTGTGAAATTGGAAAACCCGGCAGGCTTTTAGGAACATTTGGGCTGGAGATGTTTATAGTGTACACATGGATTCTTTCGAGCAGTGTGACTTTTTTTGGGTGACCCCATGATTGGGCCGCCATTTGTTTCCCACTGATGTTACATTTACAAATATGTACAGTATGTAAAGGCCAAAGACATTTTTGTCCATGGCTCACTATAACTACACTTGACCTTGAAATACAGTATAATCATTAAAATACTCGTATTAATTGTGCATTAATGTATGAATCCATTAAGCAACATCATTTTCCACGAATCGTCTGGTACAGGACAATTTTAATTTACTCAATCCTGTTACTTGAATACTTTTGATTGCTTTAAGGACGTTGAGAAGTACGGTCCGAGTTGGCATAACAAGGTTAACTGAGATTCTGAGAAGAAAATCACAGCTATGATACGATACTAATGCTGCCCGTTGTTATATTTATATAAATTGTACTTGCGATGGTAAAATTGTACGTCACATGTTAGGAAATTGTTATAGGAAAATAACCGAATAGTTACTGTTACCACCCAGAAGTTTATTATTTACCAAGTTCAGCATGTCCCAATGTGTTTTAGTCCACTTACAGTGTATCACAGCAGTTTACCAACAATTGCACTTAAAAAAAAATATTAAAGAATGATATGTTGTACTTTTTATTGGTTTGTAGTCACATTTAATGTTGTAGAACAGTGGTTCTCAAAATGGTGTCCATGAAGCATAGCCATGAAGTCCACGATTTTATTTATTTATTTATTTATTTGTTTGTTAGAGTGGTGGAAATCACAGCCCATATTTTCAAGGTTATTATACTTAGGGGTCCAAGCACCAAAGTAAAGCCTTAATGTTTTCTATCAGTGGAAAGTTCAGGAATAGAAGGCTCCAAAATTATAATCTGACAAACGGGTTTGTTCCTGTTATCGCTTACGTCGTCATAAAAGTGACAGCTTTACCTCTGTGACTGTTACAAAGCGCTGACACTGGAGACTCCTTCCAAAAATTTAACTTTTTACTTCATTTCTACTTTTACATGTCTGTGCTTGACAGTGTGACACAAAATCCATCCATTCATCCATTTAGTTTACGGCTTATCCTACACAGGATCACGGGGGAACTTTGAAGCCTATCCCAGGGAACTTGGGGCACAAGGCGGGGGACACCCTGGATGGGGTGCCAACCCATCACAGGGCGCAATCGTGCACATACTCACACACCCATTCACCCACTACTGACAATATAGAGATGGCAATCAGCCTGCGATGCATGTCTTTGGACTGTGGGAGGAAACCGGAGTACCCGGGGGAAACCTCCCCGAAGCACAGGGAGTCCACACACACGCAGGGCAGAGACAGGATTCAAACCAAGCCACCGGTGATATAAAATCGATTTTTAAAATTGTAATAAACGAAAAGTGGCAAGATGTGTAGCACAACATAAAGCATACTTTTATTGCTGTTAAACCTGATTTCTTTTGTATTATTGTCTCTTTTTTTTAGGCCAATGAAGACATCTTGGAGTGAAATAAATTGACAGAATCAAACCTTTTTTTGTGGTGGAGTAAAATAAGAGTAGAAACGGTTATATTTGGCCATCGAGGCTGCCGCTGATGCTTTGATAATGATCAAAGAAGAGGAAAAGTGTGTGTGTGTGTGTGCGTGTGTGTGTGTGTGTGTGTGTGTGTTCACCTGTTTTCCTGTCCTCCCCCAAAACCTTTTATGTTGTCCTATCTTTGTGTTTCCTCTCCTTTTCCCTTTTTCACCCTTTCTTGTCGCTTTGCTACAAAACACACACACACACACACACAGACACCCACACACACACCCACACACACTCTCTCGCTCTCACCCTCTCTGTCCTTTTGTCTTCCTGTCTGTCAGTGCTTCTTCCTGTCTCACATTTCCACCCATATGTGCGCTGTCATCACTCAACAGCATCTTTCAGTAGACCTACAGCCTTCCTTTTTAAAAAAAAAAAAAAAAGAAAGAAAGAAATTTCTATTTTTCTTTTTCATTTTGTTTATTTCAATGCACCTTTGCATTACTTTGAATTCATTTTTTGAACTTATAATCTCTGGAATGGATTAACTGTATCGTTTTATGTTTATGTCTTTGCTTCATCTCAAATCCCATAATGCACATAATATTTTTTAGACTACTTGCCTCTGTAGTATCCAGGTTGGATTTTTATAGAGTAGA